>CM053405.1:3437614-3449759 GCA_028644305.1 Xerus rutilus
TTGCTCAGTCTTCACCAAGAATCCTGTTTGGTCAGTTTAGCTGGAATGCACCATTCCTCGCATCAGATCACAAGTCTAATCAGGTTTCTCCTCCTCTGCCATTCCCCAAGGGACCTCTGGTCACTGGGGCCTGCCTCAACAGGAATCCTGGTAGGTCAGTTTAGGCAGAACCCTCTGTCCCCTAAGGCTTCCCTTCAGAAATATTCCGTCTGCTGGCCCCCAGCCTGCCCCTTGGCTATAAATTCCCACTAACCCTTTAGTAAATGAAATTGATCCCAGTCCTATGTTGAGGTCTGTTTTACCATTGCAACCCATTTTCAGAATAGAATCTATTTCACTAACTCTCCAGCTCTGCCTTTTCTTTGAGAGAGCTCATGTTCTGTTTCCTGCCCAACCCTGGGATCATCCCCTTTCATGCCAAAAGCAGGACAAGTGACCTCTGTTCCGTTCATCTTAGTACTCTAAAGGGTTTTCTTTAACCAGGACCTGGGGCTCCAGCATGGCTAGGGCTAGTGGAATAGGATTCCTTTTTGGCAAGACACAGTAACTGACTCGAATGAGCTTGTGGAAATGCCGGTCATTTGGCAGAATTCAAGGGGATGCGGCAAAACCACCCTGGAGGGAGAGGGATCCTCTGACCCCCAGGGCTGCTATCCCCAGGATGCAGGTGAAGGCAAGTGTCCTCGGCTTCAAGATCTCGTTGTTGCCCTTTTCTGCATGCCAGGGTGTTCTCCACGGCAGGAAACGTGCCGTGATGGCCCTGACTCACACCGCTCGACCCCCACCACCAGGAAATTCCTGTTCAAGCACAATGGGAACGAGACTCTCAGTCTCCTGGTGTGGACCGGATTTCTATCCCTGGATAGATCAAGAGGGCCTGGGATAGAGGCTCATAAAAAATCAGGACCATTTCTGATCTGGCCAACTGAAAGGCGGAGGAGGAGAAAGAGGGCCGGGAGCCTGAGGAGACACTCTGACCATGTCTGGTGCCGGTGTATCTGCTCACTGTCCTCGGATGCCATTATGACTTCCTTTCTTCTCAGTGATTCAAGAAGTGATGCTAGGTGTAAAGGATCAGACAGTTGCAAAAACGCACACGCCTCTGATAAAGCTTTTTGGGTAACAGCAGGGGACGTACGGGTATCAGCAAGCCACCTCATTGCATCCCTTTGACCTACCTGCACTGGCCAGTGGATGGGAGGGGACTTGGAGATAGATCTTAAGTCTCTGTGACCTCAGGCCCCCAGCTTATCCTCTCAGGTTTTAGACTGGCTTGAGTCCCTTTCTTCTCGGTCATCCCATGAGTAGAAGGTCTCTGTTGAAGCAAACTTATTATTTTGACAACTTTGGCCTGGCCTTCACTTCGACCTCAGCCAACCCATGACTGTTGGTGACCACAGATGGACCGAGAGACCAGTCACGGCCTAGCCGTTTCCCTCCCTATTACCTAATTCCCAACTCCCTCTGGCATGCCTTTGACATTTTTCTGGTTTTGACCCAATTTATGGGTCCTGCTTACACCCATCAGATTCCAAATTAAGTGTGTCTGTTGCTACAAAAAGTGGCCAGCCTGATGCCGCCAGCCTCCTCTACCCTGAAGCGGCATCATAGCCCTCATCATCCCAAGAACAGCCCCCACACACAACCCCATGATGGCAGCCACTCTGGCCACCCACTGATAGGAGGAAGGCCGAGGTCAGGGCCCCCTCCAGGAGCAACAGAACCTACAAAGAGGCATTTGGAAGTGGGTGCTGGGCTACATTCAGAACAGGGTGACTCTTGTTTTGACTTCGTTATAAATGTGTCATGCTTCTAGGAGTGGGAGCCTGCCTGGAAACTGGATTTGATACTAAACTCTTGGTTTCGCCATGAGGAATGGGATTAGTGTGGTTCCTGGGCCCTGCCAGAAACACAGCTGTGTAGACAAGCCACAGTGACCTAATCTCCCCAGCAATGAGCTGGCCTGTCCAGCTGTGATGGGGAGCTCCAGCTTGAGGTGTGAGAGGAAGCTGGTGTGGCATGTCTTAAACACTGGATGTGGGGCAGCTTCTGGTTTAAAGAAAATAAAGAACCATGTCAGAGGGCCCTGCAGGAGAGAAGAGTGAGCAGTCCTGTCCTGAGATGGGGAGAGGGGCCTGGGGAAGAAGAGAGAGAGCTAACCCAAAGGAAAGGGGGCAGAGCCAGGGGGAAGCCAGGCACAGCAGGGAAGGGGACAGCCCACTTTCCTCCAAAGGAAGTGAGTCATGTTTCATTTCCAGAAGTGTAGCTAATAAAAAGAAATAGTCTAATCTGTAAGTCTTAAATACTTGGTTTTTTTCAGGAAGGAACTGGAGAAATGTTGAGTCCTCGTCTTGACCAGCTTCCTCTTGGTCGTGGTGTGGACAAGCTCACACCCCACGGCCCACCTGCCCTGTGGCTCCCAAGCACCATGTGGCAGGGAATTCTTCCCACTCGCTTGGCTCATGGCTCCTGTGCACAGGCTCTGGCTTTGGCGGGTCAGTGCTTGCGAAGCTGGGTGGTGCCTGGCTCCCTGCTTCTTTCCCTTCCTTTCTTCCCTCATGTCACTCTGTTCTCTCCTGGACAGATTTACGGAAAGGACATTGGAAAGCAAAGACATTTTATCAACTCTTCACTTCATCCCCTTCCATTTATTTTTTTGGATGGTAGAAAAATCAATAAGGCAATATCGAAAGATGATTTTTCTAGTTATTTTGAGACAAAAATTTAAACCATATCCCAAGAAAAACAAGCAACTGAAAATTTTAGACAACAAACCTCACATTCATGTTTTCTTACATCTCAATACCAAAATTGAACCACAATGATAGAGTGTGAATTCAATAAATTGGCTTTTAATTATTCTAATTGAAAACATTTAATTCAATAAAAAGTACACATTGGAGAAAGTTATTTAACAAAATAGGATAATTTCTCAATGACTCAAATTAACTGGTTTAGAAAGTCTAACAATTAGAAACTAACCCCTGTAAAGTTAATGTTTTGTAAAAATGGATTAATACAGAAAATAATCTTAGGTCTGTGTGCTGTCTCATAGAACTCAGCTCCTCCTTCACCTTCTGGAACGTGCTGGATCACAGTACAGGAGACTCTCCGTGGCTCTTGGTAAGTGTGAGACTGTCTTCCTGCCACGCCTGCTTATACTGTCTGAGTTTCTCTGCAGGTGAGTCTGGACTAGGGTGAGGGGCAGATGGGAGCATGTGAGGTGGATTTAATTCAAAGGCCATTTGTCTCACCAAGAGGGTATCAGATTGTTCTGCACCTTTCGAAGGACTTGAACCATAAGAAAGTCACCAGACCAAATCCCAGAGTAAAAGGCAAAGCCCTCAGAGACTGCTGGAAAGAGTGACTCACTGTCTGCGATTTCGAGGTCGATTTCGCGTGTTTCAGCTCATCTAAGCCGGCAGCCACAGCAAGCTGTTGCTCATGACATGCTAAACGAGGGCAGTTTGCAAATCACTGTGCAGGGAGGTAAAGCTCAAGGATAGAGATTGAATTTAAGTGACTTGCACAGCTGGGATTAGCCTGGTGTTCGTTCCCATACCTGTCCCTTTGTAGGCTTTCTCTGACGTCCAAGTGTTTCGTTTACAAACAGTCTCAAAAAGTATGTGAAATCTCATTGCACATGCAAATGAATAAGAGCTTTTATTTTGTTTCCACCATAACAAAATAAGACTTCATGAAAATTCCCCTTGAATGTAAAACTCCAGGGCCACACCAGTTCACTCCAGAGTGACTGAGACCTGGAGTTCTGTTAACAAGCAGCAACCAACCTACACATTTGACCCAGGAAAAATGTTGCACCCACCAATGTAGTTGAATAAATAGTATTTTCAAAAAAGGGTTGGTAAATAGCATTTCATCCATGTGACTTATTAGCACATATAGTCTGTGCTCCAAATGTATCCTGGCTGCAAGTGCCTGGAATGCAAGTTTTCTGGGGATCAAGAAAGAGAGTGAGAGGGGCCTTCCAGTCTGGCAGAACTCAGTGTCACACTGTCTCCCGAACATAGTGCAGGGAGGCAGGTGCCATCCAGCAAAAGCTTGTTCAAGGGACGGAAGGAGTCCAATGGACTTGGTAATGTAGGATTGAATTACTGAAAAAATCATTTACTTCTACCTAGTGAAAGCTCTTTGAGTACCCAAGTGTCTTCTGTAGCTACCTTATTGTCCTCTGGTCAACTTGGTGCTGAGCACAATTGTTCCTCTTCTAGGGGGACACGTTCCAAGACCACTGGCACCATGAATAGTACCCGAACCACACATACTCTATTTTCTCTATACATCCACAAATGCAAAGCCCTTTTCTTCCTAGCTAAGAATTTACCAGCACTGTGGTTGTAACTTTAGCAATTTGAGGTACAACAGTGACAAATCACGAACTTCTTTTCTGTTTCTTCTCAGTTTCATGGATATAAGATCATTCTAAAGCTAGATCTTGGCAACCTCAGAACATGATTTGTTTCTTAGCTGGTTGAGAACTTCCACATTTTACTTAAGGGAAGCACTTTGCAGCTCCTCTTTGGTGTTTCTGAATTGCCAATATCACTTCTCTTGTGCTTTGAGGCCATTGTCAAGTAAAATAAGGGCTGCTTAATGCAAGCACTACGGTACCATGCCCATTGATCCAATGACCTTGGCAGCTACTCAGGAACTAACAGACAGGTAATGCACACAGGGTAGAGAAGCTGGACAGAGGGATGAGTCCTGCCCCTGGTGGGACCGGGTGGGATGAGACAGGATTTCATCAGCCCACTCAGAATGGCACACAATCTTATGCTTATAGATGGTTTTACTTCTCGGACTTCCCATGCAATGTTCTGGAACTGCCATGGCCATGGATAGTGGACACCTCAGAGAGAGAAGCTGCGGACAGGGAGGGTGCCGGGCACGAATCTGTTCCCACGAAGACTTACCAAGCTGAGCTTCTGTTTGGTTCTTGGACTCTGAAGTAGGAAAGAGGACTGAAGAACTCTGTTGTCATTGTCATGGCCCAGAAGAGGCCAATGAGCTGGGAGCCTTGTCCACTGACTTCCAGACTTGCCAACCTGGAAATGAAATTAAATGGAAACCCACCTTCTCTCCTGTCAGTGTGAGTCTTCTTGGCAAAGGGAATAAATTGTTTTCCTGGTTAACTGTGTCTAACTCAGAACAATTCTGAGGCCCTCGATTAGACGCAAGTGGAGCAGAGCCAGAGGGCCAGGCTAACCCCTGTATGCTCTCGAGGTGGTGGGAGTTGCTCTCAAACGCCTATTGGAAATCTGGTGACTTAGATGACAGCCAGGGCTCTCTTCTGAGAAAGCAAGAGGGGCAAAAGGTCTTTGCTGGACTCATGAGACTTTTTTCCCAGGAACATTGGAGCTGTATCTCCTAGCTCCCCATCTACCCTAACTTGCAGGCAAATCTTACAAAGTGAGGAGACTTAAGGAACAAAAGGATAACACTGCTTGCCCAGAGCAAGATCAAATCTGAAATGGGATGCCATTTAATTGACATCACTCAGCAAAGAATTCCAGGAGTTTGAGACTGAGCCATCTCAGGCTGCTGAATTCCCGTCCCTTGTTCTTCCATACCTCAGTTTGGGGTCTTAAGGAGGATCCAAATTCAATAGCGGCAGATATTTAAGAAGATAAACTCTTTTGATTTAGAAGTTCACTTTATTAAACTCAAGGAATTTATTTCTAGTTGATCTGATGACTCAGTTTTCATGCCGGCCTCCTCTGAGGGCTTCAGAAAGTCCAGCATGCCCACAGAGGACACAGCTGATAAAACAGAGCAGCCAGGGACATTTGCTGATGCCAACATTGATGGCTGCTTTCAGCTGGTTCCTATGTAATTCAGATGCTCCATTTGCCTTGAGGTCATAGGTGCTAGAAAAGAGCAGAGGAGCACCAGCCTTGCCGCAGGTTATGAGCAGCATTCTGGTTTTGAAGGGCTACAGCTTGGGACTATTTGCAAATCTGAGAAAACTGGCCATCAATGTGTGCAGATCATATTTGGTCTTCAATATCCATTCTCAAAACCAACAACACAAACAACCTAACAGATCACGGGTAACCTGCAGCAAAAGATGAAGTACCAAGAAAGAAGAAAGAAGACACTCCTGCTGGGCACAGCTCACCCGATCCCCACTCCTACAAGAAGCAGAAGTATGATTAAGGACAGCAATTTTTCTGGCAGCTGTTTTTGTGATCACCAGGAGAAATATGTTCCCACAACAAGCTCAAAACTGTCACGTATGAGCACAACAATCAGGGACAGATGTTGACTCTTGTACGAAATGCTTCACAATGCATTGAGTTATTGAAATGTCTTGTCATCCTTGTTCACATAAATCTTCCTTGAGGAATATGTCTTCCTCTTTTCAACCCGGCAAATGCTGGGTGATGCCCAGATTAGAAGGGTAGATGAGGCCAGATGCTTGTGCATAACAGGGAAAAGAAAATCATTTTCTGCCTAAAATGGCTCTATAATTTGATATAGTAATGACTGTAGATCATCTCACTATAAAATTTAGTGTGACACAGACAAAACTCTTAAGATAACATACATACACACCATAAAAATAGCCCTGCCTTTAATTATTAGAATTAATTAGGAGAGTGGACTTCACTCAGAAGACCTTAGTCGAGAGATTTGATTGTGGTCGGGCATTTCCCTCTCCTTGGAGCTAGAAATATCACTGTAAATGTGGTGATTAACAACATCTCTATCTGCAGCTCAGAAAGTGTTGACACAGATGTTTGGCTAATCATTCACAGCAAACAGCTATTCCCATAAAGGCTAAGATTAGTCGGAGTTGGCATGCATTTCTTTCTTCTGTGAGTCTCGTTTGATTATAGATGATGTTTTGTTAGAGTGTATCCATGCAACCTCATAAATGATGTAAAACCCAAGAAAAACACAGACTCTCTGCCAAAACCAAATTAAATACGCATCAAAAAATGTGAGCTTGATTTGGTTTCAGGTACCATGAACCTTGCCTTAGTCTATTGTTGCTAAAGACTTCAGGAAAACTATAAAAAGCAACCCGGTCATTAATATCAATTTTAAATCGCAGTGCCTGCCAACACTTATTCAACATGAAGCTCGGCTGGCTGTGTTGTGTTGTCTCCGGTACAACATATGGTGGCAGCAATCACCGCCTCCAACGTCTATGACAAGGGCCCCGGCAGCTGGGGCAAGGAGAACCGGCTCGTCTGTGCAAATGCACTTCAGCCACTGCCCTTTCTCTTGTGATCATCTCTTGTGATTGGCACGCCGGTATCTCGGGGTTGGTGGTGGAGGTGGTTTTCCCTCACCCACGTTCTCGGGAGGAGCAGTTGCCATGCCTCTGGTCTGTGCCACATTTGCCCTTCTCCTTTATCAACTGACCTTGAGAGATCCACTCAGTAGGACGCCCCTCTTCTCTCCTCTGCCATTAACGCCTTCACAAGCCCCTGGAAATCCATGTAGAATTACCGGTAGTGTTGCTGCTGGAACTCTCAGGGGGCTATTCATTTCCCCACCACCCACAGTCCTGGGAAAGGGAAGGTGGTCTAAAAGGAAAGTGAACACCACAGCCTAGCGGAGCATCGGGTCCTCAGACGAAAGCATTTGCTTCTGCTAAAAGGCCTGAAGTTCAGCGCCTGCTATGGTTCAGTTCATCTGCCCATTCATTGGTTATTTGTTTGTTTTTTTTAATGTTGAGAGTATTTTTTGTTTATTTGTTTAGAATTCTTTGAACATTCTGCATGTGAATCTTTTTTCAGAAGCATATCTAGTAAAGATTTTCTCCCACTCTCTTAGTTGTTTCCTCTGCTGTGAAGCAACTTTTCAATTTGATGTCATTTCTGTTAGTGATTCTTGCTCTCATTTCCTGGACGCCAGGGGTCTTATTCAGGAAGTCTTTGCCTGTGCCTATATGTTAAAGTGTTTATTTTTATTTCTAACAGTTGTGAAGTCTCTACATTGGTCTTCTGTTTTAGTCAGTTTTTTCACTGCTGTGAATAAAAGATCTCACTAGAACACTTTTAAGGAAGAAAAATTTATTTGGAGCTCATGGTTGCAGAGATCTCAGTCCATAGATAGCAGCCTCCACTCCTCAGGGCTCCAGATGAGACAGAACACCGGAGAGAGAGACTCCACTTGCCAAATACAAATATATACCCCAAAGCCATACCCCCCAATATCCACTTCCTCTAGCCACACTCTACCAGCCTTCAGTTACCACTCAATTAATCTCTATCAGGAGATTAATTCACTGATTGGGTTCAACTCTCATAACCCAATCACCTTTCTTCTGAACCTTCTTGCATTGTCTCACATGTTAGCTTTTGGAGGATACCTCACATCTAAACCATAACATCTTCTATACATTTTAGTTGAATTTTATGCAGAGTGAGAGAAAGAGATCTAGTCTCTCTTCTACATATGGATTAACCAGTTTCCCAACATCAAAATTAAGAACTCTGTATTTTCTCCAATGTATGTTCTTGGCACCTTTGTCAGGCATCAGATGACTGAAGCTATGTGGGTTTGTCTATTCCATTGGTCTACATGTTTGTTTTTTATGCCAGTAACAGGCTGTTTTGTTACTATAGCTCACAACATAACATGAAATCAGGTATTGTGATGCCTCCAGCATTGCTCTTTGTGCTCAGGATTGTTTGGACTATGCTGTGTCATTGGTTCTTCCATATGAATTTTAGGATTGTTTTTTTCTAGTTGTGTGAAGAACATTTTTGGTATTTTTATGGGGATTGGATTAAATCTGTAGATCAACTTTGGTAATGTGGCCATTTTAACAATATTAATTCTGCCTATCCATGAACATGGGAGACCTTTATATCTTCTAGTGTCTTCTTCAATTCTTTTTTCAGTGTTCTATAATTCACATTGTAGAGAATTTTCACCTCCTTGGTTATGTGTATTCCAAAAAGCAGATGATATGACTCTGTATTTAGAAGACCCTAATGTTGCGCCAGAAGACTTCTAGATCTTATAAACAAATTCAGCAAAGTAGCAGGATACGAATCAGCATGCAAAAATAAGTAGCTTTTCTACACACCAATAATAAAGCCCCCAAGAAAGGAATTCAGCAAACAATGCCATCGCCATGGCTTCAAAAAATATCTTGGAATAAATGGTTAAATCTTCTGAAATAACAGGAAATTATGTATCTCATTCATTGAGGACAGTGCACTACTACTTGTCTTGGGGAATGCTTGTCCTGGGGAATGCTGTCCTTCTGGGCTCACATTCATGGAACTAGGGCAGTCTCTGGAGAGGTGTATTTGAACAGAGAGAGACCTGTATCCATGGGACAACCTGGAAGGAGGGGTGATGTTTCAGGTAGAAAACTCAGGGCTGGAAGGCTCCTGGGTGTGCAGGGCCCTGGGCCATTCTCTAAACAAAAAGGACAGTGGGACTCTGGCCTGCTGTCTCTTGTGGGAGTGGACGAGGTGGCCATTGGAGAATGCAGGGTACTACAGGGGTCTGAATACTGGCACTTTATTTTAAGCATAATGGGAAGCTCCTGGAGGGGCACAGCATGATGTTTATAAACTTGTAAATTCTTTCCCCCAGCATCTGAGAGAATAGGCATTAAGGGGCAAAAAGCATACAGTGGGCAGGGGCTCCCCAGAAGTAGGGATTGGAAGGGAGGATTGGAGCGTGGGGAACACCTGAAAGGCACAGGCACCTCCCAGTGTGAGGAACTATTTTGCAGAAGGGCACTATTTGGGGAACACAAAGGTCAATACATGGAAAATGTGTTCAAGATGTCCAAGGGACAGCTGTGTGGACAAGTAACAGGTCAAAGCAAGCAGAGAAACATCGGGACATTCTAACCTCAGCAGTCCCCACATCACCCTGAGATGTAAGGTCTGTCAATATGAGAAGACCTTGCCATCGAAGCAGAGCATAAATGGATCTGTTTCTCCCCTCCCTCCTTCCCTCTCTCTCTTTCTCTGAATATGAGAAGAATCCTGGTCAGCGACAATGATCAGACCCGAACAATTATCACAGGGCTGGTGTACTTTCTGAGAGCAAAGGGACAACTGAGGCGCCTTAAATCACCCTGCGTTCTATTTCCCATGTACAAAACTGTTAGATAAAGTTGTTGAGAAATATTGGAATGCCCCCTGGATCTTCTTATATTTTATTTCTCACAGTGGACTATCAACAATGAGATAAATTTAGATTCTGTGTTAAACAAGGCATACCATGATAATTGTACAAGTGTGATGTTTTAAATTACACTTTTATTATCTTGACATTCTCTTCCAACTTATAATCCTTCTTTCTCATCACTTGCTGGTTGTTCCCGATCTGCATCCCCCTCTCCTCCTCACAGGACCATCATTAAGCTGTTCCCATCTCCAGGAAATGGTGGGAAGAATGAATGGGTTTGGCTTTAAGCACTCCTAAATAGACAGTTGGGAAGGGGTTGAAAATTAAAACCAGGCAGCTTCATGATATTAATATGGTCTGTTTGAGAAAATGAGCCTCAGCCCCATGTCCCTGGGCTTGGTTTTATGCTATGACATCAGAACTCAGAGGGGACAGCTGGGCAGGGGACCCTGTTGGTGACCCACCTGGAACAGAAAGACGATGCAGTGGGTCTCCTCACCTCCGCCCCAGAGTAGCTGAGCTTGTTTCACACAGAAATGGGAAATCACAGCTCCCTCAACCCACAGGGAAAACTGATGATTCCTGCCTGGAGGAGATTGGACGGAGGCCGAGAAGGAATAGTGTGCAGCATCTCTCCGGCACTTTCCCTCAATGCTGCCTGCAAGCAGAGAACCGTGTCCAACCAAGCAACGACCTCACGGAGTCTGGTTTGGCTATTGTTTTTCACTGGTAAGAATCTCACTGAAAACTTTACAAGTGAAGCAAATTTAACAAACTAGCAATCAAGACTCCAAAAACTTGAGAGCAGGGGTTGCCTGGGAAATACAATGGCATGGGGCAAGAATGTGACATCCTTGTCAAATGTCCCAATTTCGGTTGACAATTATTATTAAGAGCGAACAAAATGTAAATTATATTAATATCTCATAAAGAACAGCAGTGCCTTGCTTGTTAGTTATTAAATTGCCAGAAACATATTGAAAACCATATAAACTACAGATAACTGTGAAGCTCAAAGTAGATTCCTTTTAAATCACTGGTACAAAGTGAGACTTCTAACCACCATTCAGATTGCCAGAGCAGAAGCGGACAGGTGGCGAGGAAAGTATCCCAACCAGTTGTGCAAAAGTTTTCCCAGGCTCTCAGCCCTCAGAGCCTCTCTGGGGCTCTGATGCACTCTACTGACTCCACTTGAGATCAACCACTCGCTCATAGACCATCTTGAGAACACAGAAAATGTCTCAAGCAAGCACAAATCCTGGTGCCTCCAAATACAAGTACATGGCTAATTCTTTTGGGGAAAAAAAGTTATGCCACTAACTCTCACTTTAAAATGAATTTCAAATGGAATACAAACTAAGCATAGGATAATAACCTTTAAAATGTTAGAAGAAAGCATAAATATTTAGTCTTGGGGTTAAGAAAGAACATTTCTACCTAATACCAGAAGTAAAACCATAAAGAAAAATGCTGATGTATTTGAGGGATTTTTACTACATATAAATGTTTCTATTAACCAGGTGTGGCAATGCTCACCTGTAATACTGGTGACTTGGGAGGCTTAGGCAGGAGGATAGCAAGTTTGAGGCCAACCTCAGCAATTTAGTAAGATTCTATCCCAAAAATAAAAATAAAAAGAGCTGAGGATGTAATTTAGTAGTAGAGTGCCCCTGGGTTCAATCCCTAATACTGAAACACATACACGATAAACACAAAAGTCTATAATAAAGAAAAACTTCTGGGTATAGACCTAGGAGTGGGATGCTGGGTCAAATGGTGGTTCTATTCCAAGTTTTCTAAGGAATCTCAATTCATAATAGCTAAACTGTGGAACCAACCAAGATGCCCTTCGATAGATGACTGGATAAAGAAACTGTGGTATATATACACAATGGAATATTACTCAGCAATAAGAGAGAATAAAATTATGGCATTTGCAGGTAAATGGATGGAGTTGGAGAATATCATGCTAAGTGAAGTAAGCCAATCTCAGAAAACCAAATGCCAAATGTAC
>CM053405.1:3460168-3557567 GCA_028644305.1 Xerus rutilus
AGGTGGGGACAGGATCAGTGGAGGTGAGAGAGAGCATGGCAGGTCATCAGGCTGAGATCTGAATAATGAGGATAAATTGGCCACAGAAAATATGGTCAGAGAGGAGGGGACATTTCAGGCAAGTGTGGAAGAAGACAGAAAGGAGAATGGGCTCAGGAACAAGGTGTGGAAGGTGCAGAGCCATTCAAGGCCACGAGGCTGTAACCCCCGAGACACGTTAGAAAGGAACATTTCTCCCCAGTCATTAAGTACTTTTTGCAAGCCCATGTGTGAAAACACTGTGGTTTCTGAGAGATGGCAAAGAATCATAAAGCAAGGTGTGGCACAGATGGAATCAGAGTTGGGCAGTGATCCTGCCTGCCCCTGGGACTTGAGTTGAAGTCCTAGAGTCCTAGAGTGCCACTTTCTCCCTGTGATGCAGAAGGCAAGCCACTTAGTCACTATGCTCCCCAGTTACTGTAGTTCACACGGGCTTCCCAGAGTTGCCCAGATCATTCATTCATTCACTTGGCATTGTGCACGAGCACCATGCCAGGCAGTGCTCTGGGCTCTGAGATGCAGTAAAGGGCAAGACAGATGAGTCCCTGTTCCGCCTGCTAGACGGGACACGTGGAAAGTTAGGGCCCAGATCACTCAGCATCATTCAGATGTTTTGTGTTTGTTGCATGTAATATGATCCAGAGAGCATTAGAGAGATGTCTGGGTTGCAGGCCTGGAGGGTCTAGGCAGGTGACATTGGGCTGAGACCTGAATAATAAGGATCAGTCAGCCACAGAAAATATGGAGGATGGTAAGGAGTACATGCAGAAAGTCCAGAATAGACCAGACCCAATGGAAGGAAGTTTAATCTAGGGGAGTCACTGCATTACAGTGCTGAACCTGTCTACACCTCTGTCACAGATGATGCTCACAGTGGTGAAGGGCAAAGGGCACATGGGGGCACAAGTGGGCAGCATACTCCAGGGAGGTGCTGCAGGCAGCAATCCAGGAGAGCTTAGATCCTGGTGCGGCAGCGACAGTAGGAGATGTGGAGGGAGGTGGAGTATCGTGGAGATAGCACCGAAGGGTGGCGTGATGCTTAGATGTGGGAGGAATGAGGCAGGAAGAGCAACATGAGGACATAATGAGAAAAAAAGACATGCAAAATGCTACCTAGGGGCTTTCCCGGGGGAAGTGCCCTTGCGTGTACCTGGGCAAGCTGGTGGGCTTAGCATCAGGAGTGGCAAGGACTGTCACCCGCTTGCTCGGCCCAGTCCATCTGAGTGGCACATGTGAAGAGCAAGAGCAAGGAACCCACACACATGACTGCTGTGCACTGAGAGGATCGATGACAGGGTCAGAGGGAAGAGAGGTGGACGTGTGCCAAGCCTTATAAGTCAGAAGGGTGGTGCTGAGCAGGGGCAGAGACCAAAGCCCTGCATCCCTTCATCAATTTTGAACCAGCATTCTCTGTGGGATTTGTTTGCTGGACTTTCTCTTACCTTAGCTGAAATCTTGGGCATGGACCCTGGCCTTTAAAGTCCTTCTGACACATCACCAAGCCCCGTCCAGTGTGTTGATCACGCTTCAAGTGAAAGCTTCTCCAGCCCCGCCACCCACTGAGCTGGGGTCTGTCTTAGACATCTGAGGGCAGGGTCAGCCAGGGTAGGGGCAGGTGGGCTTACCTTGACCCCCACAGTGCCCATCCTCACCAGCTGGCTGTGTTTTCTCTGGGATTGAGCGGGAGGAGAGGGATGAGGAGGAGCAGGCAGTGGCGTTCACAGCTCCTTCTTCATAGTGTTGCAAGTTCTGGAAGTGCTCCAGCCTTAGCCTGAGGCCAGAGAGCTGTTGGGGTGGCACGCCCCCTCCCACATCCCTGCAGGGTCCTCCCATCTATCACAGCATCTCAAGGGTTCAGCCAGGAGCCCAAATCGCAAGATGTCACAAAATATATCTTGCAGGAAGCAGCTGCCGCCACCCTGCCCAGGCTGGATGAAGCAAAGGAAGAAGAAATGAGGATGGTGGCACCTTGGAGGAGGTACCGTGGAGCTCCAACTCAGACATCCACTAGGAGGCAGGGTCCCTGGAGCTGGGAGCCTGCCGTCACTTGTCCACCTCACTGTGTCCCTACCTTACAGGTGATGCTATGAGGCTAGTTCTCAAAGTGGCAGAGAAATTGCAGGCAAGATTCAGAGGCTGCTGCAGGCTGAACTACTGCTGCCCTCACACCAAAGAGAACACACAGGGATGCTGGCAGGACAGGAGCCACCAGGAGGGGTGGCAGGCATGTCCCTCCTCCTGCCTCTTCTGGTCCCCCTGATGTGGTCTGTGGCATAGCCACACAGGACCCTGGCGTGCGAAGCAGCTGCACAGCCCCCTTGTCTGGCATCACAAGGCAGAGCCTAAAGGGAAGGTTGGGGTGGGGAGACAGCGGCGTAGTCACCCATGTAGGGCTCTCGGGTTCATCTCTCTTCCAGCCAGCAGAACATGAGAAAGAGCACAGGAGAATACTGTGGACCAGGCCCCTTCTGCTGCAGTTGAGCTAGCTGGACTTAATTACATGGCAGGTTCAAGAGGGCAGGAAAATTCTTGGATGTCCAAGAAGCTGTCACTTTTGGTAAGTTGCTGGCACTGGCATGGGAGACTGCTGGTGCCTTGTGGGTGAGGAGAAGTCACAGCTGCAGACATCCAGCTATGGTTACTGGGACAAGGGATGGAGGAGCACTCTTACTTCTGGATTCTCTGCCACATGGCCTTGGCCCTGCACATCCAGCAGAACACCCGCAGCCTTTTTCTCTCTTGGGTCCATGTGCAGCTCCCACTGGGAGGCCAACTGTATCTAACACACAGAACCTTCCCTGCTGCCTCAGTGCTGAGGAAAATGTGGCTCCCTGTGCATATGTACCCACTGCCCACAGCCCCAGGCACCTCCCTCAAGCTCCTATGGGTGCCCCACAGGTCCCTGGGAATGTTCCAGGGCACACATCGGCTGGGAGTGTTCCCCTCCATGGCTCTTCACTGGCCACAGGAGAGGGAGACATGTCCCTCTCTCTCCTACCGTCGTCTCGGGGAGGGTGGGCACACCTCGGCACTTCCCCCCTGCATGGGCTCTCCTCCACAGCTTCCTCTGCTCATCCCTGACACCTCTGAGCACCACTTCTGTTCTCCACCTGAGGCTGCAGGGGGCTTCTCAGGGGACAAGCTTGTGGAGGAAACCCCTCAAGGCAGACTGAACCCACCCTCCCTTGCAAAGGGCTGTGTTTGAAATTTTGGGTTATCTTTAACTACCTTGACAGTTTTGTCTTCAATCCAAACCATGACTGTTTTAAATCAGAAGAGTCCCCCACCTGGGTTTCTAAATATGATTAGTGTTTCAGGAAGAAGCAATGTGTTTGCCCTCTGTCTTCATAACACTTTCAGGGAAGGACCTGAGCAAACTGCTACTCTGTGGGGACAGCTCCAAACACCACTTCCATAACCAGAGACAGGAAGGAAAAATAGAACAGAGTCACTTAGGACCAATCAAGCCAGACTGTACCTGGGAAAATGGCAATCCATCCTAGGATGTCCCAGAGGACACAGCTCACCCCTAAGAGGGGGTATGTCTTAAGAATGGCTGGAAATTCCATTTATATCTAAAACACACACAGGGAAAGACAGACATCTGGTGGTCATATGTGAGCATTACCTCATAACACAGGAAATTCACACAATCTAAGCAGATAATCTCACTAATCAGATAATGCAGTTGAAATCTACTCCATAAAATATGTCTAGAGTTTTCAAAATAAAGAATGTTATAGTTTACTTCTTCTGTGGGTAAATGCAACACTTAAAGAATACCTCTTTTCATAAAGAAAAATACAAGAACATCAAAGAGAAATAGCTTTCTATTTTGTTTTCCTGATTTTCTAGACCAAAGCTATTAGCTATCTCAGTGGGAAAACATGTTACTAAAGTAAATCACTGGTTGCCTCTAAATTATGTTAAATTCAAAGACTTGGTTTGTGGAGTGCTAAGCATCTGGAGGTTGTGAGGAAGTAGGCAGGAGAGGCTGCGGCAGGTGGGTGCTCTGCACACCATGGCATCTCGCTGGGCAGAGGGGAGACCAAAGGCTGGTCTGCAGATGTCCCTGCAGCGCTTAGGGTTCTCTGAGAGCATAGTACCAGGCTTATTGGAAGTTTGACAAGAAAAATAATTTTTTAAAAAACCTCTAGGGCTGAGATTGTGGCTCAGTGGTAGAGTGCTTGCCTAGCACGTATGAGGCACTGAGTTCTATCCTCAGCACCACATAAAAACAAATAAACAAAATAAAGATTTAAAAAAAAACAAACCTCTATTTGTGTGAGTAGGCTGAGGATACGTCTTAGGCTGTTTTCTTTCTCTAATAACACAATACCCAGTAACTGGGTGATTTTCAAAGAAGAGGTGTATTTGGGCTAATGGTTCTAGAGGTCCATGGCCAAGGAGCCACAGCTGATGGCTTTCTTGCTGAGGCAGTTCAGGGCATCCCCGGGCAAGAGAGAAGCAGCTCTCCCTCTCTTCCTTGACCTTCCAAAGCTACAGATATCTAGCATGGGGACTTTACTCTGATAACTTTATCTGATCCTAATCACCTCTCACAGGCCCCACCTCTAAACAATAGTGAGAATACATTTCTACCCTCTTACTAGTTAGCAATGGGACTAAACCAAAGCATGAGTTTTGGAGGGGACAAACCATATTCAAACCCTAGCATTCTACCCCTGGTATCCTGGAAATCGCTTCCTTCTCACATACAACATACAACCATTCCATCCAAATAGTCCCAAATCCTAACTATTCTCAGCACTATTTCAAAAGTACTAAGTCTCATTTGAGACTTAAGGTAAACTCTTGTAGATAGAAACCCTTATAAGAAAATGTAAAAGTTACATAATTCCAAGATACAACAGCAAGACAGGGATAGGATAAACATACATTCCTATCCAGAGGTAGAAATGGGGAAGTTCAAAGGAGTAATCCGCCCAAAGCAAAGCCAAAATCCAGCCCGGTGGACTGTAAATCCTACCGCCCCATGTCCAGCATTCACACACCCTGGCAGAGTGGGCTCTCCGGACCTCAGGCAGACCACCCCATAGTGGTGCCGCTCACAGGCCCCGCTCACTCTCAGGCTCCCTTTGCCTGTTACCTGCAGCTTTTTCTGGGGGTTGTTTCATGTTGCAGGTAGCTGGTCCCTACTTTGGTTCTGCTAGGCATGCGCCACTGGGAACTCTCCACAGGTTTCTGATCCTGCAGATCCTGTAAGCAAATTTTTGCCTGGCCTCTAAGGCTTTACTCAGAGATCTCAGAGTAGCTCCCTTGAGCTGGTGCTTGTGCACTCCGCATGCCTGCAGAGCCAGCTTGTGGATGTTGAGGTCTCCCACCCATGCCAGCCCCGTCTGAGCCTGTGTGGACCGCATCTGCAGTTGCTGTGGAGTGCTTTGTCGGCTTAAAGCAGGAAAACAAATCCCAAGGTGTCTTTGAGCAGTGAACCTAGTGCAGGCTTGGTCCCTGCAACAATTCTTCCTCAGAAGGCACCGAGCCTGTAATGGAGGGGCAGACTCAGTGGCCCTGCCACACCATCTGCTGCTGGCTGCATCATGCTCTTGTCCCCAAACACTTTTTCACTCCTTCCCTGGCCAAGTTGCAAGCAAGCTTCCCAAATCTTTCCTGTTATTTATTTACCTGTTTATTTTCACTCACGAGTCTCACTGTAAATCTAGGTAAAAGTGGCCAACACAACCCATGCCACAGTGAATGCTCTGCCAAAGGAACCGGTCCATCACTTCGTGGGGCACAATCGGAAGACATCCAAGTTATCTACAACAGTGTGACGAGGAGGACCTGCAGATTCCTCAGTCTCCTGGTCTTCGGAGCCCCCACCAGATTCACCTCCAGTGCTCTGCTTACAGCATTCTAGCGTTTTTCAGCCTGTTTCTCCACATTCCTCCAATTTCTGCTTGCCAGCCAGGTCCCAAGCCGCTTCTATCTTTGTTTTAAGGTATTTATTCCTAGCAAAACCCCACTCCGGCTTTCAATTGTGTTTTAGTCTGTTTTCTAATAAGACAATACCACAGACTGGATAATCTTTAAAGAAAAGAGGTTTTATTATGGCTCTGGAACACCTAGACTGAGGGGACCCATCTGGTGATGCCCTTATTACTAGCAGAGTCCCAAAGTAGGGCATCACGAGGCAAGAGCCAGGGGATGCAAACATGCATGCATGTTCCCTCCTCTCCCCCTCTAGCTCATATAAAGCCTGCTGGTCTAATCTAATGCTAACACCCTCCCAAAAGTCCTACCTCTAGACACCATAGTTGGACTATTTTCCACCTCTTAATGACACACAATAGAGATTAAATTCCAATAAGAGTCTGGAGGAGACAAACCATATTCAAACCATAGCAGGAAATATTTTTCTCCTTTCCAAGGAGGACATTGCCATCAACAATTTATTAATCACTACTCTCCGCATAGCAAATGCTATGAACTCAGGCCTGCCCCTGCCTCTTTCAACTTACATAGCTAGCTAGTCCTCGGTGAAGAAACACGAGCTCCAGCAGGTCACCTGCTTGAGAATCTGAAGACAGGTATGGCTCCAAAGCCAATTCACTGCTTTCTGCAGTGTAGATAATGTTTGTTTCCATCAGAAGGATGGAAAAGGTGGGGCCTTCATGTGGAAAGGAAAAAAAAGCCATTTGGAGCATTATTCAATCAGCGGCTTACACCAATTTTCATTATAACCTATAATCACACTAGTTTTCAATACAGAGCCTGCATGCTAGGAATGACTTTTACATTTTAAGCAAGCTTCTTAAAAAAAAAAAACTAATAGGTTTCACTGACCTGGGTGACTGTTATGCCCAGATCATGGAGTCCCCAAAGACCACCAGGGAGACTGAGGCACGTATGTATAAGCAAAGAGCCTTTATTTGGGCTTAAGCTCGGTCTCTCAGACTTCACTGACCCAGCGGGTCCATGCAGAGAGCCCTGAACAATAGACGAGCAGGGTTTTTATGGGGTAAGGGATGGGGTAGCTACAGTGGACATGACGTATGCACAGCATCATTACACAAGCACCTGTTACAATCGTATAGCACATATGGTGACAATATTCACCAGTCAGAATCTGCGGGGTGTTCATTACATTTGGCGGGACTCAATCATGACTTTTGAGAATCTTTTGAAAATGACCAATTATGAGGTGAGTTTAAAGGGCCCACGTGGCATTTGGGCAAGCTGCAAGTGATTGGCTAGTTTGTACAAAGTAACTATCCATAGTTCTTAGACCCTGACTCAGACCTCAGGAATGCCAGGTGTATAATTTTTAACCTCTTTGATTGTCTGATCTGAGGGT
This sequence comes from Xerus rutilus, assembly GCA_028644305.1. Taxonomy (NCBI): domain Eukaryota; kingdom Metazoa; phylum Chordata; class Mammalia; order Rodentia; family Sciuridae; genus Xerus; species Xerus rutilus. The sequence continues at coordinate 3,467,526 of CM053405.1, forward strand.
GGTTTGAGAGTGGCTTCAGCCTTGAGCAATGTGTGTCTTTTCCTGGAACTGAAACTCAGGCCTACTAGTTTTTCTGGAGGGTCCGAAGCCTGTCATGGAATTTATTTAGCTCGGGTCCTTCAGTGACCTGCAAAGCCTAACATTTACCAAGCAGCAGTTTACAGAAAGTTGTAGACCCTCATCTTTCACAAACAGGACTTTTTTTTTAATGCCTTGAGAACTGGCTTTGAGAAAGGTAAAAAAAAATGCACTTTCATTTGTGAAGGGAAATACTTTTTTAAAAAACTTCAATTAGTTGCAATGAATTTGATTCACTTTGACATTTATTTAAGTGCCTACAATGTGAAGTACACTTTAGCATTTAAAAATTAGATTCACCCCGGGCTGGGATTGTAGCTCAGCGGTAGAGCGCTTGCCTTGCATGCGTGAGGCCCTGGGTTCAATCCTCAGCACCACATACAAAGCAATAAAATAAAGACATTGTGTCCATCAACAACTAAAAAAAAAATATTAAAAAAAAATTAGATTCACCCCTAAAGCATAAAAATCATTATCAACCAGGCCAAAATCTAGTGTTAGGCCAAATCTAGTGATATTGTTTGAAGTCATGCCTCATGGGTCCGCTTGACGAATTTGGGTCCCGAGAGACAAAAAAAGGGGGTCCTCGGGGAAGGATGAAGTGGGATCTTACTGGAAGAGGTTTTGCGGTGACGGTCCATGGAGTCACTCCACCCAGACTCCAGGGTAGGTAAATTGTTCTGCGGGAGCTAGATGCAGAAACACCGTTTATTCCAGAAAGTACAGAAGCTTATATAGGGTCCTCAGACCAATCATGGCCCGGAGGTTACAAACAATGAGGTAGCTCTGCTGGGCATGCGGTTCATCAGCATAGAATGGGAAAAGAGGGAAGGGAGGGGCTGAAGGTATGGAGAGTGCTCCTACAAAGTTGCTCAATGCTAAGGGGCAAAAATGGAGGTGGGTGTACTTGGGGTTGTAGAGGTAAAATGTCCAACCTGGAAGGCCAGGGAGGACTTCCATACCTAGAGCTGGAAAGGTCCAAGTGAGGAGTAAACAAGGGCAAGCATGCCAAGCAGGAATGTAGCAGCGATAGCTCATTCTCCACAATGTTAAGGGCACCAAATCTGGGTCCTTGGGTCTACAGACCATGGAAACAAAACCAGGCCTAGGCAAAGGTCTAGCACAGGCAAGGCTTTATTGCTTGTAGGGGGAACTTCTGCTTGAGCCAGAAGGGAGACCGCTCTGACAGAGTGTCTGGCTGGCATGAGCAAAGGACAAAGGTGTGCAGCTCTTACAGCATCTGCAGAGTAAGCAGGATCCTAGCCTCCTGAGGTCATCACATGCACAGGAGGGATCTTGGTGTGCTCGCCTCATTCTGCCTCATGCTTCTGCACACACGCATGTCTCATTATCGTCTTAAGTCTCCACCTAGGGTGTGTGCTTTGCTATGCTGACGTAAAGCTGACTGCGGGTTATGTCAGAGATTACTTTTTTGGATACTAGGGATTGAACCCAGAGGTGCTTAACCACCGAGCCACATCTCCCCTTTTAAAATTTTTTAAACAGAGTCTTGCTCATTCTCTTAGAGCCTTGCAAAATTGCCGAGGTTGGCTTTCAACTTGCAATTCTTCTTCCTCAGCCTCCCAAGCCACTGGGATTACAGGTGTGCACCACCACACCCAGCTTCAGTGACTATTCTACACATGCATTTGTTCCTCACAATCTGAAATTTACTCCTTGCATTTGGGAGTCTCCAATATTATTTCCAAAGTGTAGAACACTGTCTTGTCCCAGGGGCACCAATTTGACAGAACTTTCTGATTCACGCCCATTTCTGGCATTTCTGCTAATCACATGGTCTCAAACATTGAGGTGATTTACCAATCTCCCATCTCCAGGTGCATAATCTTAATTTATAGTCTTGGAGACTTGACCATTTCACTTAAGTCCTAAGTCTCTACCATGTCTGCAAATCTTGTAAGGCTGAACGAGTTTGGTTGCCACATTCCTCTCTATTTTATTCCCTTAATCCTAAGGGGTGCTTATGTTTTTCATCAGGGGTAGAGGTGTATGCTTCAGTGGGTGTCTAGTGACTGTTGCTGTGAGTAAACAGTGCAGAGGGAGATAACGCTGGTTTTTCCTCCAAGGACTTTGGAAAAAATACTCATTTGGGAAGGCTGAAGATAAATGTCATCTTTCATCAAAGAGTCACATGGTCTGTCTTCAAGGTACAGCTGCTGCTTCTATGCCATCTGCATAATTCCCCTTGCCTCTTTGAATCCTACTCCTGTCCCAACTTCAATACATCTGTGCTCTACATGGGGCACTACTTCAGTTAGGTGCAGGCCTGTCTTTCTTGGGTTTCACTGATGGGAAAACTAGCTGTTGCCATATATCTGGTTTTTGCACTGCACTACCAATGGTGGCCAGTGTGTGCAAGCAAAGGCAGGGGTGTGAGATTTGGAGAATACCCATAGCTGCTTTATTTGGAAGGGGTTTTTCAGCTGGATTTCCATCTAGGGAGTCAAGATGAGGTTGGTGAGGTTTGGATGTGTGTTAGGGGACAGGCAGATGAGCATGGTGTAAACAGGGTTAAGAGAATAATTGTATAAAATGGGCCCACGTGATCTCCACGTTCTTTGCCAAAAAGCTATTCACCCTCAGCCTTACATGGCCTAGGTGGACAGGATATGTCACATTCCTCACCAAACTGCGGCAGGGGCAAAGGTCATGAATGATGGAGGTTGAGAAAGGACGACCACTGGTTATCAAAGAGAGAGCAATTGGTTGTTAACGTCCACTACTGGGCTCCTCCTGGTACTCTGGATTGCTAACAATGAGCCTCTGCGACCCTACTCCCAGTCACATTTATGGATAATTAAAGAAGGGGTTTCTGGAGTCTCTAAGAAAGCAAGCCGCAAGCCCCCTCTCACGAATGTTTGGCTCCAAGGCCTCACGTCTCTTCGGCTGTCTTTAACACTTTCTTTAATACAACTTGCTCTCTGCTTGCCTTGATGTCTCTCCGGTGTTTGTTCTTCAACACTGGGGAACAAGGACCCGTTCCCAATGTGCACCAGACCGGTATCATGCATACTTAACACATGCAAAGCTATATAAGAAATTTGGACTTTGTAACCAGAAGATGAGAAGGCTCAGGCATCAGAGCAAATATACTGATGACAAGAGGCTGATTAAAGATTAAAAAGCCGATGAGAAACTTCGGTTCAGGGAGAGGTTCAGGTCCTGAATTCACCTGGTACTTGCGGCTAGGGTTGGGATTCTCCTGCTTTCCCCTCTCTTTAGAGGTAAAAAACAAGAGAAGAGAGTGGTCGGGAAATGACCCAGAGGGACGTAAGGGGTCGCCCAAGAAGATCAGGGCCGGCGACCCAGAGCTGGGGCCTGGAAAGCTGCAACCTGGGCGTCGGGAGCTGCGCGGTCCCGGGCGTGGCGGAGAGGCCGGAGCACCAGGGGACGACTGCGGGCCAAGGGCTGAGGCCACCGGAGGCGAAGGCCGCGTTCCGAATGCTAAAGAGCACCGGATGTTGCCACAGGACCCGCGGGGCCTCCACCCCGGGCACACTGTAATCCCCAGGTGCTCCGTGGGTTGAGGAAACTGCAAGGCGCCCTTGCTTACAAATCGCGCACTTTCTCGATCAGGACGTAGGTCCTTCCGCAACAGCGGGCGCCTGAGTTACGTCATCGACGGGTCACCTCCTCCAGGGCCACAGACTTTAGGTGTCTATGGAAAACCTGTTGCGCGACATGTTGACAGTAAGCGTTTGACCCTTAACAGTGGGAACAGTGCATCGCTTATGCTTCTGCTCCCCTTGGCATTACCTTTGTGAACAACTTCGGCGCCGCGACGCGAGGATCCGCCCCCGATTTTGCTCAGGCAGCATTTCGGACAGCCCGGCGCCGCGGAGGGGCGGGGCGGGCCAGGGCGGGGCGGGGTCCTGGCTGGGCAGCGTCGCGCTCGGGGGCCGCGCCGGGTAGCGTTTCTCTCCAGTGCCTGAGGCGGCTCTGGTTCGGAGAGCCCTTAGCCAGCTCCACGGGAACCTCTGTGCACGGATGGACCCGCCCGGACCCGGCGGGAAGCGGCCTGGCAGGCGGCGGCCCGGGCAGCATCAGCAAAGGCAGGACAGGGCCGAGGCCGCGGGTCCCTGAGGCGTGCGTGCCCACCGGGCCCGGCGGCGGCACCATGATGCCGGGCGAGACCCACTCGGCGGCGCCCGGGACGGCGGCGGACCTCTCGCGGTGCCAAGGCTGTGCCTCCTTGCAGCAGGTGCGGCGCCTCCCCGGGCGCAGGGCGCGGGCGGCCTGTCAGCCGGCTCTCGGGCTCCTCGGCTGGAGCTCCCCCGGGCTCTCCTCCCGCTCCCCTTCTCGAATGTTTTGGGGACCTTTTGCTTTGCTTTGTTCCTACTTGCAACCCAGGATTCGCTTACTGGGCTGCGGCGTGGAGGGGGCGGAGTGCGGAGTTCTGGAAGGCCTACCCAGCCTCAGGGCTTCCCGGGCGGCCTTTCGGGTTGGTGAGTGACAGGTGAAATGCTGAGGGAATTTACGTCTCAGAGTAAGACTTTGTTCTGACCCCTTCTGAGAATTCGTTGCTTGGAAGCAGATCTTCTGTGACATGTGGCTTGTCTGGAAATTAGAGAACGTTTTAGGGGACATATTTCAGCCCATGTGTGGTGTGCCATTCCTAGCTTAATGTTAAAGCTAATAAAATGTCATCAATTAAGTCAGTAACATGTCAGTTTTCATAGTAATCAATGATCTACTAAAGGCATGTAGAGACTAAGTTTCTAAAGAGTCCATAGCCATGGACTCTTTCTGCACTGAGGTGCCGTAATCTGTCTCCTGGTCATGGGAATAGCAGAAATAGCCCCAGGTCATTTCCACCAACCCTCCTAACTGCCAGAAGTCAGAGTCTCAATTAAAAGACATGCTGAACCGTTGTAGGATGGGAGCAGGACAAGTAAAAGTTAAAGAAAAAGTTGGAAAGTAATAAATACGTTGGTGATAAATAGAACTGAAAAGGGGGAGTGAACAAGTGAGCCAGAGGGAGGGCAGAGAATTTAGGGAGTCTTGGAATGTTACATCTGAGCAAAGAAGTGAGAGAATAAGGTTTGTTGAAACCTAGGGAGAAAAGCATCTGAGTGGAAACCTTAGGAGGGAGTCCTGGAGCAGGAGCTTGCCTGGTATGCTTGGGAAGGGGAGGAAGGCCAGTGAGGCTGGAGTGGTCTGAATGCCAGATGCTGATGAAGTCAGAAAAGGGAAGAGAAGGGCCTGATTGTGTGGGTCAGGTAGACCATTGTAAGGGTCTGGGCTTCTCTGAATAAGGTAGTGAGTCATTGGAGGTGTTTGCCCAGGAGAACGATTGGTGTGAGCTATGCTTTTCAGTCATGGATCTCATCTTCCATCTCTGGTTCATCCACAGTAGCACCTATCTTGTTTAAAGTAGCAGTTGTTTTCTTTGGGATTCTTAGGCCAGAAGCTGGGTTTCTTCATTGGTGCCCCTCTTTCCCCTCTCAGCCTGCTTCCAGTCCATCAGCTGGTGCTCCTGGGTCATTATCCATCCACTTTTCACCATCTTCATTGCTTCCCTTTGGTGGGAACCACTCATCTGTGACCTGGAGTTCATTGATTAGTCTCTTAAGGAGTTTCCTACCTTCCCTCCATGCCACTGTTGATTCTCAAAACAGCAATAGGAGAGTCCTGGTAGGTAGCTAGGTCTAGGCAGCTGTAAACTTTTTTTCTCTAAGGGGGAAGATCATAAATTATTATGCCTTGACTAGTTCACAATTGCTCAACTCTGCCTTGAGGTGCAAAAGCAACCATAGACAACATAATAAAAGAATAGATGTGACTGTGTTGCCTTGAAACTTAAAAAAAACCAAAACAAGGGAAAGCCTTAGTTTGCAGACCTCTTCTCTAGATCAGGACACTATTACATTTGGGTTTTCTGTTGCCTGGAGTTGGAATACTTTTTTAGGGGAAAAGAGTGATCAGTTGTGAGTGATGTCTCTGGAATAATTCTTTAATTTTGTAAACTGAAGCTGGAAAATGAGATTCCTGGCATATCGTAGAGAACCTTGAGTGGTGACCACCTTGAAGTATCGTACTGATTGCTGTTGGCATTATGGAGTGGTGGGGGTTTTTGCTTGGTTATCACACCAGAGCAGGGCTTGTAGTAGAAATACAGGCAATGATGTGCAGAATGAATGGGAGGGGCGCGATAAGTAAGGTAAATTATTTTTCTAATGCATACTAGTGATAATAAAAACTTGAGTTAATTGAAGGATTCTAGGATAAGAGTAGAGAAGAAAAAGGTTCTGAATATGAGAAGGTAAAAAGAAAATACCTCTCATGTCAGAAGAATGCAAGGTTCAGAAATTGAAATCTTGAGTGACATGAGAACTGTGGTAGAGGAAACCAAGATGGAAGGGATATTGGAAATGTGGGACTGAAGTTTTGAAATAACATCAGAATGGTGATTTTCAGCCATCGTCAGTTTTGTTGTTCATGGAGCAGAGGTACCGTAATATACTAACAAGAAAATAGAGAGCATGCTAGTTGAGCGCTGAGTTCATTGTAAGCATTTTGGAGGTGGAGTGGAGATGGGAAAATGGGAGTATGTTCTTTCACTTAAACAAACAAACAAATCCAAAGCCCCTGGAATCAGTGGGGGGAAAAAAAACCCAACTGGCTGCTGAGTAATGACGTGAGCATGGAATGATGAGAAAGGAGGAACAGATAAAGAGAATTAAATGGAGAATGTTATAGAGGGAATTGAGATGGGAAAGAATGAGAACTGAGGAGAAGCAATTGTGTTTGGTCAACTGGTAGGTAGACAATCAGCTTTTAGGACACATTTCTGATCTGCTGTATATTACAGCAAGTACCATACCATACCTGGATTAAACTTTTGCATGAGAGAGAAACTAAGGATGCAGAGAGAAGATACCCTGCTCTATAGTTTTAATACATTGAAACTTCTTTATCCTGCAGAAAGTTTACAAGCAAAATATAGGAATCCTCCTATAGGAGGAACCCACATCAGTGCTGTGGTTTCATTCTGACCAGTAACATTAAGTTACAAGTCTCTCCTGAATTGAGCGGTTGTTTACTGCACACACACACAAAAATCTTCCCTTCGTGTATTAGTCCATCCTTTTCTTATTTTCTTTAGAAGTTGAAGAGGTAGTTACTGCTTTTGCTTAGGTCATTGCTTGATCCAGAAGTGTATTAGCTTGACTGTGTTTTGTGCATCCTTTTTTTTTTTTTCCAGTCTCATAAATCACTTCATCTGTTTGCTTACCCTCATTGGTTATAATGGTTTGTCACTGATCAGGAGCCCAGTGTTCATGTGGGTTGCAGTCATATAAACCAGTGCAGTCATGTGTAAACTATGCGAGTCTCTTTTTCTTTATCCAGTGGTGCTAGGGATTGAACTCAGGGGCTCACTACCACTGAGCTACACCCTAATCCTTTTTATTTTTTATTTTTAAATTTTGAGACAGAGTCTTTCTACATTGTTGTGGTTGGCCTAGAACTTGCTATCCTTCTGCTTCAGCCTCCTGAATTGCTGAGATTATAGGTGTGCTCCACTACCTGGTTAAATTACACAAGTCTTAAGTTATGTGGTTTTAAGTCAGGTTAGTCAACTGGCATGAGTCACTTTATTTTGGTAGAGGAGAGTCCCTTTTTGCCCTACTTTACTGCAAAACAAAGTAATTGGACTTTCTTGGGAATCCAGACGAGAGTATGAATATGTTTAGCTCATTCAACTAGATGAGATTTAGTCAGCTAGGTGTTTGACTATTCAAGGGACAGAACTGATGTTATATATAAACTTGTTGCTAGACTCCCATTGATAATTTCCAGAAGTTTGATCTTCATTGTTTGGAACTTGAAACATATTTTCCCCAGATATATTGATTTACAAATCATCCTATGACAAGGAATACTTACGAAATTATAATTCACCCATTTATTCACCATCAATATCTTTACCACTGGCATGTGTTATGGAATACAATCATGAATAGAACAAATAGGAAGCTTACTCTATTTGAGGTTAGAGTTGAGACCAAAGCAACCTCACTTACAGTGTAAGTTTTGGTGGGGATAGGAACACGGAAGAGGGCCAACTCTTTGGACTTATGTAACTTCTGAAGGCTTCATTAGAGGAAGTGAATTCAAATTGAGATCTGGAAGATGGTTTGCAGTTAACCAAGAAAGAAGAGAAGGAGGGAGAATCTTGTGGCAAAAGGAACAACTTGTTGAAACAAAAGTTTGAAGGAGAGAAAGTAGTGTGTGATAGATGGAGCACAGAGGCAAGGGTGACTGGTATGTTTCCTCAAAAGATGGATGCTTCAGCATACATCCTCTACAACTTGATGGTAGCATTGGTGCGGCAGTCCCATCCCATCCATAGGCCCATTCAGATTTTGATTACTGGTTCAAGTAGCTTTTTCTTTTCTGGTTGATGCTCCTATCAGGAATGCTGTATTTCATTCTCATGGCTCTTTACCCTCTTTCATTTAGTCTTTTGTCTTTCATGTTTGTCATAGTTTAAGCAGTAGAGCCTTGCATTTTCAGGGGACATTGGCAAGGCCTGAGACCATGCCCAGTTTCAGTGATTAGCTAGCAAAATGCATAGGAGCCAGCATATAGTTAGACTCATGGATATGGATTATTGCAGGGAAAGGAGACAGAGCAGAATTAGTAAAGGGCAAAGGTATGGGGGGTGGTGAAGTATGGGGAAGTCAGGTGTGAGCTTCTAGAAATCACTCCCAGCAGAGCCAAACAGGACACAGTTTCTCCAGCAGTGTGTTGGGACAACACGTTAAATGTTGTCTAACATAGAAGCTCATTAGAAACTCAGTGTCCAAGGTATTTATTGCGGACTGATCATGTAGGCACACTCTGCCTAGCACATACCTAAATTCTAGACTCCCAGAAGGAATGCAGGTGTTCAGTATAAACCACATTGTACAGTTTAGGCAGAGTGAACCACTCGGATTAGTATGGTGAGTGGTGGGAGAGAAAATTCCAAAAATCCAAGCTTCCAAATGTCAGTCAGGATCCACCTTGTGAGCAGGCCTTTCTAAGGAGAGGGCTCTCGGGCCTATTGCTTAACTAAGCTACATATACCTACTTTGAGACTAGGGGAGTGCTGTAGCCCACTTGTGGAGGTCAAGGGTGCTGCAAGCATGTTTTCAGCCCAAAATGTCAGTGCTGAGACAGAAATTCTCCTCTGTCTTCACTGTACTATTGCCCCTTGGTTCATGTAGGAGATTGGTTCCTAGACCCCTCTGGATGCCAGAATTCTTTGCTCACATTGCTCATGTAAACTGTCATAGTACAGTATTTGCATTTCACATGGCATACATCCTCTTGTATTGTTTGAATCATCTCTAGATTATTTATGATGCGTGATATAATGTAAATTGTACTGTATTATTTAGGGAACGATGATATGGAAAAAGTCTGCACATGTTCAATACATATGCATTTTTTCCCCCAGATATTTTCTGTGGTTGGTTGAATCCACAGATCAGAACCCATGGATGTAGAGAGCTAACTATATTTACACATTTTTCAAGCAATCTACTTATCCCATTCATCTGTGTATTTACTCATCTATGTACGTTACTCTTTTGCCTAGTGTAACTGTTTTTTCAGCTGTACGGCCATCTCTTCTGTATACCTGCTCGGCTTCTCCTGCTGACTTGCTCCTCTCCAGGACTGTCCTGCCAACCCCTCCTCATAATGTTCAGCCACTGCGCTGATTTCACTTTCCCAAGGGAAGATGGGATTGTGGCAGCAGTATCCACAGTGATATGCAGGAGGGTATTGCATTGGTTGAGATTAAAACAGTCTGCTATAGAAAAGGAACAAATACAGAAAAAAAATTTTTTTTTTTGGAGAAAGAGAATGAAATGCTCTGGAAATTGTTTTAGTGAATAACTAACTACCTTATAGCTTGAGGGAATCACCCAGAAGGCAAAGAAAAACAAAACATTAACTAGTTATTAGAAAAAAGTAGACTAGAATAATTCTGAACTTATCTATAGACAACATAATACATATTGAGCATTGCTAAACTCAGAATCTGAAATCTAGGATTTTGGAGCATTTCAAATTTTGGACTTTTGGATTAGGAATGCTCAACCTGTAAAGTCTATGCAAATATTCCAGAATTAGAAAAACTTAAAATCTGAAGCACTTCTGATCTCAAGCATTTTGGGTAAGGCATCCTCAAAGTGTAGGAGCTTCAGAAGAGGAGAGCGAGTGCTGAGAGAAAAACAGTAATCAAAGACAGCACCTTCCTGTTTCCTAGAAGAGAAGAGCACTTGGACCTTCATTTCCTTCCATAGAATGTGGGCAGTTGTGGGTTCCAGCTGCATGGATGAGCGAGGAGGGAACCTGCCTGCCCTCTACCCAGGCTTTTACTAAATTCTCATGGGTCTAAAGCTCATTGTATTGAAACTTTTGTTTCAACCAACATGAATGACATTTGAATCTGATTAGAAGAGGTGAGGAAAAGATGTCTTTTAGGATGCTAAAGTATCTGACTGGATTCAGTCAGACATGCAACCAGGTCTTAGGAAATAATATTAGATAGGGACTAGAATGCTGAAGTTCTTTCCTTGCCGCTCTAGAATGCTGTTTTGTGATCTATCTGTCTATCTATCTATCTATCTATCTATCTATTTATTTTTGGTACCAGAGATTGAACTTGGGGTACTCGACCACTGAGCCACATCCCCAGCCCTATTTTATGTAGAGACAGGGTCTCACCGAGTTGCTTAGCGCCTCACTGTTGCTAAGGCTCACTTTGAACTTGCAGTCCTCCTGTCATCAGCTTCCCAAAGTGCTGGGATTACAGGCATGCGTTACTGTGCTGGCTTGTGATGCTTTTATTTTTATGAGAGTTATACATGACTGTAGTTTAGAAAGACAACTAGATGCACAAGATTCCTTAAGATATCCTGCAGCCCAGCTCCATGCATCCCTCCTTTCCAGGAGACACCATTCTGAATTGCTTGCACTATGTATGTTTTATGAGGAACTTTTTTTATTAGTACAGTGTATTGCTATTTCTTGTCCCCCTCCCCCCCTCAGTTTTAGGCAGGTCTGTTGGATGTCTGACTTTGGAAGGTGAGGGTGGAGCTCTTTCACTACTCCACCCTCTGCCATGCCTGCACTTATCCCATTCCCCATCCTCTCAGTGTACTTAGGTTTCAGATCAGTATTTGGTTGTGATATTTTTTTGACTGCAAATTAATTCAGAGCTAAGCTCTGCTGGTGTACGTTATTACTTTTCCTGCATGGTTCCTTGTTTTCTCTAATAATTATATCATTAGTTCAACTTTTTATCTTGAAAATATTAATGCATGCTTACTTACATCAGGGACTAGATTAAATATTTTATATGTCTTGTTCTTTTAATCCTGATAGCATGCCAACCATTTAACCTCTGCATTTCAGTTTCTTCATCTGCAGAATTGGAAAAGTACTAAGGCAGGGAGAGGTTAAGTAAATTTGTCTAAGGTCACTCAGCTAGAACACAGTTGTGAAACAGGAATTTGAATCCATATGTGTGTGACTCTAGGGCCAGACATTTCTTTGATGTTTCTAGCCTAGTACTGACATTACTGAATGGCATCTGGAAGCAAGGTGGGGAAGATGAGATAGAATAGCAAAGAATTCAGAAAAGAATGTGGAAAAAAAAGGCAGAGTCATTTCTGTTAAAAAAAAATTATATACATCACTCAAAGTAACTACATGCACATGCAGTTCTGTGCTAGTGTAGTATGAATACCCTTGAATGCTTTTGTGCCCACTGGCATTTTCTTCCCAGGAGACAAACTTCTTTTCTGTTCTAAACTGGGGCACAGCTGCCTTCCCAGGGCTTCTCTTCACCTCCATTCTTTTGGTGGAGCATGTTCACATCTTTCAGTACCTCCCTGAGAAGGGATATCTGTGGGAAGTAAGTTTGTGGAGACTATTTAAATTCCCAAATATTTATTGTACAGCATTTTAAACCTTCCTTCAAGAGTGTAGGCTCACTCTCTAAGTCTCTGGTTCCAGTGTTGCTGTGAAGGCTGAAGCCCTTCCAATTCCAGATTCCTGGGTGTAACTTGCTTCACTTTTCTTTGGGATTCTTTTTTTTTTTTTTTAATATTTTGTTTAGTTGTAGGTGAACACAATATCTTTATTTATTTTTATGTGGTGCTGAGGATCGAACCCAGTGCCTCACGTATGTGAGGCAAGCGCTCAACCGCTGAGCCATAGCCCCAGCCCCTTCTTTGGGATTCTTAGAGGCTCATTGCCTTGTCTCTAATGTCCTGACATCAGTGTTGATGTTTAGTGGTTAGATCTTATTTGAATCCAGATGCCTGGCCCTCTCAATTTGGAGACACTTGGCTTTGGTTCTGGAACTTTTTCTTAATATGAGTATTTTCTTGCGCTTCTCTGGCTTTTTTTCATTGTCTGTCTGTAACTCTTATTGTTGGGCCTATGGGACCACTTTTATGACACTGGTTAATTATTTTTATTTTTATTTCTTCTCATGTCTTGTTTTTGCTTTATATTGTGGGACCTTGTGCTCAATTTTGTGGTTAAAGCTTTTTGAGTCTTTGATTTTTGCTTTCCTGGTTTTAATTTAGCCATGACAGCGTTGTTAAAATATAAGTTATCATAAGATTTACCCTTTTAATGTGAGCACTGAATGGTTTTAAATATTTACAGAATTGTGCAGTCATCACCACTAATTGTAATATGTTTTCATCTGCCCTTTAAAAGAAACACTACCAGCTAGCGTCCATTGCCTCCTTCTTTCCTCCAGCTCCTGGCAGCCACCAATATACTTTCTGTCTCTGTGGATTTGTCTGTTATGGACAGTCATATAAGTGGAATCTCAGAATATATGGCCTTTTGTGACTTGCTTTTTTCACTTAGCATAATGTTTCAAAGATTCATCCCAGTTTTCATTGTCAAACAGTATTTCATTATATGGATATCTATGTATAACATTTTGTTTACCTGTTCATCCCTTGATGGACATTAAGCTTATGTTCACATTTTGACAGGTTTGAATGATGCTTTTATAAATATCAGTGTACAAGTTTGATATGGACGTATGTTTTCAGATGATTCTGCTTGTTTTGATCTCCCACTTTCATATTGTAGCCTTGTGATTTGTGTTCACAGATCCTCAATTATTCATGAGTGGTTCCTAATAGGTTGGCTGTAAATTGAGTGTGTGAGGCTTTTAGACCTGCATAGCTTTGCAGGACAATGTCCTGGCCATTTATTAATGGAAGAACAGCTATTGTTAAAACCTGCAGATTTTTTCTCAGGGAAAGTACTCCCTTCTCCCTGGAGGACAAAAGGACTGTTTGCCTCTGCTCCAGAGCTTAATAGTGAGAAACTGGTGGCCAGTCTCAGATCAGTGTGCTTAGGTTTACTTAATCCCTCTGCTTTTGGTGTTATACCCCTGCCCCAAGTGTTCATGGTGTCCCAGAGACCTCTTTCTAAAAACAAACTTGCTGCTGGGTGGTGGAGGGATTGTTTCCTGGGGCATGTGGGAGATTTGGGTATTGGGATTCAGTGCTTAGCAGAAAGCTCTGAATAAGCAACCATTTTAATCCAGTACACTCTGAGGGTATCCTGACTAGATCTGCCAAGACCCTATTTCCAAATTAGGTCATTTCAAGGTGAGCAGGACTTCAGTGCGTCTTTTGGGAGTGGGACACTCAACAACTAAGAGATAGTCCCTAACAGTTCTCTACCTAGCATAATATTTTTCATGCATGAGAAGTATTTATGCTTTATCTCCTCACACTTTTTGAATAAAGAAAAGGTATCTAAATAATTTTGTGAGTTATGTATAACATTATTAGGAATATGGGACATAGTATAAAAAGTATGGACATTCACTCTTGAACACAGATGAAAAAAACAACCTAACTAGTATAGTGCCACATTGAATCCAGCAAGATAGTTTGAGTCAGTATAGCATTCTGTTGCTTTTATCCCAGGAATGGAAGACCACTTCAATGTTAGAAACTTGTTGTAATTAATCCACTATAATTAATAAGTAAAAGGAGAAAATTGTACATATTTAAACTAAATAGATACATAAACTTATAAGTTTAATACTCAGACATGATAAAATCTTTTAGCAAACTATTTGTAGAAGTTTCATGACATGATCAAAGTATATCAATGAAAAACCCGGAGCAGAGCAAACTTAATTTTAATTTAAGACAAGGGTGCATAGTATTCTCCCCTACTACTCACTATTCAGCCTTTTGCTGATGCTTTAGTGAATTCAAGAAGACCAGGGCAAGCAGATGAAGCATAAGCATGAGTTGAAGGAAGGATAAAACCATCATTGTGGATGTTGTAATTATTCACATAGAACGTACAAGAAAATTTTCATTACTGTGACAGATATCACAGTTGTCACTCGGGTAGAGAGCTGGTAAGGCTGCTGTTAAACATTACTAGAGTCTAGTCTAGTAATACACTGTTTGGACTTCATCCTAAAAATAAGTACAAGAGTCTCATAAAGGATTGGGCAAGGAAATCTACTGCATGCTATTAGCAAAGTCTCGTAAGAACTAAATGTCCTTTACAGAGACTTGGTAAATTGAGGGCATCCAAGTGTGCTTACATGTGCTGCAACCACTTGCAAAGCTAAGAAAATACTATGGGATTATTACTTGTATGGAATACAGAAAAGCTAACATGGTTGTGTTTTAGAATAAGTTGATATCCAAGTGTTCATTTGAATAGGATAAAAATGTTTTTAAGTTTATAGCAGTAACTTAGAGCCAAATTTATTACTGGTCTGTAAGTTATGAAATAAATTTTCACTTACTCTTAGGTCCATTGTAATATTCCGACTTGTCTTCCCCATGTTACTTTTTGTTATTTTGCTACTTTTTAAAAAATTATACATCTTTTTGAGTAGTCTTAAATTCTTTCATAAACCATGTAGAGTGAAGAATGATGATTAATGGTGACCTAAAATAGTTAGTATTTATTGAACTGTGATTCTGTGTGCACTGTAAAAGCATCTTTACAACTACTTTATTGTTAAGAGTGTTAGTGTTTTGATAAAGAGGTTTGAGGGATAGCATGGGCAGGAAATATGTGTGTTGACACAAAATAAAATTAATAGGCTTATGTTTATATGTTTATGTAATATTAAACCAAATATTTGTATTTTATAATAAATATCATAGACATTTAAGGTAAGTTGTGTGTGATAGAAGCCTAAGTAGCTGACTGTAGCCTTTTTCTTTCAGAACTTAAATGAATATGTTGATGCATTGATTACCTTGAAACAAAAAATTATCAATACAGAGTAAGTATATTTACATGCATTTGGCAGAATTTTGTAAGCCTGACAAACTGAAGTATGGTGGTTTTGGGCCTTGAGGGTTGGCCTACATGGTGCTGATTCTGGTAACACTCCTTTGAGTTGTATCAGCAACCTGAACCTTTGGTTAATGGCTCACAGGTCTTTTAGTAGGAAGTTACTTTTGCTGAATTGGAATTTTTTAAAAGCTGTTTTGTGTATTCAAAATGATTTTAGCTTTATGCTGAATTAAAATTTTCTCACAGTATTTCATAGCCATGATTTGACATTTAATTTTTTAGTAACTATAATAGTCTTATGAAGTTTAAGCCACAATGCTATTTTGATCAAAGGGACTTTAAATTAAAAGATTATATATTAGTGCATGCTTTTGGGGTATTTAAGGTAATATGTATTAGAATACATTGTTTCTGAAAGATCAGAGGAGAGGCTGCTTTGTATGATTTGCAGCATGATTTTAACATAGTATATTTTCTAAATAAAAAAAACCTGATTCTTTTCTTTGTTACAGTAATTTACTAACAGAATATCAGAAGAAATGTGATGATATCCTTTTACTGTTTTTTTTCTTTTGAATGTTTAGATTTATTTATGTATAATAGAGATGTGAAGATTGATTTTTTTTATGGTTATCTTTTGGAAGGCAATATTTATAGGCTCAAGTAGAAAGCATTTCTCGTGGGCATAGTTGACATCTAGCCCTTTTACTTTTAATGCATACTTAATGATAAGTTCTAAGATGAGTTCTAGCAGTTTGTTTCTGTTACTCTGATTTTTCTCAAGGTCTTATAAGCTTTATAATAAGGCCATTTGTACTGAGGATGTGACATCTAAGGACATGTTCCTGACACTTAGGAATAACTTTCTGAATACAAGAACATTCAAAATGTTGGGAAAAACTTAATTACTTTGTTATTTGTAAAGAATTAGTGTGTATCTCAAAAACCATATAGAAATAATATGATTTTATATTCATAAGGAAATTCTTGGGCTCAGAGTCAGTTTGATCGATAAATATTTACAAAGCACCTGTAATTTAGTTAGCTCTGGTTAAATATTTTCTTAGCATCTAGAAAAAGGTCTGTAATACTGATCTTTCCACACCTTTTAGTGATAACACTTGCCTTGATTTAAGTCTCTTTCATAAAAACGCAAACCCTTTTTCCCATGAAAATAAACATACATAGAGATCATCATAGTTCAACTTTATTTTAAATGTTGGGACAGATTTCTGCTGTCAAAACAATTGAATCCCAAGTTACTTTGACAGCAACTTGAGGCCTACTTCAATATTATTTCTAGCATATTGAACCTAATTGTGATCACCAATTACTTATTTGTAATCATATTATGATATCTAATTTGTATAATTAGAGCAATACAATCAAGATACGAGTATTTAGATTTATTTTTAGTGTTTGAATTTTTACATTAAAAATTGGAGGTCATTGAAAAATTTCTTTTTTTCAAGTGCTTCATTTTTGTGAAACTATTAATTTGTTTAATTATGAATGCATATTGCAAGAGTAATATGTTTGATTTTAAGAATGGTACAGAAACAATTATTATGACTATGTGTTTATGTTAGTCAGCTTTTTGTTGCTGTGACCAAAATACCTGACAAGAGCAAATTAGAGGAGGGTAAGTTTAATGTGGACTCACGGATTCAAAGTTCTCAGCCCATGGTTAACCAGCTCCATTGCTCTGGGCTGGAGGTGAAGAAGAACAAGATGACCCAGGAGTGTGGTGAGGTGGAGGAAATTTGCTCAGCAGTTGGTAGCCTGGAAGCCCAGAGAGGCGAGGTGGAGGGGGTGGGGGTGTTAATGAATCTGTCCACTGGTGAGGTTACAGCTCTCATAAAGAAATCATTTCACTTCTGAATATTGCTACCGTACCTAATACATGAACTAATAATACAGGGACACCTTATATGCAGACCCTTAGTATTCATTGTATCACTTTTTGGGAAATGCTGTAAACTTCTTGAAGTTGTGGGTAATCTACCAAGAAAATTACTGACTTACTCTTCTAAAATTTGTGTACAAACTGTTTCAGTAAGAATTATCAGCATAATTCTTTATAATTAGGTAAGACTTTCATTTCTTGAATTCGAGAAGTTTGTTATGTGATGTGGTATTTAAGTCTAAGCTTCAGGTACTAATTTTTTAAAAACCACGTTTGGCATTTGCCCCAAATATGTATTTGTTATACCTTAAAAATGCAGTAGTTTGCTTTACAACTTGAAGACCCAGTGTCACATGTTTATTATGGCTTTCTTATATAATTGCTTCCTTTTGCTACTCAAATAGCAACAGGTTTCCTCTTTATTTTTTCAAGATTAGAAAGTTATTTTTCAATAACTGTACTTTGATAAAATCAGCATTCAGTGCTTTTTTGTTTAATTCTGACCATTTTATTGTTTATCACTGCTTCTTTTCAAAGGGCAAGAAATACATGGTTTCCATGACTTATGTTTTTGAACTTTTTCAAAGACTGCTGAGTAAAGTGTACTTCTCAGTCTTTAGAAACTTACTATGACAGCAGCAGCTGCAGACGTGTTTTTACAAACAACCATGTGCTGTGCTGGGCTGTGAGTAAATATAGGAATTACTAAGAGGTGAAACTTCAAGGTATTATTTTTGCTGTCTTAGAATATTCACTGGCAAATGAAGTTGAGGTTATCAAATTGTCTGAATTGTAAAAATGAAGGCCTATGTAGATTTTATGATCTCCTTGTAGCTTTTGTGGATTTTGTGCTCTCTTTATATGTCTTTTCTAATTACTCATTAAGTGTAGTTATGTGGTTTTTGTGAAATACGTAACTCTTATCTGTTGACAATATTTTCTGGAGTTATTTGAGAAATGAAGGGTGGGTTATTGGGAATTCAGATATATACAGAGTATCAAGGTATTTTCTATTTACTAGTTAATGCTTGGTCTTTATTCTTATAATTTAACCAATCGTGTCTTCACAGGGCTGTTTTTATTTAGAGAAATAGATATTTTGGTAAATAGGAATGATTCAAGTTATGGTAAATAGGAAAAATGCAATAAAAAGACATTACTGTGTTATAGGTAGAAACTTAAATATTATTTTCTAGGGTTTCTAATCTTTCTTGTACATCGTATACAGATTATTAAAGATAATTTTATCTCCAGGTAAGTATCAGAAAATAAAATTTTCTCAAGAGTTTTCTTTAACAAGTTTTACAGCTGCAGTTTGCAAGAAGGTAAGCCAACCTATTTTCATAGTTGATGATACCACTTGTTTGAGTGTTTGATTTGAAATAGGTATTTGTAGGCCTGATTTTAAACAGAATCTAACAAAACATACCTAGGATTGATCCTAGGTATAGTATGTTGCTTTATTGCTCATAATTAAAAGATATGTGTTTTCCTATCACATCATTCAAATAAATTTATTCAAGTCTTAAGTTGCAGCGTGGTGTTTTCATCTTTTCAGTAATGTTTGCTGACTACCTTGCAACTGAGATTAAGCTTATTGTTCTCAAATTACTGTTGTCCACATGAATTGTACTTTTTAACATGGTTGTTTATCTAGTGTTATTTTACACAATTTAAAATAGGCCTACTTAAAATTTTAGCAATATTCCATGTTCTGTTTACATTTATCATTTAGAAGAATGCAAAATGTGGTTTTAAACCAAATTAAAAAATAGCCTGTCCCTTAATTTGAGTGAATAGAGATGCTTTCAAGATTGGAAGTGCCACATTTGCAGACAGTTCTTGAACACATTCTCCAGCACAGAGAAGAGACTTCCAGGGAATCTGCTTGTGCTTGTTTCTCAAGTTGCTTTTTGATAAACTTTTTATCAAAAATAGACTTGTTTCTAAGAAATAAAAAGCAATATGAAGATCATATTAATGTAAGTAGGTGTAAATGGAAGAAATATATTCAAACAGATTCTTTTTTTTTTCTTTTTTTGGTTCCAAGTTAGAAATCTCAAATCATCAGTATAGCAGTATAGGTATTTAGTAATTCACTGCAGATTCTCTGATATAATGCTGTTATTGCATTGTCCGTTTTTAGAGAAAACAGTACTTTACATCACCAAGTGGAGCAGATGCTTCAGAAAATTTCTCCTCTGCAGAAGTGTCAGGAAGAATTGGGATCTTTAAAAGCAGAGCTAGAAGAGAAAAAGGTACCTAATGTCATTTCTTACAAAAGCTATTGTCAGTAAATTTAATTCTCTCTGTAATTGGTAAAAGGGGACTTTTAATGTGTTAACAAAGGAAATAAATGTTAGGTATATCACTATCCTTAGAGAACATTGAACTGGTTGATTAATGGCTTTACAATGAGTACTAGCTCTACAATACTATTAATTCCTTGTGCTTTTTGAAAGAGCCACTATAGAAAAGTCAACAACTGAGGATTTTTATGTTTTTTTAATGTGTCTTGTACTAATTCATATTTTTTCCCGAAATGTGAAATAATGTGCAAAAATTCACACTTAAATGTTGTGGAGTTATTGTGTGTGACTGAGAGGGTGGGAGAGAATTTGATTTCATCCAGTAGCGCTGGCCAGCCCAGGGTGGGACTCAGGTTCTCTGTTCTAGTATGAGTGAAGATGTTCTATAAAGAACTTGCTCTCATGATTCATGAACTAGTCAATGTATTAAGCAATATCTATGTATCCTTTTACCAGTATTACCTGGCTAGCTTGGTTTGGTCCTGATTTTAGATTTCTGTTTTTTCTTGTAATTATGTTTGGTTCTTTGTGGTCTTTCATTGTGAGGAGTGCATAAAGTAAGAGTCCTTCACTAACATATCTGCTCTCATAGGTAAGTGTTGAAGTTAGAGGCTACTTCCTGTTTGAAAGAAGCTGATACTGTTTATGCTATGATGAAGCTTGGAAGAAGACACTTATTTTAGATATAAAAGTCTGATAAGTTTATCCTTTCATGGAGTTTATTTTCCTTTTCAAAATCCATGTTCCTGGAAAACTTTTTTTTTTTAATACCCTAAACTTAGGGTAATTTTCTATATAAATTTAGGTTTACCTTTTACAAGAACCTTAAAAGAGAGTTCAATTGCTACTATAAATAAAATCATTAGAAATCCACAAATTATATGGTTTGCATGAGACAGATTGTCATTACCCTGGAGTGATTCTCCGTTCCCAACCCATTGTCTGGCTCTTGTATGAGAGTATTTGTGCCTCCTGGTCTTTCTTACATTGTACTATTTCATTATAGAAATATAGCTCTCTGAGATGAATGATACATATTTATTTACTGGTTTTTGTAAAGATTCTTTATTGTTTGTTTTACTGTGCAGTGAAAGTTAAACAGAAACAATTCCAGTGTTCAGTTATGTGTGTGTGTGATTATAAAATCTATATCTGAGAGGAAATGTGAACCTTGGAGTCAGACCTCAATAATAAAACTTTTAATTGCTCTCTGTGACTTTGAAAAAATAAATCAGCCTCTAAAGCCCTCAGACTCATTATAAAACGCCTCTAGAGCTGTTGAGATGAGAGAAATATATATAAATGTCACACTGCAGTATGGCACTGAATTACAATGTCTTTGTCAGTCCACAGGCCTGTCAGTTCACACATTTTTCCCAGTTATCATTAAGTTTAGTGATGTTTTGTACTTTTCCATGGTAGTACTGATAACAGATATTTACTGAGCTCTAAATTTCTTCAGAGCATATTGGATTTTATTGGTTGAGACAAAATATTAGCTATTTGGTATTTAAATCAATTATTATAAAGATTTGGATCTTCTTAAAATAAGTTTATTGTTTTATGTTTTGTAGCTTTTGTTTGATCATACTATCAATTGTATGTACTAAGAACCTGGTTACACTCGTTAAAATATTCAATGAATTGTACTTTGGTTTCCTGCTGAATATATCTGTTCTTTTCATTAATTTCATACTGTGAAAAGATGATAATTTGGCTTGTCAAGGTTAAAACAAGTTGACCTATGATCAGTTACTTTTATTTGGACAATGTTTTTGTTCCTTTTTTAGAGTTCTTTAAAGTTATATCAGGACACTCACCAGGAATATGCTCGTGTGAAAGAGGAATGCTTGAAAAGTGATGCACAGTGAGTTGTTTACAGTTACTGTAGAAATGGGGTTCTCGTATTTGAAAGGAGATAATCCATAAAACAACACTATTTCTCTTTTCTCTGTCTTTGGATTGTTGGCTATAATTAGGTGTGTTATCTTGAACTAATTAGTCTCTCAACCTTGATTTCCACCTCTGTAAAATGGGAATTATATCTACTTTGAGCAGTTATGAGGAGGAGGGTTAGAAAGTCCTATGTTAAAGGGCTGCAAAAACAAGTACATAAAACCTTTTTATTCTATACACATGCATGTGTGTCTGTGTGTATACAGACATAGCTATTGACTTCTTTCTTTGTGCTGATACTTCAACAGGTATCAAATGGAATGGACATCTTTATTACCATTAATGAAAAGTGCTGTTAAAAACATCTCTTGATTATTTTGACATTCAGTACCACATAAAGCAGTCGCGTGAACTGTGTAGACAGTGGTTTACGTGGATGTGATACAGCAGTGACTCACAGACTCTTTCTCAGGGAATTACTTTCCTTCTTGGCTTTTAGGAAGCCATCTTAGAACTGGCGAAGGTCTCCAGTCTATCTCTTATCAGGTTGCCCTGTACACACAATCACCATACATGCTCCCAAAGAGTAACATTGATCAGTGCTGACCCTTGGAGACCACTTGGACATGCTGTTGGCTCAGCTCCTAGATGATATCACTCCCTCTAGGGGCAATCCCAAATGTGCATGTGGCAGGGCCCAAGTAGGTCCACAACATGTGTTTCATATGGAAAAGACAGATTTTTTAAAAAAATTTATTTTAGAACTATTATCCATTAAATGGTATGCTGTTGTTTCTTAGGTTTATTCTGTCAGAAAAATTTATGGTAATTTCAGTTCTTGATAACTTAATACTACTTGTGACTGAAATATTCTGTTATGCAAATCTGAGTAATTTAAAAAAATGTTTCATAAATTGTGAGATTTTGTTTCTGTCGTACTATTTTTCACTTTCTAACATAGTATTTTATTATTAGGAAGAAGAAACTCGAAGCTAAGGTGAAGAAGCTGGAAGGTATGTGGCACTTTTGTTACCTGGCTAGTGGGAGCCCTTGCTGGCTATTTCAGATCCTTAGTAACAGGTTGAAGAACTTGGTCAAATGGTTGAGTTGTTCTGGAGTTAGATAGTAATCCCTGGGTCATCCCTGGATGAATGGAGCAGGGGTCTGTTCTTCCTCCATATCAAACCATATCAAAACTTGGAGGTAGAATGTGGCAGTCCCAAGAGGGCACTGTACTCAAAATAATACCACACTGCACTTCAGTTGTAAAAAGGAGCAATTAATGAAATTATTTAGTTTTGAAAGGTGAATGGTGTGGACTTTTTTATTTTTCCCCAAATATGCTAGAAGAGATACTGCTTTTAATATCAAGAAACTGATGCATTTATGACACACATAGGAAGATTTCTGTGAAATCCTCTTCATTAGAGATTGTCCAGTTTAAATCTGGTACTTCACACACTCCACTGTTGTTAGGTGCTTCTACTTCACAAAGAAAATGCAGAGCATAATCTCTTAGGTCTTCTGTTTCAGCTGATAACCCTTCAGAAATTGGTGGGAATGAAACTCAAGATCTTTTTGTTTGCTTTTCCTCCCTGCATTGTATGGCTGGTTCATAGACCTAATGCACAGTAGAGAGAAGCAGTCTCCGTCTCTTCATGTGGTCTCCCTTTAGTTCCAGTGCGGGCTTCAGCAGCAGTCCTGTCCGCTGTGGGTTTCTGACCACTCCAGCGACTGTGCCTTGTACATTTTCATTTAGAGTGTGAAGTGATCATTTAAATTTAGTAGTCCCAGTCATTAATGTATCTAGATTGAGCCAAATGTTTTAGACTTATTCTATAAATGTCTTGGTGACATGCAAGCAAGATTTGCTTGTTGCACAAACATTGACAGTTGGCAGGAAGGACACTGCTGTGTTCTAAGTCTTTTCTTCTCTTAGTAGTATGTGGAGATGAGTACCTAAGGAAGTATTTTGAGAGACCTGAAATGCCTTTGAGACTCCATATACATCTTTGAAGCAAAATGCAACCATTTTCATGTAGAAAAACACTTTCTCCTCGTAAATGATATGACATAATAAAGATTATTGAGGAAAGAAGTACTCAAGCTTGATATAATATTGTTACCTTGTTGTTTTAGGGGATTTTGCTTTTCTTAGCAATTACATGTGAGCATATCTCTCTAAAATTAGTACTGGTCAGATTTTTACTAGTGTGTGCAGTATTTGGTTTTTCAGAACCAAACACTAGGATGAAGGATTTGCTATAAAGATCCAGAGAAATTTAAAAATTCCAAAAGAGTAGATCTCTAGCAAAGGTATTTGGAATTAGGATTAGTTAACTTGTTAAAGGGAATTCCAGGAAGTGATATTAGCCAAATTATATTATTGTGTGCATATATGAATATATAACAATAGGTCTTCCCACTATGTACAACTATCATGCAGCAGTAAAATGTGGAGGGTGGGGATTCCAGAAAAGAATAACTCTCCAGTAAATGGCGGGAAAGCTGCCCCTTTTCTCCTGTACCAGATAAAGAGAATGGTATTAATTCTGAGGTAAGCTCACAGTTCTAAAATCTCAAAGATTATTACTAATGATGGAGATGAAATGAGCACAGGGATACCATGCCATCTTCCCTGATGTGTTAGATTGTGGCCCTGCCCAGAAGGCTTTGGAAGGGATTCTTACGCCCTGCATCAATTTTATAATTTATAAATAGTTAAAAAAAATAAAAAGTTCCTGCTGTTAGCCCTGACAGATAAAGTACTCATTTCTCATTTCTTACTTTAAGAAATGAGAAAAACTTAAAATAGATCAGATTTTGAGTAATTTGTTAACTCTAGTAGTAAAGGTAGTAAATCATTATTTTTTCTTTATTGTAATTTTAAAATACAGAGGCTGCTGTCAAGCAAACTCAAGACTTCAAACAACTAAGAAATGAAAAGAAAATACTTGAAAAGGAATTTAAGAAGACACAGGTACTGTATTAAACAGTGCATTCAAACTTGAAATTCCTGGTTTCAGGGCTTCTGTGGTGTGTCTGCTATGACCGATGTAACAGTCAGGCAGAGGCCACCTAGGGACCACAGACATACTTGCCTGTTAAGTTGCACCTGCTGTGCATTTGGTCCACTGTGTTTGTACTTCTCATCCAGCAAGTGTTTTGTTTCCACAGGAAAGACTTGACGAATTTTCTAAACAGAAAAATGAGAAGGGTGAGTATTCAGTTAATGCTTACTTAAAATTTCTATATTGATATGCAATATTTTAAAATTATTTATCCCCACATCTCTTTAGAATTGAGACATATTGGAACCCAAATTTCAAGTGATTCATATGGAAGCATAGATAAAAGTGAGTATACTGTAAGTTTTGCTTTGATTTTAATATTAGTGATTTGGAAGATTCTGTGTTGCTCTACCATACAGTTGTAAAACTATCTGGCCTTAGTATATGATTCATGTTAGAAGAAGCCATGTGTCTAGACTGGGCATTTGATCAATATATATTTCTAACCAATTTATTATCTTATAAAGTAATACAATGATTAAGGGATACAATTAAGAATGTTGTTTGGGAAAGGAAAACTAATAAGATATATGGTTTCCACAGTTTTCAATAATTAGGTATTCATTAGATTACAATTTATATATAGGTATGAATAATGATTAGGTTCTTGTTAGATTTCAACTTATCAGATTAATTTATTAAATATCCTCGGTGCCAAATATAAAAACGTTGTTAAAGTCAGGCAGAAAAACTATAGTGTCAGAGCCCTATAGTGTATTTACTGAAGGCACAAGAGTTTCAGGAAGAAAAGTAAAATAGTGGTAGCCATGGAATTGTTGCAAAGAAAATCAGATATGTCACTGCATATTTTTACTTAGTACCTCATTTATAGATGAGAAGGCATTACAACTATGGAAAGTGAGAAATTGGGAGTTTTCACCTTAATATTTGTTTACTATTTACCCCTTGGCCTTTTATTTCTCCTTTTACTACATTTTAAAAGTAGAAGTTATGAATTTTTGCTTTTGTAAGTTTTTTGTGGAGTTGAAATTAATGTTTATTAATCAAATGTTGGCATTTTTATCATACTAATGTGGGTGTTTTATTAAAAACTTCTAAGTGGAAATAATTGAAAAACCTTTAAATTGTTGTATGTAAGTAAGCAGTATCTCTTAAGAAGTCACTTTTTCCCCTTCCCCCTCCTTCTTTAATTTTCTCTTAACTTAGAACAAGTTCACATTTTCCTTGGCTTAAGTCCATTAACTGTTCATACCTTTCAGTTGTCTGGGCACTGGTACCACATATATGCAGTTCCTTGTGCTTTTGCTCTTATGTGTGTAGCGTGAGATGGAGTGGTGGGTATTGCTGAGAGCATTCAAAGATCCCAGGCACCAGACGGCTGTTGGATTTAATAGTATTTCCTTTTGGACCCACAGATCTATATTAGGCCTTTCTATTCAAACAAGGCCTTTCTACCTGCTCCTTGCAATTCTGTGCCCTACATTCCATCTTATTTTTATCAGAGCTTGTTGCTATCTCAGAGTCATTTTATGTTTTGTTTTGATATTCTCTAATAATGCGGCAAGAGTATTGTGTATTGTACCTGGTAGTTTTTCCAGGTAAATAAATTAATGGAAGTCAGCTGTGAACTTTGATGTGTTTATTTCCTAGTCCTTAACCGAGTCCTTAGCACTTTTCTCTATTAATACTGAATATTTGACTGCTGGAAGAAATCAGCAAATTAGACACTAAGGAATATTGAGTTGGCTTTACTTTAAAAAAAGGCTTCCTGAGTGGTACTTTGCCTTTCCTTACTTTCAAATTCCAGTAAAAATGACCCAAGTGAAAAGTAGTTTTCCTGTATAGTTAAAAAGTTTACCATCAATAGGGTAAATTAATGAGGAAGATGCAAAGCAGATGATAACAGTTGCAGAGAAAATCACAGTATACAAAAAGCAGGTTTCACTGCAGAAGCCTGGAGTTTCCCTAGATTGCTGGGAGAGAGGTAGAGGTAAGAGCAGGTCCTTAGCATTTGCAAGTCATTGATTAAAGGGTGAAGATATGCCAGCCTTCTCATTTCAAAACCTGTTTCTGGCCTTTGCTCACAGACTGTGCCCCAAGTACAGATTGCTGAAATGGTAGCTATGCCATAAGAGGTACCAGAGAGCTGTGGATATGAGAACATTGAGCAGTTGTGGCTACTTTGAGTGTTAGTCACTCGCGTTCATAGGAAATAAGATGTTAATGCACTCTGTGTAACCCACACAATTGCACTCACTCACCCTTGTTCCCCAAAGGCCAGGGTCATGAAACAAGAACTCACATTTACTGCCAGAAAGAAGATCAAGACTACAAATGTAAATGAAGGAATACACTACCAAAAATGCTCTGCCTACACCCTCTTCTAAAACTTTGACAAAAATCAGGGAGGGACAAGAAAGAAAGGTGTCAGGTGCAAAAAGATTAAGGAAATAATATTAAGTCATGAATGAGAAGAAAAAGTTAAAAATTGAATTACTGTTCTTAGAGAAAGTCTAAGAACATATCCACAAGCTGCCTCTGTGGATCTTGGAAATTAAAAACATTATTACAGAAATAAATTTGCTAAATAGGCTAATGTTGAATGGACAGATAGATGATTGATTTAGTGAACCCAGAGATTAAGTCAAAGGTGTCTCTAAGGATGTAGTGCAAAAGGTGTTGTAGAAGATATAAGAAATTGAAGGATAAAGCCAGATGTCTTAGTGTTCATCTGTTAGAAGTTTTCAGAGGGATCATAGAACCATAAGGAGGAAAGGAGAATACGAAGTAATAGAAAAGAAATTCACTGAGCAGAAAATATATATATGTTCATACTGATAGGCCTCCCAAGTGTAGAACATGATTTTTTAATATAAACTCCACCTCTGACAATGTTATAGGATATGTACCTAAAATCAAATGAAACAAAAATTTGAATACGGAGTGATAGGTAAATGTCTTCCAAGCAGTGCTATCAGGAAAGCAGTAACATAAGATAGGAAAATATTTCAAGCTTAGAAACAAATTTACATGGATTAAAAGGGAATTTTAAGTTGATTAACACAAGTCACTAAGTAGACAATATCATATACCTAAGAGCATGAAACCGTATCAGAAAAAGAACTTTTGGGAATTCTAGGAGGAATAGCCACATCTTTCGTAGTCATGAGCATCTTCAGTATGTTTCTCAGAAGTAGAGGGTGAGAGCAGAGAGAAATGGAATTGTAACCATAATTACATATGACTCTGTAGACCACACAGAGTTCTTTAAAATACTTCTCAAACATTTGTAAAAGTTGGCTAATATATAGCAAAATATCTACAATTTAATATGAGATGTTAACACGACCCTATTCCTTTAAGTAAATGAAATAAAGTGCAGCAATTGATTTGGAACTGTTGAAACTGATGACTGGGTCATTATGGTGCTGGGGAAGCCAGTACCTGTAGCAAGTGTGACCAAGAGGAAAACCCATTGCACCAGGACTTGGAAGACTGCAAAACTACATTTTCGATCTTCATTCCCAGTTTCATATCCAAATGTGAAAAACAGATGAAATGGACCTTTTTCTAGGAAAATGTGCTCTCAAATTGATCCAGGGTAGTTGTTACAGACTTGAACAGAAAATAATCCAGAAGAAATTTTTAAAAATAATTAAAGTTTTAGACCACAGTAGATTCAGATGGTTTATAGGTGAGCCCTCCAAGGCCTTGAGTGAAAAAGGTGTGTTTATTATTAATTTATTGTTTTAGAACTTAGAAAATATGGAATGTTTTCATCCCATTCTCTTAGGCTTGCATCACCCTATAGCAAAATCAAATAGCATGAACAAACATCCTGAAGACTCAGAACTCTGTTACTTGGTAATGTAACTGCAAAAATACTAAATAAAATTTTAAGGCATCAAATCTGTGAGTTACTTAGAATACAAATTATGATCTAAGTATTTATTTCAGGAATATGACAACTAGTTCAAAGTATTATGTTCATCTTAATTCAGTACTCCTAATTAAAAGAAAAATTGGTGATGTAGGAAAAGAGTTTGAACTTGACAAAGTCGAAGCATTGAAAGCATAGTCCTTACTGTCAGAAATAAGGCAAGGATGCTTTGTTTTACTTCCATCTTTAGGAGGCCCTAATCAGCATTCTAAATAAACAGAGTGTGACTGGTACTGTGGCTCATGCCTATTAATTCCAGCAGCTCTGGAGGCTGAGGCAGGAGGATTGCTAGTTCAAAGCTAGCCTCAGCAATGACAAGGCGCTAAGCAACTCAGACTCTGTCTCTAAATAAAATACAAAATAGGGTTGGAATGTGGCTCAGTGGTTGAGT
Source organism: Xerus rutilus (assembly GCA_028644305.1). Lineage (NCBI taxonomy): Eukaryota > Metazoa > Chordata > Mammalia > Rodentia > Sciuridae > Xerus > Xerus rutilus. Next base: position 3,496,414 of record CM053405.1, read on the forward strand.
GCCCCTGAGTTTAATCCCTGGTACCCCATAAAATACTCCTAAACAAAAGTCAAAATTGCCACTATTTCAGATGATATGACCATGTAGAATACCCAGAGGACTCAGCTGGAAAAGTAGTAATAGGGCTTAATCAAGTTGTGACTTGTACAGTGGATATTCACAGTGCACCAAGTGGAATAAAGACAACCCTTTCTTAAATGGTAACTGGACCATCAGATGCCTAGGAGAGGACTTGAAGCAATGTGTGGTGCCTCTGGGAGGAAAACAGTACAGACTTTCTGAAGAGGCATGAAGGAAGCATGAACACCTGAATCAGCATGTTTCTGGATGAGAAAACTAAAAGCATAAAGATGTGATTCTTTCATCGATGTATTTATACTAATCTCACTAGAAATCTCATTACAGCATTCTGTGGAAAAGAACAGGTGGTGAAGGTTTGTCAGGAAGAGTAGATGTTCAGAATAATAAAATTTTTAAAAAGAAAAGAACTGAGTAAGGATCATACTGTAATAGTATGATTATAAATCTATCATGATTAAAGAAGTATGGTATTGGTAGAGAAACTGACAAAGCAATGGAATGGGAAAGTCCAGAAACACTCTTATAAATGCCTTAGATTTTGATAATAGAAGCATCTTAAAGAGTTAAAGACAGGTGTACGTTTAATTTAATGAGATTTTATCTTCACGACTAAGTAATGAAGTCTCACTGAAAACTGTTTTGTTGGAAATGGATGGCTTTTTATGGTCAGATTATAAGTAATGTGTGCCCAATTAGAATAGGCATAGCCTCCATAGGAATGGAAAAGTAACTTCTTTTCTTTTTTTTAAGGTTCCTTGTTTGCTGCTTTGGGTATACATAATAAGCAGGGATCCTGGTCAGGTCATTTAAGCAAAGGGGATTTCAATATTTGGAAGCAGGCTTTTGGGTAGGTTAAATCACAATGTAGATAAGCTATTTAATCACAGGATTTTCGAACTCAAAAGAGAATGTCCCTCACACAGTGGTAACTGGAAGGTTGATTTGGCTTAGGAAAGGTTGGAAATGTCCAACTGCTTTGACTTGGTTGTAACCATCTCTTCCATATTTGTCCTGGTTGCCTTTCTAGGCGCTTCATTTTTGGAATGAAGCAATTTGCTCTCAATTAAAATTAACCTCATTTAAAAATTTGTGGTTGATTTCCTGGGATATTTTAGTTTAAAGGTTGGTCTTCTCATGTCCTTTTGAACTGGATTGAAGATTTTACTAATTTTAGTAAATGTTTAAGGTTTATTTAGAAACTTAACTTTAAGGAAATTATAATAGAAGGTTGATATAGCCTGGAATTACCTAATAGTTAAAGCTAGTTTTCATAAAATCTTTACTAATATCGGTTGTTTTTATGCACATTTCACGAGAAGATATTCATATTTATATTTTCTTAAATACCTTTTGCTTTGGAAGATATTTTTTGAATTTGTATAGATAACAATTTTAAAAAGCTGTAAAACCCTGGTGTAATATTCTTATGTATTTCATCAGCACTGTCTTGGTTACTTCCTTAGCCTTTCAACTTGAATCAGCATTTCTTAATCATTCTCAGAGTCTAGACCCTAAGAAAATGTATAAACATTCCAATCTTTATGAAAGCATGTGCTTTCCCTTTCCACATGTTCACATCCACACATCTTGCCTCCAGCCCACTTCACCTCAAGTCCATCATTGGATTTTCTAGACCCATGCATTACCCAGGTGAGTTTCAGTGTGGTCAGCTGATGACCTTGCTGATAGCCTCGTCTAACTGAGCGATGCTTCTCTGCTATTCTTGTGGAACATATACAGCCCTGGTCCCTTATATTATACCAATTAACTAGGCCCTCTCTCCCCATCTTATAGCACTCTTTGGAGACTATATATGTGCCCAAGACTCATCTGTTCAGTATGTAGATAAAGCCTTTAACCAAGTATATTGGGGCTTTTGAGTGTTCCCCCAACCCTACACGAAAAATAAATGAAGAAATCTGTGCTATTTAATTTCTAGCTAAAGCACTGTAGACCTTTCCAATGATAATTAACTGAGTTGTGTACAGTGATTGAGTTTGAGGAAGATACTTGATCTTAATAGGTATTATTTTTCTAAGTTCCTAATAAATCCTTATTTCACATGGATATATTTGAGCTAAATAACATGGTTTTAATGCTTTACTCTTTTTCACAGGAAAAGTGAAATTGCTCCTGAAGGAACTCTGGCTCTGTGTAAATACAGCACACCGACTACCCAGTGAAGGCAGCAGACGTGTCCCAGGTGAGAGAGAAGCTGTGGAAGTACCCTGCATATGTGAGAATAGAAAGATCACCGGGGGCATTGCTGCCTGTAATTTTTGATGTCTCCCAGATCTAACATTAGAGGAATGAAACCAATTGTAGCAGGTAGTTCTTATTGTACAAAACTTCTTTCCCTTCAGTGTGCCTTCTAATCTTAGCCAGTGCATTTAGTTTTTAATTTTTTAATAACAGATTTTATCAGAGAATAGTCAAAGAAACTGGAAGGACAAAAAATAGTGCCATATCTGGCAGGTGTATGTGGAACTGAAGGATGCACAGCTTTTTAAAATCATGTCATGTGTTTAATAAGTTTACTAGCAGTTTAACTTGTGTTTTGTATACTTTAGCAGTTCTGATGGCTGAACTTGATTTTCAGTAAGATGACGTGGAGACATTTCTTTCATGTTCACACATGTCTTCTGAGGATTTCAGATTTGGAATTTGATGTTAAACATGCCTAGTGGAAGGGAGAAAGATAGTAGACTTAGATAAGATTCAAATGCTTTTTATTTAACTTCTTGTCATTTTACTCATTTCTTAAGATAAGCTGTTATAAATTCATAGATGATTAAAGATCTAAATCAGTAGAAGCCATGTGCACCTAATTTTCCTCCAGGCTTCTGAAAGCAGTGTTCCCTCAGAAGAACAGTATTGGGCAAATGCTGGTTCTCGGTTGTGCTGGATTCAGAACTTGTCAAGTATCTACAGAGACATATTTGATGGGATTTTTCTAAAAAGATTTTTACCTCAGGTCACTTGCCAAATAGTAACATTGATAATAATCAAATGGTACCTGCAATTTCTAAATCAGTTCCTATAGTGTAGAATCTGTTTATGTAGGAACAGCCTGGAGGTTTTTCAGCCTTCTGTGCCAGTCAGTAGTTGTGTGTGAAGTGCTTAGTTTTAAAATGCTGTTAAAAATGTTTTTAAAAATGCTGTTCTTCACTTAATCTGATGCTTTCATTTAAAATCACGATTTTAGGGCTAAGTCTATTGCTCATAATAACTTTTCCAAGGGAGAATGGAAAGCATGGCATCTTTGGAATCTTAATATACTATAGAATATCTTTTTTTTAAAAAAATTCTTTTAGCATATGGAACAGTTACAAAAGTAGTGTGAAGAATTCCCTTAGACTCCTTACACAATTTTCCCCATTTTAACATTTTTCATAGCCGGGCGCGGTGGCTCAAGCCTGTAATCCCAGCACTTAGGGAGGCTGAGACAGGAGAATCGCGAGTTCAAAGCCAGCCTCAGCAATGACGAGGCGCTAAGCAACTCAGTGAGACCCTGTCTCTACATAAAACACAAAATAGGGCTGGGGATGTGGCTCAGTGGTAGAGTGCCCCTGAGTTCAATCCTCGGTACCAAAAAAAAAAAAAAAAAAAAAAACAACATTTTTCATTGTCAGTTATCAAAACTGGAACATGTGGTACAATCAGTCCTGTTAACTGTAGACCTCATGTGAATTTCACCAGTTTCCCCACTTATTTCTCTTTTCCTTTCAGCATCCAGCCCAGACCCCCACGTTGCCTTTAGCAGTCATCTTCCTTTAATCTTCTACATCTTGACCATTTCCCTACTTTTCCTTTGACACTTTTGGAGAGCACAATTTCATAGAAAACCTATCCTTTTGGTGTGTCTGATGTTCTCTCATGGTGGATGATGGTGTGCGTTTATGGCATGGACACCACAGTGGTGATGTTTCCCTCTGCTCAGGGCACTATGCCGGCGATAGGTGATGTGGACATGGATTATCAAACTGTCAATCACATACTTTACCCTAAATAATGGATCTTGCCTGCTACCATTACTACTTCAGTGTTTACTAGATCATTTTTTATTTCTCTTGTTTCTTCTGCATTTATTACTTGGAATTCTTTCATAACGAAGAGCTGTTCCTTCTCCATTTATTTGCTGTTTAATCTATATCTCCATATAGTTGTAGTTAATTATTCTATTTGCATAATAATTCATCATTGTCCTTAATTATTGCTTAAATTGCTCCCACTTCGGTCATTTGGAACTTGTCCAGAGTGACTCCTGTGCGTGTCAAACATAATCCATACTATTTAAAGCATTTGCTTTCTGGCACCATAAAATGTTTCATCCTCAACTTTATTTTCTTTTCCCACACCTATAATCAGCCACTTTTCTAAGGAGCCCAGAATCCTCTATAAAACACTTTTACAGCTTTCAGATGTAACAAATAGTGATTTGTAATGATTTCCTGGGACCCATATGTCTTTGCTAATAATCAGTACAAGTGAAGTTTATCAAAAATCAGTACCCCAAAAAGGATTGGTGTTTTACAGAAACTTTTCAGATGCATTGTCAAACGAAGCATTCATATACACTAATCAAGTCTCATTTGCAGCATGGGTAGGCTTGATATGGGTTGACTTGAGATCACTTTTCAGGCAAAGAAAATAGTGTTTGTCCCAAACTGTATGCCCAGAATTGTTTCTCTATCAAATTTCACTGATGTAATTGGAAAGCTTCATAAAAGCCTTAGTAGGTTAGTGTGGCCATTACCCTGCTGTGGTCCTGCTGTGGCTGGGTGGGTTTGTCTCATCTGTCTATCCATCCATCTTCTTCTTTCACTTTTTGTAGGATAATGTTCATAAATTGATTCCCTACTGAAAAGCGTTTCTACTTACTTGAAGTAACCATTGTGAGCATTTTTTAACTATTAGGATGACAAGTTGGTTATTTTCCCCTAATTTCCTTGAAATTTTAAATATTTGATGTTTAACACCCCGCCCCCACCCCACAGAAAAACCTGCCAAAGAAGATACCAGGTCTGGAGCATCTGAGGAAGATGGCACACTACCTCCAGCACGAGGCGGTCCTCTCAGGGCTTCAGATGTGCAGACATGCCTCACAAAACTGTCCATGGAGATGGAGGGTGACTTTGCTTCATATAAAAGTGTGAATAAAGAGAGGCCTGGCAGAGCAAACCATAGTATTGACCATGTTCCCGGTGAGGATGGGAATACTAGGATTTCAGTGCAGATTGCTAAGGATGGTGACAAGACTGACTTATCTGACCATAGTCAGTTTTTCGATGAAGATCTTCAAGCTGCGATCGACTTCTTCAAACTCCCCCCTCCTCTTCTGTCTCCAGTACCCTCACCACCTCTGATGTCATCACATCGACTGAGCTCCTTACCTTCTTCACTTGCACCTGTGAGTTTGCTCTCTAAATTTGAATTCCTCTTGGGTGTGTCATCTGTCCTAATATGACCATGATACTCAAAATTGGACTTAGGCAAAACTTCATATTTTAGGATTCTTTATTAAAAAGTGACAAGAAGTTGAGGCATGCCAATTCCCTTTGGATTAGCATAGATAGAGCATTATATTTTTTAGTGTGTATTATGGTTACATCATTAATTTGTCTTTAACCACAACCAAATTATAAGTTTCCCGTTGGGTGATTGTGTCTTAACATGTGTATTTTCATCACTAGTGCCTGGCACGTAGATTTGGAATGAATAAAGCATGACCTTGACAGCGTGGAGTTCACAGTGGTGGGAAAACCCAGCATAGCATCCATGTCTACAGGCCTATGCAGCTCCCTTCTTTCAGTGGAGTTTATCGCCTTTTTTGCATTTATAGAAAGCTTTGTGATGGCTTCTTAGTAAGTTTCCTAGGAAGTCAGTTCTTGATGAAGCACATCTTCATACCTTCTGGCTTAAGGAGCAGATAAATGTGTTGCTTCCTGTAGGAAATGTCTGGTATGTCTGTCATATTCCAGACACCAGGCCAGGCCTTGGCAGCACAGAGCATCAAGATGTCCCTGGTCTGTCACGTGGAGGTGGAACCAGTAAAGGAGTAGGCACCTGTCCTGCTGGGCTGAGCTCTGGCAGTTTTTGGAGGTCACTGTACCTGAGAGGGCAGAGCTCATCCAGGCTGGTGGGGCAGAGGCATGAGTGCTTCTGGAAATAGGACCCCACACCAGGCTTGAAAGAGTGAGCTAGACACTTAGGACCTGTAGGCATTGGAGTGTAGTGGAGCCACCTGGCCCTTGATGGCATGGAAAATAGTGTGGAAGGGAAGAAGAGGAGACCCAGTGAGAATCCTAGGGAGCATTCCATAGGCAAGCAAACAGGGGAGGGAGAGGAAGAGGAGCAAGGAAAGGAGAGTGAAGACCGTGGCTGGAGTGTAGTGGAAAGCCAGGGGATGGGGTAGTCTGAATTCAAAACAGGGATGGATTTTTCCAGTAGGATCAAGTTTGTTTCAGCTGTGGTGTCTTCAGTTCATCTTTCCCTTATCAAGAGGGCAGTCAGGTGGTTGATGCCAGAGGGTAGAGGTTGTTAACACAGGTGAGAGGGGTCTAGATGGAGTAGTTGAGGGTTTCTGGAGCAAAGGTGGTTTCTGACTGGAGAACAGGATGGGGAGGGAGAACAGCTATGTGAGGAGCACTAGGAGGAGCTGTGTGGCAGGAGCGATGGGGAGGCGTGGCACATAGGGAGGGCTGCTGGGAGTGTGATGCCTGGTGTGGGGATGAGATGGAGCACTGTGGAGCCAGAGGCCCTACACCTCAGGGTCCAGGCACCCTTTTTATCAGAAGGTGAGCACGTAAGAGTTTGAAAATAGGAATGTCAAAAGAATACAGAACCCTGGGCCCTGTATGTAGTGGGGCTTGGGAAGGTGTTTGCTATGGGAGAGCCGTGAAAGTGAGGTGGGAGTTTCTGGTAAGGGCCAGGCTTCTTTAAGGAGACAGTGCATAGTGTCATACTAGAAACAGTCTACCCATTCTCAGAGATCCAGAACCTGGACAGCACTTCCCAAGCTGATTTTAAGAATTCTTATGGAAGCATGTGCTTTTTTTTTTTTTTTTTTTAAAGTACATTGAATTGATATTGGTAGTCGTGTTTAGTCTGTTGAATGAGAGTTTAACTAGTATAATTCATGTTTTAAGGAAACCTACTTTGGAGAGTATACAGATTCCAGCGATAATGACTCAGCCCAGCTACAAAATTCTGCTGACTCTTTTTCAGAAGATGATACAACTGAATCACAAGATTATTTTGGTTTATCCAGAAAAAGAAAAGGGAATATTGTCTGGGAGGAGAAGCCCAAATCACATGAAGCTACCCAGGCTCTAAATAAATTGGCAGTAAATAAAGTCACAGCTGTTGGATTTGAGACTTTAACAGCAACACTGAGAGAACCTTCAACAACCACATCCTCTTTAGCTCGGGAAAAGCACTGGACGGTGTCATCTGAATTCATGAGTGATAGAAAAAGAGACATTTTAGGTGAGACAAAAAGACAGGTAGAGATCAGGGAGATGGTTCAGTCTGTGCAAACAGAGAAGACACCTCATAAGCCCACCAGAGGTCTCTGGGTTGAGAAGTTGTCGGGCAGCTTAGCACAAGAGAAGGAGGCGGCCACTGGGAAGTCAGAGTTGTGTTATTCTCCCATTGGCAAGAGGCCATTAGGTGAACTCACTAGATCTGAAGGGAAAACCCTTTCGTCCAAAGTGATAGGATCACCAAAATCACAATTCACTAAGTGGACATTTCCTGGTGAAATTACTTCTGAAACAGACTGTGCAGCCAGTTCTGGCCATTTTCAGAGAATAGCTAGAGAAGTGGCAAAGGAAAGAGAAGATGCGCAAGGGTCCACTATGGGAGAGTCAGATGAACCACAAGAGGACGATCCTGGGGATGTGATGAGTCTAGCAGGGCTTGATGCTAAAGCCAGATTTTGTTCCTCTTCTACCTCGGTACCAGTGTCTGTCTACAGTCATCCCCAGTCTTCAAGGTTAAAGTATGTTAATGAAGTAGATACTCCAACTCAAGTAATCCCTACTGAACTACATCATTCAGAACAAAAGTTACCAACTAAAACTTTAAACACCTTACTTCTGCAGTCTGAGCCACCGGAGTGTTCTGTACGAGAAATTCACCTGAAGAATAGCTTGGGTGCTTTGAGCCCTGAATTGGGAGCGTATAATTTTGATGAACAGAAGAGCAGGGAGAGAGAACATACAGATATTATGAAAGGCATGCCTGAAGTCTACTCACTTTCTCAGTCAGTGTTTAGGAAGGTCACAAAAGGCGGGCAGTGTGAAACTCAAGGTCCAAGAATTGAGCTCACACTACGTAAGTCAGATTGGACTTCACTACTAGGTCCTCGGGTTGGCTCCTTCAGGAGTGGCTCTAGTCTCGTTAAAAGCACTTCCTGGCACCATAGTGATTTATTATGGAGAGGTGGTGAGGAGAGTCTGCGAGTTTCCTCAGAACATGAACAAAAGACTAATCAACAGTTAGAAAAGCCAATGTCAGCATTACAAAACAGAGGCTCAGCAGCCATGCTTGAATCTCCTAGAGAAGATAACTGTCCAGTAGAATTCAAAGCTACTGCTTCATTGCTGCCTAATCAAGTGTCAGTTATCACAAAGCAGATAAGACCTGAAAAGATAGAAAGTGCTCACTTGGAGCATGTGCGACTTCCTGGGAATGAACCCACCTTTGCAGCAGAAAACTGTGATAATGAAGCTGATGATGGTTCTGCAGCAAAATGTGGAAAAGAAGACAAGGTGACATCAGACCTCCAGGAAGTGGCTGCTTTGAAAAGCACTTCACCAGAGATTTCTGCCTCTTGTAGAAAACTAGATTTCAGTTCTCCAAGTGGATCTTTACCAGCAGAAAATTTTGATTGTTCCACAAATAGTAAGTTATCTTTCTCATCTGAAAATATCCTCATGCAAAGCCAAGACCTTGTAAGGGAAGCCTCAGTGCAGGCAGAGGTAAGGGAACCCAGGCCATCTCTGCATACTACAAATTCAGACCCATGTGGGGTGGAGGGCAGTGAGCTGTTTCCAGCTGAAGCAAGGGTGTCGGGAAGTTGTCCTGTTGCAGTGCCCAGTGGAGTCACAGCAAGACCTGTTACTGAGTCCCTCACTACTGCAAGCCCTTGTAGCACACCACAGAATGTTCCTGAGCTTTCAAAGTTGGCATCTGGAATGCCTAGTGGCACCTTTCCGGAATGTACTGTTGCCACAGATGCTGCTTTTTCTTCAGAAAAAGTGTCTTGCAGAAAAGATGAGGAGACACCAGCTATCTCCCCAAGCAGTCTTCCTGGCACTTCATACTGCTACACAGGAATCCGGGAGGGAGGAGAGGAGGAGACCGAGGTGGAGGGGAGTGAGGCCTTCAGCTGCAGTGAGGGTGAGCATGAGACTGAGTCCATGCTGGGGAGCAGACAGCAGGGTGCCACCAGTGACTCAGGGGAAGATTTGGGAGCTCCAGGGGCTGGAACAACTGGGATGAGACATTCCCTAGAGGTGGCTTATCTGACCTCAGCTCTGCAAGATTTTAACATAAGTACTTTCACTGACGTAGACAGACTTTCTACATCAGAAGTTGTAATGTTTCTTGAAAGTTGTCAGCTAAAGGATTTTAGTTCAGGGAACTCTGTTTCAGAATGTTCTAGTAAAGGAACCCTAAACAAAGAAATGAATAAAGAGTTAAAGCAAAGTGGAATCTCTGGAGAAAAATGTGGGGGGCAACCCTGTGAAGAAGACACACTTGAGACCCCTGAAGAGTGGGTTGAATCTGAAGAAGATAACTGTTCTTTAAAAGATCCAAGTCAGCTTGTTCAGTGTTCTTTGGAAACACTGTCTGAGGTTCTCAACAAGATTGGGCAAGAACTGCAGACAAACTGTGAGGATTGTCATGATAAAGATACAGGTGATTTAATTCTTGTAAACATACCTGATAGCCTGACAACTGAAGAATTGAAAGAAAAAGTCCCTCCACAAGCAACAACTAGTTCCACATCCCACACCCCCGAACTGCCCCCAGTTCCCACCGCCAGGGATAGTAGAAATGGCTCTCCCATGAGTGATGGATCTCATCCTGTGGACACACCCGAGGATGCAGTCAAGCCCCCTGACGGTGGGGAGCTAGGCCTGCCAGAATGCGTGGGGCCGTTGGCCCTGTGTCCTGAGTCCACAATGCAGCCAAGCACGGAGCATGATTCTGGTGGGGAGGCAGAGGCAGCGTTTCAGTGTCAGATATCCACAATGACCTCAGAAGTTATCAATGTACTTATAAATAAGGATCAGAATCTCATTATTGAAAAGGGTGACAACTGGACAATCATCAGCGGTGTGTCTGTCTCATCAGATGTGGACCAGGTTATACTGTGTGATGCTCCTGGGGACATCGCTGTTCCTCAGGATCAGAGAGGGCTAGAAGCTGGTTTTGATTTGGGGACTTCTGTGGAGAAGTCCCCAGAGACCAGTCACACTGGCCCTCCCTTTCAGGACCCTCCTTGTAGCAGTAATCTTGCAAGTGCTCAAGAGGATGTTTCAAACAGTGGTCAGAGTACCAACTTTGATAAAAGTCGCTTGCGGAACAGACCTGTTAAACCCAGCATATGGATTAGTTCTCAAATATACGATCAAACATTTGAGACTCAAAATGTTGTTTCTGATCACACATATTATAACTCAAAACTAGAGCCATCTGGCAAAAATAAGAATCGATCAAAGATGTCAAACAAAGATCAGTCAAACAAACCCGTAAAGACTTTAGCATCAGGCAAAGGTGAAACGTATCAGAATGAGGTTCTTCAGTTGCCTTCAGGGGAAAAAGGTAACATAAAAACTCAAAGAAGTCAAACTCAGCCCATTCTGGCAAATGCAGATACCTCTACTCCCACAGATTGTTCTCCCGACACATTGAGCAAGATACGGCAAGAAGTGGGTCCCCCTTTGCCTCCTCTGCTTGCCCCTTTGATAGCTACACCTCCAAGGACTTCACAGCCACTTTCTCCTCTGATATCAAGTTCTAGTCCTTCCCCACCCACCTCTCCTGCTGGCCAGATTTCTCCCTCATGTGAAACTCCAGTACTTCCTGTGTCGTCTCCATGGCCAGAAGACCCCCAGCGGGCCTCTCCAGGGCCCTCTCCATCTCCATCTGCTGCAGGGACCAGTGGCAGGATAGTGTCCTCTCCTTTGCAATTCTGTGCAGCCACACCAAAGCATGCACTTCCTGTGCCTGGCAGACTCCCACCTGGGGCTCCTGGCCACACTGCTGGGGGAGGGCCACAGGAGAATTCTGTCAAAATCCTTGATACCATGTACCCAGAGTTATCTGCAAGGGCACGGACCCTCAACATCCTCAAGGGGAACATCCAGCTTTCCCGAGGTTCCTCTGCAGACTGTAAGGCCGCACCAGGGCCTGTCAGTGCCCTGATTGGCTTCAAAGCCATCACTTCAAAATCAACTGCTTTCATTAAAACAGGGGGCAGCTCTGCCAGTGATGCTAGCCAAAGTAGGTCAAGAGAGATGGGGACTCAGCAGGAGTCAGGTGGGAAAAGAACACTGTCAGCTTCCACACTGAAGAGCGCGAAGAGATTGCGCCTGGACAGTGAGTCCCCAGAACCAGACACCAGGGGAACCCCTGCGGAAGACGTCCACAAGAGCCTCCCAGGAACCCTCCCTCAGGCTGAAGTTGTCATGGCAGAGGAAGAGAGTTCTGTCCCAGCTGGCAGTCCAGTGTCAGGGTTCTCTGTCAGCCCAGAAGAAGCCATGGACTTGCAGGGCACGGCCATATCTCATGCTCTCAAGAAAGTCGCTGAGTCTTCTTTTGACCTGTTACCTGTCATTCGTAGTCATGTGTACGTGGGAAACATCTCCAAAAAGCCTGTAATGAGAGACCAGGAGAAAGAAGTTGTATATGAATTTAGCACAGCAAAAAAGGTATGTGACTGCTTTTCTCTAAGTGCTTTAGGAATTGCAGGTCCTCAAGGCAGATGTCTTGTAAGAAAGAGTGCAGGTGACCCTGAGCACAAATTTTATATCACAGGTTGAGAATTATCCATGTAATTGTCAGGAAAATTTTTATTTTTAACCAACATTTTATAAATTTGAAATAAGACAGTGGAGGTTTGATAGTTTGTATTAATTAAAATACTTAAAATTTTAGAGAAGAAAAATGTGTCAGGACTAAAATTCGTATTTCCACTTGATCTTGTCATGTTTAAAGGCTTAAAGTGATTTCCTTCAGTGCATCAAATTATCACACAATAGGTCCTTTCTTTTCCTTGAATACCAGTATATACACTTAAGTGCTTGAGGGTTTACAGAAAGGCTCTTCAGTAATGAATGTCACAAATCAGACAGGAACGAGTGCTTTGTTTCAAAAGGAGAGGAAAGGATTGTGCGATTTACACATGTAACTGCTTACGACTGCGGTACTTGTGTATTTTCTAAGCATCCATTGATACTCCGTGTAGGTGACTTCCAAGGCTGAGTGGTTATGAGCACATCCTGAGAGTCCCTGTGGCATAGATAGTTTGTTGATTACTTACTTTCAGAGAGCATAAGGAGCACTACAGGTAGCTTTGAAAGGGCGTGTCTTTTCAAGTGGATGAGTGTATCAAATGGTCAATTCATGCTGCTCTTTCGAGCAAGAAAAAAGCCACCCAGTATTTTTAGATCTAAACATAAAGTACATATTAGAGTTTAGAACACAAGGAGGGGAATGGAGTTAGACTGAGCTTAATGCACACATGCATGCATACAGATTGTTTGAGCAAGCTCTAGGAAGTTAGGGTTTGAGTTGTAGGAGTGAAACTAGGCAACCAGTGATATTCACACTTGTCATATGGCATCTGTAGCATTACCTAACATAAGAAGCAGACAAGCAAGGGGATTTCTTACCCCTCTGCCAAACTTGGGGCAAGTTGTTATCCTTTATTAATTGTGTTAATATTGTGCAACTTTGATTTTTCCAGTTTTATTTTTCCAATAGATACTAAATTGTTAACCTTTTGCTATTTTAGATAGGCTGAGTATAAATACAATATGTGCTTTGCCTTTTTATTTATTTTTTTCCATTTTAGCATTTGGCAGACTGCTTGCTTCACTCTATTCTCTCAGAACTAAAAGTTCAGAAGACATCTAGGGACCACAGTTATATCCATGCCCTGTGTAGAGTCTATGTGGGCATCTGCCGGCAGCTGGGAGACCTGGAAAGAGCTCGCTTGTTCTGCTACAGTCTGCTTAAGGAAGGTATGCTTAGATGGGGCCTTTTTTTTTTTTATTTTTTGTACCAGGGATTGAACTCAGGGGCACTCAAACACTGAGCCACATTCCCAGCACTATTTTGTGCTTTATGTAGAGACAAGGTCTCACTGAGTTGCTTAGCGCCTCACCATTGCTGAGGCTGGCTTTGAACTTGTGATTCTCCTGCCTCAGCCTCCCTAAGTGCTGGGATTACAGGCTTGCGCCACCGCGCCCGACTCAGATGGTGATGTTTTTGTATGAGAAAAAATGCTGTTGCTCTTTGACTTTGTACATAGATCTGTTTTTCAGCTGACTATCACATACGTTTTAAGATGATGTGTTTTATTCATTTATTAAAGGGTGTAAGTAGCTTTAGTTACACCTAACTATACCTGGTTTTCAGTAGAGAAAAATACTTAAACATACTTGTGTCAGCACATAATACTTCCACTTGTGTATAATTGAGTTTCTCTCATTACTGTATATTTATTTTATTCCTTTGTTGCTGCTTTAGGAGCAGATAAAGTTACATAAAATATGGGAACATTTAAAATAGCAAACCACAGTTCTGTGCCACTAGCTGAAAAGAGTTGCACACATAAGATAGATTCGTAGGCTAATGGAAGTAGTGTGTTGGAGAGAGAGGAAAAGGCATGAGGCTGAGGGTGGTTTTAAGATCATCATTTCCCTTTGCTACTATTTGTTTAGTTCCCACTCAGGAATCAAATGAGGAGTACTTCTCTCTTGTGTCCTGTCATCAGTGTTTTTAAATAGGGAACAGATAATGCGAATGGAACTTAATATATCAGAAAGTTTGTTTAAGTTCTGCCTGCTTTACTTCTGCATTTACTCTTTCACTCATTTGTTCAGCAGACCATGACTAGGTGCTTGCTAAGAGTTCTGCAATGACCAAAATCAGACACGGGTGTGACTGTCCAGTGCGACTGAAAGACCAAGTAATGTCACATGAACACACTTTGGTTTTAGCAGTGACCGGTGTGAGAGAGGAAAGGGATCGCGCTCAGCCAAGTCCATTGGCTTTCTTGTTTTTCAGCCACAGCAGAGTCATTCTCGCTGGTCTTTTGTTCCACAGGTTCCTCTTTGTTTCCCTCCACTTCAGTAGGGTCACTTGCATTCCACATCCTCCCTTCGTCATTCTCTATCTCTTATTCTCCGCTATTTGCCTTCATGTCACTTAATCATTGCCTCATACATCTTTTGGTTGCCATCTCTCTCCCCCACTAGAATGTATATTCTGAAAGGACAGAATTTGTCTCATTTACACGCTATCCATATCCCAGATGAATGCATTGTTAGCAGTCACTAACCATCTATTGAATGAATTAATTATACTTTGGAAGGTGGATTTCATAGTTTGAAAAGTCAGGGAATTTTTTTTTTTTTTAATTTTGAGACAGAATCTTGCTAAGTTGCTTAAGGGCTCGATGAGTTGCTGAGGTTGGCTTTGAACTTGCAACTCCAGAGCCACTGGGATTTTTGGTGTGTGCCACTGTACCCTGTAGGCAGGAGTTAGGGAAGTTTTCTTGGTCTATGTGACTTTTGAATTGAGATGTGAATATATACAAGAGGTATATATGTGGAGAGTAAAGAGGAGAATTCTAGGCAGAGAGAATCTATGCTGAAGTCCAGTGAAAGGAAGAAATTCCATCAGATAAACATAGGACTTAATTAACAGATTGAAATAGTAAAATTGAAATAGGAAATGAAAAAGATGTGGCTTTAGGACAAACAATATAAAAATCTGTATAACCACATTGGAAAACTTCTTTTAAAGAAATAAATTGACATTTACTTATTATATGACCCAGGCATTTCATTTCTAGGTACAATACAACAAAAAGACATATCCTTAATAGACTGTGTTACAAAGATTTGATTCATAATAAACCATAACTGGAAATGGTGTCCTTAGCAAGTGAATGAAAACAAATTGTGATCTACAAGCAACTGAGTACTGCTTGACAGGACAGGAGCAGACTGCTGATGCACATGGCTACACGATGGAGTGCAGAAATCATGCCAAGTCTGGAAAAGAGTGCACATTACACTAAATATTTGAGGAAAAACACACTGATTTATAATAGCTAGAAGCAGGTCAGAGGTTCTGAGTCTGGGGGTGAGGGGACTCAGAGGGTTGAAGTTAGAAGTTTGGGGATGATGAGTATTGATTGTGACTGTGGTGGTTATATGAACTTATTCATTTGTGGAAAGTCATCAGACTGTGTACTAAAGGTGAATATTTTATTGTGTATAAACTATACTTCAGCTAATTTAAAAGGAGAGCCAGAGTGTGAAAGAAAGTATTTATAACAGAAATCTTGTCATTAAGAATTCATGAAAACAAAAACTCTTCAAATTAGAAACTTTGTGTTCTGCACATAAGCTCAGCAAATATAAATGCATTAATGCCCTGCAATGACACCTGTCAAAAGAAGATTCCGAGACTGGAAATTTGGAGAGAGGTTCTTACTGAATTTTTATTGTTTTGTAGTTTTGGCTTATTTCTCTTTTTTCATACAATGCTGTACTTTCGTGTACTGTGTTTAAAGTATAACTAAAGAAAGGATACTGATGTGTGTGGGGAGGCAAGAGCAGGTATTGAAATAGCTCCCAAGACCAGAGCTTTCTCTCAGTCATCCATTTGCACTTCCTTCAGCTTCAGGATGCAGTGTTACCAGGCACCAGTGAAATAAATAAAATTTATTATTGAGTTGTAATTTATTTACTTGGTCAGATACAGAGGTTTATTGTATTGTTCTCTTTCTTGTAGATTTTCCAGAGTCTGAGAAATTGACTTTGTTTATTGCCAACATGTGGCATGACGTATTTCTCTCTCCCTCGGTGATGAGTACAGCCATGCAGTTGGTTGCCAGGCAACGTGCTAAGGGAGAGGTTCTGAACTGTTTAAGAGCCTTTCTCAATTGGGAAAAGGTGAGCTGTTCTCATTTCTTATAATACCACACATGTAAACTTTACATAGGTATTATTATCTGGCTTTGTATTTAGTTTTGCATTAGTTTTAGTTCATTGGCATCTTCATATTAGATTCTTTAAAATATCATTTTATCCTCGGCTATACATTTTGTTCATTAAGTGTTCACGAGACAGTCCAGGAATAATTGTAGAATTGCAGATTGTGTTACCTTAACAGGGTTTTTTTTTTTTTTTTTTTTAAATGAATGATGAAATTCATACATATGTATGTACAGGGCTTGGAAGGAACTGTAAAATATTTAATTCTATAGTAGGTGCTTAGAGAGGTGGAAAAATTGATACTTAAATCTCTTGTTAGGCTTTTTCTGAATCTAATATTTTTCTTAGTGGGATTTGTGTTTGTTCTGAATACATGGTTCTTACATTATCTTTCATTAGTTTTGTTTTTCTTTGATTATTAACACGTTGAGGTAGTATTTAGATGGACATTTTTTTTTGTTCATAGATTTTATCTAATGGGAATCCAGTTGATAATAGTACATTGTAAGCAGAGATAGTGAAATCAGTGAAAGGTGGATTTTTACCTGCTTTTCTGTTTTTAGTGAGCATGTGTTACTTTTATCTTTAAAAATCTCTAATGACTTATGTTTGGAGTTGAATTTTACACATTTTACTTTCCTTCTTAAGTACTTGTTGATGTCAATGAATTTTACACATTTTACTTTGCTTCTTAAGTACTTGTTGATGTCAAGAAATAAAAGGTTAAGGAACCTTTTATTTCTTATAAAAACGGAAAAGGAAGGGTTACTGGTGGTTCCAAGTTAGATGAATATTAAAAAGCAAGTCTGGCCGGGTATAGTGGTGCACACCTGTAACCCAGCAATGCAGGAGGCTGAGTCAGGAAGATCAAGAGTTCCAAACAAGCCTCAGCAACATAGCGTGGCCCCATCTCAGAATATAAAAGGTCTGGGGATGTGGCTCAGTGCTTAAGTGCTCCTGGGTTTAATCCCCAATCTGAAAAAAAAAAGAAGCAAGTCTATAATCACCTCTTCAGCAATCTGTTCAGTCAAACCAAAGTCCATTCACATAAGGTATTGTCACAAATTCCAGTGTGTCATTTGACAGAGGTGACCTTCCATGCTAGGGTTTAGCTCAGTGGAAGAGCTTACGTATACCATGCACAAAGCCTTGGGTTCCATCCTCAAATCAAGGCAAAAAAAGTGAAGATGAAACCTTCCTCCTGACTCCCAACAGCGGGCACCCACAGTCATACAGGCAGGCAGGCATCCCTCGCCCGAAGGAGTATCCCTAGTTCAAAATGCTGGTGACCAGAAGTGTTTCAGGTTTCACAGTGTTGTGGATTTTGAAATACTTGCATGAACTTTACACTTTGAGTATCCCTGATCTTCAAATCCAAATCCGAAGTGCTCCAAAACCAAAACTTTTTGAGCCCAGGTTTCTTGTTGTATTGAGAATATAAATGTGCACTATGTAGGTATAATTTTTATGTTAGAACTGCATGCAGTGCTTGTGGAAATGCCAAAAGATGATACAAGTGCTTTGGAAACTAGGCAGACAGCTTCTCATAGAGTGCAGTATATTCTTAAAAGGGGCCCAACAGATCCCCTCCTAGGTGTTTGCTAAAGAGAAGTGACAAAGACATGCACATTGATGCTAATAAAAATATCATTCATAAAACCCGGAATCTGGCCCTAACTCAGATGTCTGTCAACAGGTGAGCTGACCATCAAATAATGGCAAATCTATATGATGAATGCAAAAGAAATGTCCAGAGTACTAGTACATACAGCAGTATGGATAAACGTCAAAAAACATTTACCCCAGTGTGAGGGAAGCCAGATGTCTAGCATTGTCACCTTCAGTTTTGTGGATTTCTGAAAAAGACAGACTGGACTCCAGCATCCTAAGAACAGGATTTAAAGATATTTTTAAAGGCTTTTTTTTAAATTAAGTGACGTTATAACTTTAATTCTCTGATTTGAGTTGATGAAAAATTGTGTTCCTATCCGGATTACAGCTACACTTTTTTCTACCTGATTGAATTCTGCATCCTGCCTTGTTTGTTTGTTTGTTTGTTTTTTAAACCTGGTCTATCAACTACCATTCTATAATCATTTTATGCTAAGTAGTATGACTAACAGAAGCATAATTTCTTATCGAAGTGCAACTGGAAAAATTGTTTTTAAGATTAAATAAGTATTCATCTGATGCATGTTTTAATGTTTGAGATTACTAACTATACAATTGAGGTTTACTATATTTGAGACTCTCCATTTTATTTTTTTAATTAATTTATTTTTTTCATTTGTTAGAATGCACCTGTAGATGTTGGCATCATGGTTTCTAAGCTACTTTTGACCATACAGCTATGTCCAAAAACAGAATTTCAGTCCAGTGAGAAGTTTGGTGAAGACTTAAGTGATAACATTTGGGAATACATATTTGCCATTGATCTGCTC
Organism: Xerus rutilus; assembly: GCA_028644305.1. Classification (NCBI taxonomy): domain Eukaryota; kingdom Metazoa; phylum Chordata; class Mammalia; order Rodentia; family Sciuridae; genus Xerus; species Xerus rutilus. Next base: position 3,515,183 of record CM053405.1, read on the forward strand.
TGCTGTCATAAGAAATGGATTTGGACACATGATAACATCATAAGGTTAGCTATTCTGCTAACTTAAAGATCAGTTACTTTAATTATAGTCTGTTGAATACTAAATTGTAGTTTTAATTTTTTTAGTCCTGTTTTTAAATATAAGGCAATGTTTACAAATTACAACATTTTTATTTCAATGAAAGTTAATAGAACTACCCTTAAAATATCTGTGTTAACATCACATTCCTTTGCTTTGTTTTTCTGCAGTATTTCTACTTTTCATCACTGTCTTTCACTATTAGAAATGACTCTCAGGAAGTGGGTAGTTTGGGTCACCAGTATATCCTCAGAATGTAAAATAGTGCCTCTACAAGGGAGGCACCCAGCAAATATGTGTTGAATAAAGTGTCATGATCATTTGCATAACATACAGATACTTTGGAAAAAGAAGGAACAGAAGTATTCAAAAGTAGCAGCTTTCTATGTGGGAAAGAATTGAGCCTGATGCTTTAGGCACCCATCGTGTCTAATAAGTTAGTTTTTCCTCTCCATGCCTGTCATTCTGGCACTAACCCATCTCTGAGAGAATGGAGAAAATTTTGTCACTCATACAATTTCCTTTAGGACTTAATTTTCTTGTGGAACCATGACTGAGAAAGACTGGATCAAGGGAGTTTATGATACTAAAAAACTCACCACAGGGTTCGTAACCCATGTCCTTGAAATACTTGAAGTGACTTTTATGAGAGCCCATCTGTGTCAAGGATGTTGTCACTCCTTCTCAGACACTAAGGAAGACTAGACATCTAAATGCTAAACAATAGGGATTAAATCCTGGTCCATCTGTAGAATGAGTTTCAGCTAGATTCAAATACATAGCTATAAATAGGTTTTTGTGTATTGACACAGAAAAATAGTTCAGTCAGCTACTAAATGAGAAAGTGACAGAGCTGTGTCCAGTGCCCACGTGTGATGATATGAAGGCCTATGCTGGGCCCCTGTCCTTGACTCTTAGTAGGAGGCCAGGAGGCAGAGTAAACCCTCTGTCACCAGTTAGGGATGAAGGGGATGGGGCTAGTGTCTGACAATAGTGGTCTGTCTACAGCCTTACTAACAGTGAGGACAGTGTGGCATCTTAGGACATCTGATTGAGTGACTCCAGACTCTGCCTCAGCATTCTGGGAGCTCCCACTGTATAGTTTACATTCATATAGAGAGAAATGTCTACACAGAAAAGCCAGAATTAGAAGAGTAAAGATTAGCTGGGCGCTGTGGAGCATGCCTGTAATCCCAGCACTTTGGGAAGCTGAGACAGGAGAATCGCAGGTTCAAAGCCAGCCTCAGCAACGATGAGGTGCTAAGCAACTCAGTGACACCTTGTCTCTAAACAAAACACAAAATAGGGCTGGGGATGTGGGTCAGTGGTTGAGTACCCCTGAGTTCAATTCCTAGTACCAAAAAAAGAAAGGTAATGATTATCTGAAACATGGTTATTTGGAGTGCTTTTTATTTTCCATTTTTCTTTTGTTTGCCTGCTTAATTTTTCCCATGATACATTGTGAACACCATGTAAGAAGTAAATACCTTTTTGAAAAGAAAGAGGAGGTTGCACTATTTTCAGTCTGTGGAAGGTTTCCTTTATCCATCTAAAGTGTGCTTTGATGTTTGGCATCAGTTTCCTTGTGGCTTATTTGTGATTCTCCCAGTTAACTGTGGGCTCCTGGAACCCAGGCTGCCTGAGCACCTGGAGGGGCCACAGGAAAATCCAGACTCCACCACCTCCTATTCCTGTGAGTTTGAGATTGCTGTCAAGAGTAAAAACAGAAGAAGATTGAGGGCACAGGTGGATCTGTAGCCCCTTATGAGCCAGTTGGGCACTGATCCCCTGAGGAGTTAGACAAGGTGTGAGCTTCAGTGTCTGTCCTCACTCAGGTTGCCATGTTAGCCTCCACACTTAACTCATCTTTCCTCCTTGTATGTGGACTATGTGTAAGACCAGCTGTTGTTCCAGTGATGGTGGACTCAGATCATCTGTGCTGCTGTTTTCTAGTAAGGAGCTGTGGCCCGTCATGGATAAGTGGATAAAGTATAGGAAAGGACACGCGAATGTGGCGTATACTCCTGATGTTATCATAGCATCCATGCTGAGGCTGATTGGTGAGTCGTCTGTTTTATTGCTTGGGAGAATAAATATTACTGTTATAGTTGACTTTGAAATGTCACCATAACAACCTTCAGAACAGTTTGGTGTTAAATTCCTCCTTGCTCATTCTTTTGCCTTATAAACTAGTATTGTGTCCATCTTTCTCAGAGATTAAGTCTTCATGTTAGTACATTTGGCAAACAATGAACTCTTGCTTCTAGATTCTAATGTTAATATACATACACACCAGGGGTACATAAATTGCTATAAATTACACTCTAGTCTGACTTGGTGTCTAAAATCAGAATGTCTTCACACAACCCACACAGTTTTTTACATTTGCCTAATAAGGCAAGAGAGTAAAAATGCAGAAATTGAATTCACCATTTAAAAATGTTTAAATGAGACCTAGCTGCTTCTTACGCTCAGATCTAAAGAGGACCTCAGTGGCCATTTGGTTATATTCTTTCCATTGAGCCCAGATTCTTTATTTTTTCCTCCGTTTCATCTGTGACAAACTGTCTGAGCCCTGCAGAATTGTCAGTGACTGGTTCTTCTGGTTATGGAAAGCCTCTGTGGCTCTGGACCAATCTGTCAGCAGCACATCTTCTTTGCCTCTGGGGAACACAGACCCAAGTTCTCTGGTTGCTGTAGCATGGCCTTTCAGATACTTCAAGATTGTCCATGTGACTTTCACATTTGGATTTTAGCTAATTAGAACTAAAATAAAACGCCATTTGATGTAAAGCTTGTTTTTGAGAATGTAAGCCTTATACACGCAGTAGGACTTGTAGTATCCCTGCTGCTTTGGCACCACACAGCAGATGTGCATGGCACGTACAGGGGCAGAGTCTTCTTGCTCAGCACATGTTTAGGTGGAAATAACCAAAATATACTTGGAATTAAGTCACCCAGCAAGGGAATGTGGGAACCAAATGGCTGCTAAACATCTAGGAATCCAGAAGAGTCGTATCAAATACAAACAGCGCAGAAGTGAGATGAGTAGAGCGTGCTCAGGTGGGCACAGCCTCAGAACTGCTTTGCTGGACCCCTAGCCCAACAACGATTTCCATTCTAGAGGTGAAGCAGTAAGGAACACAGAGGGGCCAGTGGTCACGATCCAACCATCAAGTGACACCTGCGTGTCTGGAAATTCTGATTTCAGTGGCAGTTTCTCTTATGAATTCAGGAAAAATGTTCATACTGTGGACTAACTCTTTCTAAATGGTAAAATCTTTTTGAGAATTTGAAAAATTAGGAGAGATATTGTAAGTCTGTTAATACATGTTGTCTCAGAGGAAGTATCTGTGGAATTTTTGAAAGAATTATATTTTTTGAAGCCACACTTTAAAATATGGCTTTTTCTGTTTTTGTTGCCATGGTTTTGATTCTGTATTTACTTAAGAGGGGAAGGGAGATTGAACATGGTATATCTGGTGCTCAGCAGAAGCAGCTTCTGCCCTTAGTTCAGGAGCGTCAGCCACACAGATAGCTCCTCTCACCACTTGTATAGGAACTCTTTAATTAGGTTTTATCACTGGGGTCATGAACTTGCTGGTTGCCCAGACTGCCTGAGAAGCTGTATTTAAGATGCTAATTCAAACGTTTTCCCACCCAGGGCTCTCTCCGATGGTCTTGTGTAGAGCTGGGTCTCAGTGCCTTTCATGGAAGCCTCTGGTAACATGGGCTTGGGAACGACGAGCTCCTCAGTAAGAGCAATATGTTGCTAGGTGTGGTGGTGCACACCTGTGATCCCAGTGCACGAGAAGCTAAGGCAAGAGGATTGCAAGTTTGATCCTCCACAACTTAGAGAGGCTCTCAGCAACTTTACAAGGCCTTGTCTCAAAATAAAAAGTAAAAAGGGCTCTGGGGATGTGGTTCAGTGGTTAAGATCCCTTGGGTTCAATTTGCAGTACCCCCCGCCAAAAAAAAATCAGCACACTCGTTTATATGTCACAAGATTCTTTCAAACAGACGATATAGAAGTATGTAAGTGTGTACTATAAAAAGTAGCTCATGTGTGAATTGAAAAGAATTTGTTAATAGTTTATCCAAAAGTGAGTGTGTGTAATTGTAGGAAGAAAACGCAGTTAGTATTTATATAAAATTAAGGCTAGTTTATTCTTTAAATCTTTAAAATTCTGGCTTTTGAGTCAGAATAGCCAAATAATTTAGGCCATATTCAATATGTATTATTTAGTGTAATATATGTATACTTACAAAATTGAGTGATATTATAATTTTTATTATAAGGAGTAATATATAATTAACAATGTATAACTGATAATACCATATAATAAAATGATAAGACTAAATATATGCATGTAGTTCTAAGGATGGATAGTTAGAAAGTACAGCATTGAAAATCAGAGCAGAGTCTGGATTGGTAAATGCTCCTTGGGTCTGCCAATGGAGCTGGCAGGCTTGAGGGGGACAGGCATAGAGGAGGCAGGGTTGTAGCTCATCTGCAGCGTGCTGGCAGGCTGAGGCTGGGGATGGCGCTGAGCTTTGTTCCATTCATGTTTTGGTGCTGTGGTGTTAGGTACTAAGGCCCACACAGCCAAGCAGTTGCTGCACTGTTAGGTCACTGGTGCGTGGAGAGGGAGAGGGTAGCTGAGGCCTGCAGTTCAGACCTGCTGTGGCCCGAGAAGGAAAGTTGTCTCCCAACCCCTTGTCTGGATTGGCTGCTGGCTGAGAAATTCTGTTAGTGAACCTTCTCACCAGGTCTAAGGCTAACCATGACTAAAGAATTTAGTCAATAATTAAGTTGGTTGGCCTTGATATAATAATGCCTGCTGATATCACACACTAATCATTCATAAAATAAAAAGAATTATCTTTACTCTTAATTCCAAATTTGCAAAGTCCTAATTAATGAATCCTAATCCTTGGTAAATAAAACAAGCTTTCTGTCAAAGTGTAATGTAGCGTATAAATATTTCTGTTAGCTAGCTGTCATATGTGATTACTAACTGGGGTTTACTTTGACCTTTTCTAACAATAATGTGTCTCCAAGACCTTCTTGTGGAGTACCTACGTGGCTCTCGACTCAGTGGCATGGAAGAGTGACAGAACCAGATCTAACCTTAGCACTCCTCGTTTCTTGGTAGAGACGAGACCTAGGAAGGTAAAGCCCTGGACAAAGTTCACGTAGGGAAGGTAGCAGAGCCGTGGCAGAAAGTTGCCTATCACTGCATTCAGTGGAACTTAAAGCTGTGTAATGCTACGTCTCTGCCCCCAGAGAGCTCATTAAATTCTGAATAACATGGCCCACTGCATTGACTGGAACTTACCCTCTAGGAATACACTGTCAAATGTCAGGTTTGTACAGGTCAGAAATAGCCATGGCTTGATGCTTTCTCTCTTCATTCTCCTGTCGGGTCTTTCAGCTATCCTTTGGGATTTCCTCAGGGCATCCTTTCCTTAGCGTGACTAAAGCCAAAACCTTGTCCTCATCCTGGTTTCTGTCCACCAGAAGACTTCCTTTCCCCACAGTCTGTCAGCTCTCCTCAGGTGGCCTCAGCATGCTATGGAGTAGGTAGTTTTGGACAGTGAGATTAGCTTCACACCATTTGTATTCTAGTAGAGCTGAGTGGACCCAGACTCCCTCACGTCCCTTCTGTGGGGGACTTTTCTTCCCATCTGTTTAGAGATTTACCTGTCATCTTTGTCAAGCCGTCATATAGTTGGGTCTTTTTCCCAAAATAGTCAACTTCAGTTCATGATTTTTTTAAATTTTATTTTATTCCTGATGGCTCCATTCAAGACATTTGTGAAACCCAATTTCATTGAGTACGTGAAATTGAATGAAAGGGAGCCATTATAACATGGTGGTGTATTGTTACCTGAGAACACCTGTCCTATATCTGAGTGAACCCATTGCTGCTTTAGGCACATGTCCCTCTCTCTGCTGTCAGCTATGCATTGAGTACATCAGCATGCAGTTAGCAGTTGGATCTAATTGCAAGGAAATATTTAAAAGTGATAACAACCTGAAATTTGTGATCTGTGAAGTATATAAGTTTTCACCCTCATCAAAATGCTACATAAATTATCTAGACATTTGCAGTTCTTGGACTAGGAATTATTCAGATGTTCTCACATCAGTAGATATTTACTGAACATCTGCTGTATACACAGCATTTAAGGCACATGTAACAAGCACTAGACATGATTCCTGTAGGTGTGAGTGTCCTAAGTATTGTATGCCTCAGTTTCTCCATATTCAAAGTGGAAATGAAGTTCATGTATTGGATTCACAAATTGACCTGTGTAATGTTGGTAGTAGTGAGAGATAACATGACCATTGAACAAGCATTCAGGATAGTACTCTTATAGAAGTACATCCAAGGTATCTTCCAGAATCTTCTCCTTTAAAGGAAACAGTGAAAAGAAAGTGAAGGCCTTTTTGCTGGAGGGAACAGGATTTTGGCTTGGAACAAACTTGCATTACAAGATAGCCACTGGAATAAAGGAGGGATTCAGGTGTTTAGGAACTCCATAAATGATGATGTTCTTGATTGATTGGCTTGACCTGTGACCTAGATCATTGATTTTCATGCCTTTAGGTCTCAGGACCCCTACATACTGTTAGTCACTGTTTATTCAGAACTCGAAAGAATTTTTGTTACTCCAGGTTATATCTACCAGTATTTACTATATTAGAAATTTTCAAACTGAGACATTTTCAAAATATTTAGTTATGCATTTAGAGTTAACAGTAATAAACTCATTAGTGTAAGTGATATTTTAATTTTTTTTTTTTTAAATACCATGTTTCAACACCAGCAGGAGATGCTGGACTGCACTGCTTGGTTGTACACCTTGCTGTCTGCTTTGTTAGAAGGTAGCTGTTTTCTCATTATCTGCTCTGCACTTGGTCTCTTGCAATATGCTGTTCTGGTTACCTATATGAAGTAAATTTACTCATGTAGATATAAAATTGATTAAAAGAAGAATGGGAAGAACATTTTAATAGGCTTTGTAAACATTTGGATAGTTCTAGGCTCTAGGTGCTCCTCTTTGGTACTACAATAAGATTCAACAAATAGCAGTTCCTTTTTTTTTTTGAGAGGAGGGTCTTGCTGTGTTGGCCTTGCTGAAGCAGCAATTTACAGGTTAGCAGAAACCCCATCAGTGAACTTCTCATACTCTTTGACTACCATCCACTGGCCAAGCTTGCCCAGTGAAGTTGTCCGTTTGCCCACTGAGGCTGTATCTTCCATTGCTCACTTGGAAAATAATTGATTTGTACACATTTTCCAGGTGTCAACAATACAAAACCAAAAACAAACACCAAAAGCCCCACATATCATGTCACAATTGTTCTCCTAGGTAATATGAAAGCTGTCAGGTTCAGAGTTACTGACAGAAGTTGTCCCAAAATTCTAATTATACTTAAAGGCTCCAGTGTTGTCATCCAGCACAAGAAAAAGTCTCATTGAAGTTACAACTCACTTTGTTCATATTTGAGAACATGTCTGTGTTTTCCCACTGTTGGCAGTTATTTTTGGGTGAAGGTGGCATCGCCTGGGAAAATTGCCTCGCTGCACTACACACAGACACCTGCGTGCTTTTCTTCAGATTGTATGCTTTGTGGTCCAGTTCTGTTGAGAATGCTGGTAACTCTTCACCAGGGGCTTTTCTTAAGTGAAAATGGGTTTTCTGGCTGCAAGCAGCTGGCGATGAGAAATAGCCCCCATCCAGCTAGATGCCTCTGTGCTGATCTGTGCTTGCTGCAGGTAATGATCTGCTGTTGCCTGTGCGCCATTGCCCCAGTCTCCGCACTGGGCAGGAAAGACAGCTTCTTAGTGTTGATGTGGGATCCTTTTGATTTCGAGGTCTCACAGGAGTCTGCAGCCCCACTAAAAAACTGCTGTTCTGTATCGTGACAGCAGTTAGAGCAAAAGCATGTGTTTGGCTGGGACCACAGTCTTACATTTGACCTGTTAACCTAATAGAAGTCAACCATTGACATGTGACCTGCTGAAACATTCTCTGCACTATGTCAAATGCCATTTGTTACATTGTAGCTGGACTGAGAAAGCTGCATGTTGTCGTCCGGTCAGGGTAAAAGCAGAGATGGTTGGCCATTTTGTTGACACTCCGGGAAGACGTGTGCTCGATGAAGTCTTGATGCCTTGCTGTTCACCCATTTTCACTTAAGAGCAGGTACCCTTTTAATGTTAGTTCAGGGTTCTTAGGCTTAGAGCACTAAGATCACAAGAAAGCAGCAAATCAGAATTCATGTGAAGAGTGATCAGTATCTCACCAAGGACTCTCTGTGTTTTGTCTTATTTTCCCTAGGTCGCTTAGGCCAATTGGGTTTGAAGGAAGGATTTCCAACTGCTGTGAAAAATATTAGTTCAGTTATTGGTATGTTCATACAACATGCTCAGGATGAAGGTAAAATTCTTGTTTATTAAAATTGTGTTCATATCTCTTGAGTTTCTCTTACTGTTAAACCATTTTATTTTATTTTTTTGAGTCTCTACTATGTGCTGTGCTGTGTGCTTGTACATAGGGAATATGAACCGAACATTCAGTGTTGCTGTTTGTGCATGTGAGTTCTATGCTGTGGTTTGTTCTTTCAGCAGTAGCTGACCCTGTTGGGCAGTGCTCCTGTACAGAAGAAAGTGCTCTCTCTCTCTGCTTCTGCCTCAGACACTCTGTCTGAGGCGTGGGCCTTAGCCTTGGCCCTCTGCGAGGCCCCCTGCTGAAGCTGTGTTCTGACCAGCTAAGGTCATATGTAAAGCAGTGCTGCAGGGTTAGGGACCCACCACTGTTGTGTGCTTAGCATCAGAAGAGGATTGGAAGATAGAAATCCTGTGAGCAATTGCTGTGCTGGGATTTCTATTATCATTTACATATTACATAGCATATAATTTCATGTCTTACTCTTTTGTGGGAAAAGGTTAATTCAAAGTAACCCTTACATGATGTATCAAGTTTCTGTTTTGAGTATTGTGCAATTAAGAAATAATGTATTTAAACAACTTTTCATCAGAAAGGCACAAGTGACATCTTAAATACTGCATGACATGCAAGGTAATCTTAACATGGTAGCTCTTTGTCTTGAGCTTTCAGAGGGAGGCTTGCTGTGCTGAGTTGGTGGAGTGCAGCCTGAAGGTGGTTCCCTGAAGAACCTCCTGACTTCGGGGTGGCTGCTGAGGGGTGCCTTCCTTCTGCATGAGCATTCCTTCCTTACACCCTTGTCGTTCTGACAAGAAAGATCCTAGCTAAAAGCAGTCCCAGAGGGTCATCTTGCCAAGAAATGAAGACTTGCCCTGTTGCTGGGGTAGGTGTAACCTAGAAACCAAGCAGCCCTCCCCACAAGGAGGAAGGCGCCGTCGTGGGCTGCGGCAGGTTAGCTACTGCATGGCATTGCCCCATGTTACGGGATCCACTACCAGCCCTGTCTGCCCTCTGAGGTAGATAGCACCATCCTTATTGCATACGTCATGCCTAGGGGAAGCATAAGATATGTTGAAGGTAAGGAGCATTGCCAGCCCTATTTACCCAGGTCTGTGTGACTCCAGAGCCAAGCTCTTTAAACAGCACCACATATCTGCCTTTGTATAAAGTCCTTCCTTTTAGCTGTTTGTGTTTCTCTCACTGAGCATTTCAGTTTGAGTCCTGGCTGCTCCTATGCCACGTTCTATGCTTCTTTCAGTGCTTGTAGGTGCGGGCATCTACAAGCATCAGTTCTGCCTATATCTTAAACATTAACATTGAAATATGTGGTGTGTTTGTGTTGCTCATTTTAAATACAAGTTGAACATCCTTAATCCAAAAGTCCAGGATATGATACCACAAGTAGAAAATTTCAAACCATGAAACATTTCCATGCACAAAATTGTTACAAATATTGTATAAAATACCTTCAGGCTATGTGTATAAGTTGTAATGAATATTGTGTTTAGACCTGAGTCCTATCCCCAAGATATCCCATAGTTATGTGCATATATTTTAATATCCAAAACAAACTGAAGCACTTATGGTCCCAAGCATTTCACGTAAGGGCCACTCACCGCAAGTTGCAAGTTCGCCCTCGTGGACCATCTATCACTCAGAGAAGACTGAAAATAAATAGTTAATAATAAATTTTAACTAACTCCTAAAGTATTTAAACTAAATGTAAATGAATTTGAACTGAATTAAATTTTAAATAACTACTAAAAGAGAACTATAATATTATACTGTATAAGTTAGATATGATCTCGAATCCTGCACTATAAGCCAGCATATTAAAGTATGCCACAAGAACAGGTTCTCATTTTGTCACATCTCGTTGCGTTTTTTTCACATCTAAAGTCCATTTCTGAACACTTCCAGTGGATATTGAGTAGATCTGTCTTTGACAGACATTAGGGGCTCCTTGTCTTTGTAAACTTCATACGTGAGTGCTTCCTGGAACTGCTCTGGGCAGAGAAGCTCTGGGTCCCTCCCCTTCCCTCACACTGCTGTCCTTGGGACACAGCCAGTGCCAGGAGTTCCAGGAACTAGGGTCAAGTGGTTTTTCTTTTTCATTGTGGATAGTTGTTAAATGAATTTTTTTATTGTGGGATCCTTTTACATTTAATTTTTATTGCTGGCAGAAACAATGCTGTATCTGAAAGCACTCCTGTAGGTCACAACATTAAAATTTTGAGTAATAGATACTGTCTTATGTTTTGATTGTTTTGATTGATTTGCAAATTCTTTTCAGATATACCGTGGGGTATACAGTTAGCAGCTGTGTATGCTCTTTGTGACTTGAGTCCCAGCAACCCAGCAGAAATATCCAAGATCCTGGAGGCTTGGCGGAGACAGACCTCCAACAGCATCCCATCTGCAGTCGTCAGCTGCCTGGAAGAAGTTGGCTCCTTGCGCGCGGAGGGGCTCAGCTGAAGGCAGGGTCCGCTGTGGCTGGAGAAGTGCCTTGACACACCCGCTGTCCGTACACTACTCAGCTTTAGGAATACAACGGGAGGCCCCAGAGTGGAGGACATGAATAGACAGAGTGGCAGCAGCTCTCCCCAGCGCGGCCAGGGAGGAGCAGGTGGCTGCATCATTGTTCTTTCCTAATCCACATACATTTCACTTTGGCTGTTGTGATCACGTGACATGGATTGTGTAATTGTGTCTTGGTCAAACAACAAACACTTGAACCTAGCCCTTTTTTTGCTGCAGAAAGTGTCCTTTTAGTGGCTTTTAAAAGTTGAGTGGCATTTTATAATGAATTTAACAATATAAAAACAAGATTTGGTTCCTGAGCTAATTTGGACTTTATGCTCATATGAGGGACTAGGAAGAAACAAATTGGCTAAAAAAGAATGAAAAGAGTCTTCCGCTGTCTTAGCTGGAATGGGCTACAGAAGTTTCTCTCAAGATGTAGTGTTCAATCGACCACAGTAAACACCGAGAGCCATCGGCAGAAACTCACTGTAACGCGTCTTCATATTGCTAAAGTTTCTTAAGAATACCTAACTATATATCAGGAAGGGATTGGAACCATAGACGTTCCACGGCAGGCTTTTGTATTAGAACATGTGTATGAGCGACTCGGCAGTGACCGCAGCAGAGCTCTGTGTGCTGTGTATCTACGGACAGTGCTATGATGTGTCTCACATTGGATGATATTCCACTTTCGGAATTTTAGTATTTGTATATAGAAAATGGGTTTAATAACTCACCGTGATTCTGATTTGTCTTATATTCATCATTTCTTAAAACTCTTGTATGTGTTTTTTATAATAAAAAATAAAAGTAAGCCATGCACATTGTTGTTACAATTATTATTAAAGTGTGGCACTTGGCATTTCTCTACCAAAGATGAGGAAAATACTGTAACCAAAGCCAGAAGGAAACAGCCATCATTTAGGAGCCTGGCCTCCTGCACAGGTGCTGCACTGCCAGTGTTGAGCTAGGTCTGAGCACTCACTGAACAGGGTGTTCCCTGGTGATGCCAGGAAGTGCTGAATGGTTTTCACTGTTTGTTATTATAATTGCTGCCCTCCTAAAAAGCTGCCTCTGACAACTGTTCTGCCAGCCTTTCCACTCTAAGTATCACAGACATCCCTGAAGCTCTGGAAGTTGTTTTGTGGCCGTCCTTCCACCCGTGTGCACTGGCATGTCTCCGCCAGGTGCCTAGCTGGGAGCAGCTGGTCAGGGCAGCTGAGAACAGGTTCTCATAGAGCTGTGATCTCTGGTTAGAGGAAATCTCTAAGGAACCACCCAGTAAATACATCCTCATGCATCTGGTGAGGCAGCCACACTGAGAACCCACGGTGTACATACGGTGGAGAAGAGCAGGGAAGCCCCTCTTGTCTTGGTGCTGGGCAGGCTTTTGAGGAGCTGATGCTGCAAGGACCTGGAAGGAGAGAGCCAGCCTGGAACACACAGGAATGTCCCTGTGTATGGTTTAGGGGAAAAACTTGCTGTGGCCACAACAGCACAAGTGTACATGAGGTTGTGTTAGGAACCTGCCAGTCACTTTGGACTTGGAACAGCTGACTCCCAGCTGGGAATGTATTCACACTGTGTGGAACCCAAGGGAGGATTTGAGTAGAGATCTCACATGAGGTTGGAGTTCACTGAGTCTCTTTTGGGATAAAGGAACATGCAAGGACTGAGAAGTGAACCGGAAAGATCTGTAAGGGGACTTGGAGCAGTGGCAATGCCGACAGTCATTGGTAGGTAGGTTTAAACCTGTCGTGGAGGGCTGAGATGTAGCTCAATAGTAAAGCACTTGCCTCACGTATAGGAGGGCCTGGATCCCATCCCCAGCACTACAAAATCAAAAATAAATAAAACCTACCTTGTGGGTAGGATCGATGCTGAATTTGTTAAGTGGGAGTAAGGGGTAAGGGCCAGGAAGGAATCAAGGCAAGTCCCAGGTTCCTGAGTTGAACAGGCTCCTGGGGCCGGGCACAGGGGCACAGGTTTGGCAATAAGAGTCACAAATGCCATGCTTGTCATCTGACATGGGAGCCTTGAGACTTGCAGACATTGGTGGCAAGGAACCTTTACAGGTGGAGTTCTGCCAAAGGGACCAGGGCAGAAGTTGGGAAGTTGGCAGAATGTGGAGGGTGTCCACAACTGTATATTTGTGTGTTCACATAGGGAGAAAAATAACTTTCCTCTGGCCAGCCTAGAATTTGCAGTGGTATGGGAGAGGGTAGAGAGGAAACCAAGGCTAGGAGGAAGCTGGGCGATTGATTTTTGCCCTTGCCGGGAGCTTCCAGGCCAGGGGTGGGGCATTAGTGGGTGGGAGTGACCTTGATGAGTATTTCCCTGGGGATGCTGGGCTTACTGTAAAGGAGAAGGAAGGAAGGCAGGTGAGAGCAGTCTGCTGACACAGCTGTGAGGTTTTGCCTGAGTGGATGTGTCAGGTGGATCCAATGATTTAACCTCAGCAGCATCCTGTGTTTTTAATTCAAGGAGAACAGGCACACTGGCATCATCTGCCACCGAGCAGCACCAGTGCCAACTCCTGGTTGCCGCACTTCGAACTGTGTGGTACCCCAGGTTCACTCGTCAGGATCTTCTCCATGCTGTGGGCTGACTACAAGTAGGCCTGGAGTTGCCTGCTGTGCTGTGTGCCCCTCCAAAGTTGAAAGAATTTCAAACTTAATTTCTAGTACCCAAGCAGAGTATTGCTGTGGTGTTTTAGGATTTGAACCATACAGTCAACAAGTAAATCTGGAGTTGAGTGGGACTGTAGGTTGGAGTCAGGTTGGTGCACAGATGCTGGACAGTTTAATTGAGCTGGATCCTCTGCAGCTTAATAAGCCTTGCAGTGTGGAGCTGGCAGGAGCGGCTTAGAGCAGGCTGGGCTGCTGCACTAGCAGCACTTCCTGTTGTATCTGGGCACAGTGATCATGGTGCAGGAAGTCCAAGGAGCTAGAGGATGAGGAAGAGTGGTGAACAGAGGGCACAATCATCTTAGTGACCATACAGCTGACCCTCAATTGCCACACACCTTCCTATGCAGCCCCATGTGCTGGGCTGATGACACTCCAAGTCATGATTTTGTACACAGGGTGCTCTGTCAAATTGTTTAGCTTGTTTTTTAAGATCCTATGTGCCCACGGAATTCAGCAAATTTAATTGGAAAAGGATGTGAAACCAGAATGAATACTATGTGAAAAGAAAGGACTGCACTGTGGCCACCAGAGGGCACTGCAGACTCACCCGTGAGTGAAGCCAGAGGCCAGCAGGTGGCTTCACTGGAGTAGGGCTGAGGTATGAAGAGCTGTGCTCCCAGCCTTGCTCTACAGGAAAGCACATCTGCATTCATATTGAGCAATAGTCTCTGCCTGTGCTCACCAGCTCCAGGAGTCAATAGGAAAGTGTGGGCAGGATAGCATGAGAAGCCAGTGTCACTTGAGAGCATATTTCAAAAAAGAAACAAAAGCAGCAGGTGTTCTGCATGTTTGGTCAAATTCTTTTCTGGTGGTTTTTTAAATGGTCCTAAAGCAAAATGCTTTGACAAAAAAAAAAGTGAGTGGGTTATTTTCAGTAATAGGTGACCATGGGTGATCAGGTGTGGCACTTTCAGCTGACTCCAGCTGCAAGTGAGCTAAATCATCCTACCCACAGCAAGCATGCTCCCTGCCTGTAAGATGATACCTGGCACATTCTGTCCTGTAGAACTGCATTATGAAGGAGTTGTGTGAAAAGAAGACTCACAAATGTGAATCTGATCTGTCTGTCTCACCAAGACTGAAGATGCAACAAAGGTTTCAGTGAGGTATGTTCTAGAAATGTGGGGACATTTCTAGAGTCAGAGCCATCAACTTGTCAATGATTTCCTGCTTTCTTCCATTTGCCTGACACTTTGTCAAAGAAATTCAGGGTGTGTGATTGTAAACCACACTGGAAGTTCATTTTCCTGCCCCTCTGGACAGAACTTTAAGGAATGCCTACTTTCATATCATGACATTTCCCTCCTAATATACTTGGGAATCTTTGCGAGCTGAACCATCACTGTTCTGTAGTCAGTGTGCAGGCAAAGGTAGAGTTGTGAGTGAAGAGCTAAGGAGAGATGGTATAATTCAGTTTTATACAAATGAGCAGGTCCACTTTTAGGAAGAACTTTGTGGTGTGAAGGACATTAGGATTTGGGCAGGCTCCATTCAGATCAACTGCATGCCTCCTCACGATGCAGGATCTTAGCTGAGCCTTCATCCAGGGGTCTTTGGTTTTCCTGCGTGGCTGCTTGGAATGGGTAGAGCTGGCTAACACCTTCCTGGGCCTTTGCCTAGTGCAACAGAGGGAGGGTGGGTGGGCTGCTCCCTAGACCAGCAGTTGTCAAGTGCATGGCTTGTTAGAAATGCAGATTCTGGAACCTCATCCAGACCCTCTGAATTTGAAACTCTGGGGTACTTGGGGAGCCACTGCCCTTTAAGTGCCCCTAGTACTGCTCCCATCTACCCAGTCCTGTTCTGGGTATCTACCTACACCTCCCCCCTGTTTTCTGCTTTTGGAAGACCTTGTCTCTGGTCTCCACACGGCCTTTCTTGTCCCCAATCTTGATCTACCTGAGTAGAAAATTGGGAAGAAAAAACAAGGTAAGCATGTTAATTTCCTTCATTTTGAACTGAATCCGGTTGCTAGAAGGATTTCTTTTTCTGTTATTTTTAAGAATTCTTTGTTTTTTATACATAGTCTTTAGTTGCTGCTTTGAGAGCTCATCTCACCCTAAATCCTGAGTGGATGACTGATAAAACTCAGAAGGGACAATGAAAGACTGGAAACGTGAGCCATCACAACTCACAACTCCAAGGCCAGAACCTGCCCCCAAAGCTGCCATTTTTTGTGTTGATTTCTATCATTGTGTATTCACTTTAACTTGTAAGGCAGTGTGTTCTAGTTTGTCATCGGTACGCACGTAGCAGCCATGTGCTGGGTGCCGCTCCCCATCTCCCAGGCCCTGCAGAGGCAGCGCTGTTGGCCTCAGGCTGTCCCAGAGCAAACATCATCATCATCTAGCATAGGCCCTATCCCCTCACACCACTTTTCCATTCTGTATATTTCCGATCCTGGAGGTAAAAATGTAAAGTGCTTCTTGTGGTTCCCCTGCTACATTCCGGCCAAGGCATAATTGGGCCTGTATTCTTTTGTCTCTACCTAGGAAAGTTGCTACTTGGGTTTTGGGGATGGTCTCCCCTTGGGTAGCTGGGAGAGCTGCTGGTTATTTGCAGGAGCTAGTAGTCCTCAAAAGCTAAGGGTGCTGGGGAATCAGGGCTGCAGACTGTGTGCTCGGGGTTTTTGGAGGCAGAAGCTTCTACTACCAACTTGAAAGAAAGGAGGAGGGCAGGGTATAGTCTGAAGTCAGGGGCTCTGGGCTCCCAAGCATTTGCCAGGGACTCTGCTCTCCTCCAGAGGGCCAGACTGGCAGGGTGGCTGGGCTTTGGAAAAAGCCTGAGAAAAGTGTGTGGTCCGCTGTATGGCCTGTTCCCTCACCTGGCCTCCACCCCAAGATAGCTGACGTACTTGAGCGCTACATTTGGGTGGACTTGTGTCCTTCTTGGTCTGCATCCCTGTATTTTAGACCAATAGTTCTCCTTGAGGGAAAAGTAAGTTTCCTGGAGAGTCCTTAGTAAAGACATCCAGCCCACAGAAGTTTCTGCTGCCGAATGGAGCCATCTGTCAGCCCCAATACCTGGAGCAGGCAGAGTAGGAGAATGGGCCTGTGCCTGTGGAGCGCACGGTCCTGAGACACCTAGTCATTTTGGGAAGCTCATGTCAATATTTCAGGCTATTCGCAATACAACCTCTAGTGTCACATCACCCTTGGGATATTGGAGGGAAGAGTTGTCTATGGTGGGGAAGAGTCTTCATTGTAGAGTGTTTACTGGAAAGTCTTGTTCATGTGGAGACATGGGGACTTCGGGACAGCACTGAAAGAGCAGACGTTTGGGATATTCAAGTTCAAGAGGGACTTGAGGATGCCAAGAGAGGTAAGAAGCTTATTTTAAAAAGATAAAAATAGAAAATTTCCCAAACTTAGAAAGAATACAAAATACAGATACAGAAAGATCAAAGGTGAATAGTCAGATTCAACTCAACCAAGACTACTACCTCAAGACATCTTATACTGAATATCTCAAAGTCGAATGATAAAGAGAAGATTCCCAAGCTCAATGAAAAAATAGCAAATAAGGGTGTCCCAGTTCTCCTGACAGCCAACTTCTCAGAAATTTTACAGATCAGAAGAGACTGACATGAAATTATCAGAGCTAAAGGAAGAAACTGAAAACCAAGAATACTGTATACAGCAAAGTCATCCTTTAGAAATGAAGCGGAAATAAAGACATTACCAGATAAACAGAAGTTGAGGGAATATATCCCTACCAGTCCTATCCTAGAAGAAATGTTATAAAGGGATTTTTCAAACTGAAAGAAATGTTAATGCAGAAGAAGGAAAGATCAGAAAGTGTAAAATTCACAAGGAAAAGTAACAATACAAATTCAGAATATTCTTATGTTGTAAACATGCTTAAACCATATGTTTAGCATCAAAAATAACACCAGAGTTTAAAAATATCTACATTAATATATTTTAAAAGACAATACAGAAAGATATAAAGTGGAACATGAAAAATTCAAAATGAGAGGAATACAGAACAAATATAGAGGTTTTCTAATGGCTACATTTTATCTTTTGTATCTTCACAGTCACGTTATATTATTGCTATCATTTCAAGATAGCTTATTATATTCAAGACATGTTTTGTTGTATGACTATAAACCCAAACACTCAGGAGGCTAAGGCAAAAGAATTGTGACTTCAAGGCTATCTGTGGAAAATAGCAAGACCCTGTCTCAAAAATAAATAGAAATAAATAAGCAAAAGATGTCTTCTCAGAAAGCCTCATGGTAACCACAAAGCAAAAAATTATAACAGACAAACCAAAAAAATAATAATAAGCAATTAAAGCTCACTAAGAGAGTAAGTCATTTAACCACAAAGGAAGATGGTAAGAGGGGACAAATAAAGGAGCTGCAGTAAACTAGAAAGAAGTTACACAATGACCACCTCAAATCCCATGGATTAAATGCCCCAACTAAAGAACAGTGACTGAAGAGATCTAAAAAACAAGACGTGACCGTGTTGCTTCCAAGAAATTCATTTCACATCTAAGGACACAGAAACTAAAACTGAAGGGATGAAATATAGTTTTCCATGCAAATGGTATCCAAAAATGACAGTAAAGTAACCATATAAATGGACCAGATAAAATGGACTTTAAATCATAAACAATAAAAGGAGACAAGGACATTATATGTTGATAAAGGGTCAATTCAGCAAGAGGAAATAAAAGTATTGGAGCACCCAAATATATAAAGCAAATATCCATAGGCCTACTAATACTCCAATACAGTAATAGAAGGAACTTGAATACTCCACTTTCAGAAATGCCCA
Organism: Xerus rutilus; assembly: GCA_028644305.1. Taxonomy (NCBI): domain Eukaryota; kingdom Metazoa; phylum Chordata; class Mammalia; order Rodentia; family Sciuridae; genus Xerus; species Xerus rutilus. The sequence goes on from CM053405.1 coordinate 3,533,718, forward strand.
ACAGACAGAAAATCAACAAAAAACAGCAGAGTTAAATTGCAACCTATACCACACGGCATCTAGAGAATATTCTATTTAGCAATTGCAGAATACCCATTACATTCTTCTCAACAGCACAAGGAACTTTCTCCAGAAAGATACACGTCATGCCACAAAACAAGTCTCAACAAACTTCTAAAAATTTACAACATATTGTCTTTTCCAACCACAAGGTGACAAAACTGAGAACCAATAACAAGAACTTTGGAAACCATACAAATAAATAGAAATTAAATTACTTTCTTTTGAACAACTGATGGATCAAGAAAGAAACCAAGAAGGAAATTAAAATACTTCTTGTAATAAATGAAAAAGAAAACATAGTAAAACTTTTGAGATAGAAGGAAATCAATATTGAGAAGGAAGTTTATACCAATCACATTGAAAATGCAGAAAAATCTCAACCTATTGCTGCATCTCAAGAAACTAGAAAAACAAAACCCAAGATTAATAAAAGGAAAGACTTAAGATTGGAGTAGGAAAAAAGCGAAAACAGAGGCAAAAACATACAGCAACAACAACAATAAAAAGATCAATGAAACAGAGCTGGTTCTTCAAGAGAAAACTGACAAACTCTTAGCTAGACTAAGAAGGAGAAAGACTCAGATAATTATAATCAGAAGTGAAAGAGGAGATATTACAACTGATACCACAGAGATAAAATACAGAGGCTCGTTAGAGGTTATTATGAATAGCTATACAACAAACCTATCTGATAATCTAGAAGAAACAGACAAATTCCTGGACAAATGCACCATACCAAGATTGAATCATGAATTAGAAAACTTGAACTGACCAGTAATGTATAATGAGAGTTCTTGCTAAGAAAGGCCCAAGACCAGATGGCTTTACTGCAGAGTTCTAGCAAACATTCAAAGAAGAACTAATAACGATTCTTAGATTATTCCAAAAATAATTGAAGAAGAAGGAATTTTTCCAGACTCATTCTCTGAGGCAAGTATTATCTTGTGAAAACCTGACAGCGACACAGCCCAAAAGAAAGCTATAGGCCAATATTTGTGATGAACATAGATGTGTAAATTACCAACAAAATACTGGCAAATTGAATCTAACAGCACATTTAAAAGCTTATTCACCATAGTCAAGTGTGATTCACCTGAGGGATGCAAGGATGGTTCAACATATGCAAATTAATAAATGTGGTATACCATATCAGCAGAATGAGGAACAACACCCATAAGGTCATCTCAGCAGACACAGAAAAGACTTCTGATAAGACTCAACATCCCTTCATGAAAATGAATGAACCAATTAGGTCTAGAATGAATGCACCTCAGTGTAACAAGTTTATTTATCACAAGTCAGAAGTTAACATTATGCCAAATGGGGGAAAACTGAAAGCGTTCTCTTTAAAATCTGGATGTATACTTTTACCACTTTGATTTAACATAGTTCTGGAAATCCTGATCAGAGTGATCAGACATGAGAAAGAACTGATAAATTCAGCAAAATTACAGGATACTGCTCTATGCCAATTATGAATTGTCCAAAAGAGAGACCAGGAAAGCAGATCCATCTGTAATAGCTACAACAGAAAATATCAAGGAATAAATTTAAGCAAAGAGATGAAAGATCTCTTTAATGAAATCTATAAAACATTCATGAGAAAAACAGAATAGGATACAAAAAATGTAAAGGCTTCCTTATTCATGGATTGGAAGAATCAATATTGTGAAAATGCCCATACCACTCAAAGCAATCCACACATTGAACACAATCCCTATCAAAATAAAAGTGGCATTCTTCACAGAATTAGAGAAAGCAATTCTAAAAGTTTATATGGAACCACAAGACAACTCTAAAATAGCCAAAGCAATCTTGAGCAAAAAGAACAAATAGGAGGCATTGTACGACCTAACAAATAGACAAATGAGATTACATCAAACAGAATTCTGCACAGCAAAGGCAGCAATTAGGAGAATGAAGAGACAGCCTAAAGAATGGGAGAAAATATTTGCAAACTATATATATGACCAGGCATGAACATTCAGAATATATAAGAAACTTTTAAAAACCTTAATAGCAAATGAGCAATTGATTTAGATTTTTTTTTCTGAAAAGACATACAGATGGCCAATAGCTATATAAAAACAAAATTCAACATCACTAGGACAATGCAAATCAGAACCACTATGAGATATCACCTTGCTCCAGTAAGAATAGATTTTATGAAAAAAAAAAAAAGACAAAAAAGTTCTGGGGATGGTGTGCTTTTCCCTTGCACACTGTTGGTAGGAATGTAAATTTGTACTGCCATGATGCACATTCTTCAAAAAGCTAAAAATAGAACTGTTTGTATGATCCAGCCCTCCTGCTGTGGGTATCTGTCCGGCAGAATTGATGTCAGGATGTTGAGGAGGTGCCTGCGCTCCCATTGCAGATACGGTTGTGCTGCCGTGTCCTTTGTAGCTCTGTTCACAGCAGCCAAGAGATGGAAACAGCCTAAGTGCCCACATACTGTTGAGTGCATGAAATGGGATGCGTACGTGCAAGGGAAGGCTCTACAGCCACAGGAAGAATGACGCACTGTCATTTGTGACAACGTGGATGGAATGGAGACACTATGTTAAGTGAAGCAAGTCAGGTGATCTCAGGTGGAATCTAAGCAAGTCGATTTCTTAAAATTGAGAGTAGAATGGTGGTTGCCAGAGGCTGGGGAGAACAGGCAGAAGGAGGAATGGATGGAGAGGTGTTAAGTACCGTTAGTTAGATGGGTTCGATGGCGTAAGACGTCCCAGTGTGCAGATGCACAGCAGGGCCTCCATAGATAACATGCAGTACATTCAAAAGCTGGAAAAAAGGATTTTGAAGGTTTTCACCATAAATGGTACATGTTTGAGGAAACAATTTTAACCTGATCTAAACATCATAATATCACATGGTACCCCATAGTATGTACAATTTTGACGGCTTGTATATCAGCTAAAAATAATTTGAATTTTGAAATTGTTCAGAAAAAAACATCTGGAAAAGCAGAATTGGGTTCTGTAATGGCAGCAGCTGATGCCCTTTAGATTAATGTCTTTCTTTTCCAGTAGACATGGTCACCAAGGTGAGATCCCTTGAAAAAAACAAATATGACCTTGAGCTTCAAAGAAACAGAAAACGCTGCACACCTGTTGTACAGGTAATTTTTCAGGACACCTTTCATGTGGTTATTCTTCCTGCCCAAGAACCAGGAGACTGATATGTTGCACTGAGCCAGCTTCATCATGGTCACCACGCCTTCACTGGAGAAGGAAGATGGGACTCAGGGTGCATGGTGTCCTGCCCTTTTTGATTTTCTGTGAGTGAGGGCCATCCCTTATTTACATGTTTAAAATCTGTTTGTTAGATCTGCCGTGGAGCAGAAAATAGAATTTTTAAAGCATTCCCTCCTGACCTTTTCTATTTTGTAGTTTTAAAGAAAATGAAATTCAACCCTTATCACTTTGATAATTATGCAAAATATTTTAAATGCATCTTTCTGTTTGATAATAAGGAAGTATATTTTCTGGATTGTCAAGCAATTTTGCGTAGCTTTAATTTTTAAGTAGAAACATTGTGGAAAAAACAAGAATAAAATGGATACATTTGCAGAACCGGTAAGGTTACTTTGATCCCCCACCCTCGCCAACAAGCTTTCTTCAGCTTTACATCCCTGTTTAAAATTCACATGTGTTACAGTGAATTCACAGGTTGAACTTTATATCTTGTCCTTTACCTGACATTCCTTTTCACTTAAATTGCACAATATGAGCTGAGCAAGCAGAGAGAAAGGAGTCAGGAAGACAAATCCTAAAGACTTCCATGCCAAGCTCCCCAAGTTGATTTTTTAATAACAATTATAAATTCCTCACAATGCTTTCAGTGGCGCTGCCCTTGCTCCGCTCCCAGCTGGGGTCTGCAGCCATCCTACCTTGCAGTGAGGGGTGCTCTGCACTTGGCTCAGGGGGTGGCACTCAGTTTTGTCCACCCACACTGAGGGGCTCCTGCACCACATCAAATAAGTTTAGGAAAGAAAAGAATCCAACATGGGTTTCAGATCAATCCAACTTCAAACATGCACTAGCGTGTGTTTTAAAGGGGGAAATTTCTGTGGAAGCAAAGGCTGCATCAGCAGACAGTGGCAGCAATTCTGAAGAGCCAGGAGCGATTAGGTACAGGACATTAGAGGCAGCCTTGAGAAACTGGACACCTCTTTAAAAGTGATCTCAGTGCAGCTGGTTGGGGATTCTCAGAACAGGGTTGGTGACATTGCATGTCTCAGATTGAGGTTATAAGAGTTACCTAATTTTTTGGATGGCATTTAAACTTCTTTACTATAGAAAACACAGTGCTCCTGAGAAATGCCCATTAAGCTTATGAGGGCCTGACCTCCTAAGACACTTCAGTTTAGGAGATACTTCTTTGCATCCAGTTATTCTGACAGAGTCCTGGCCAGTTGTTAGTTTATAGAATTAGTAACCTTTCACCATTGGAATGGAAAGATTTTGATTGCTTTCTTTTGCCTCTATTTTCTGCATTTTTTTTTTTTTGATGGGGGGACTGGGAATAAGCAGAGATCTACATTTCATTTCTGGTTTTGTGAGGATGGATTTGTGCTATATGTTCAAGTTCATGCACAGATAATCACAGTATTTCTTGTTAACTATTGAAGTTACATGCTACTAATTTTTTTTCTGTGTGTGTGTGTTTTACTGGGGATTGAATCCAGAGGCGCTTCACCACCGAGCTATACCCCTAGCCCTTTTTTATTTTTTGAGATAGGGTCTCACTAAATTGCTAAGGCTGGTCTTGAACTTGCCATCCTCTTGCCTTTGGAGTCTCTGGAATTACATGTGTAAAACACCATGCCCACTTTGCTACTAATTTTAGTTAATTAACTTTTTAAAGATTTCTGCTTGTTTTTTTCTTTACATTAAGGACCATCACACCTGTCTTCCTTATAGCATCTGAAAGCAGATATTAGCATCAGTATACCTGCTTCTAAAGCTGAAGCACAGGCAGACTGAGTGTGCTTAACATCAATGAAGATAGAGACTCACAAAGTAGTATTACCTACACCCATGTGCTGTTTCTGACATCCTCATGAAGCATCAGTATCCAAAGGCAGCTGCACCTCAGACCCTGCAAGGACACGTTAAACAGGGCAAAGCTACGAAGAGGGTCAGACTTTGTTTATAGCTTTCTATCTTCTTGGAGAAGAAAAAGAATGCTGGTTTAGCCCGGCCAGTGGTGAGTGACTGACCACCCAGGGAGACTTGCCCAGGAAAGCCAGAGCACTGCCACGCTGCCTCCTGCAGACCCGAGCACCTGCAGACCTCCCAGCAGCTCTGCTCCATGGCCAACCACAGCACAGGTTTGCAGGCAAAGAGCTGAGCAGTGACAGGGAGGACCTGCACAGGTCTCTTCCACCACACTCTGGGACTGCCCTTTCCCTCGTGGCCTGCCACCATCGTGGCCCCTTCCAGCATATATGTGAGGTCACCCTTCCTCCCTGCAGAAAGGGAGGAAGAAGCACACAAAAAACTTCAGGGTGACTCCACTTCATGGGGTGGATTTCACATCAAATCATCTCAGCTGTTCATATAATTCCAGATGTGATCGTGCACTTTACTTCTAAGCAATTAACTTGTGCAGATTTATTCCACCAAAACACGTACTCAACACAGGTTTCAAGGAAAATTAGGACAATTTCTGCCATCCTGTAAAAACATCATTTTTTCCTAATGATAAAAGTTAGAAATGATTATTGAGCTCTTTTATCATAAGGGCTTGTTAGAGATTTAATTTGGGCAAAAGTGTGTTTTTAGGAAGATACACTTACTTTTAAATGTAGCCATGTCACAGTCACAGTTACCAAAATAAAAGCTTTTATAAAAATGATGTTAACACAATATTTTTTAAAATTGCATTGGACCAGTGGCCTTGGAAGAAGAAAGAACTCTTCTGACACCTTGCATGATGGACATCCGGCTGACTGGGGGTGTCTCATGCAGGATAAGCACCCCCTTCTTATCCAGATCCTGAGTGTGCACCCAGAGTGTAGCCCCTGTGGGAAGCTGGGCAAGGCAGCCCCTGATGTCAGCAGAGCCAGTAGAAGTAGATGGGGTGGGAATCACTGCAGAGGTTCAGACTAAGCACAACTGAAAATACTGAGTAACACATTTTAGAAGCACTCTTAATGTGCAGTTGAGCTAACAGGAAATAAGGAAGTCTCTTGGAGGTGAGAAAGGACAAGAAAGCTTCAATCTTCGGGTCAGGAGGGCAGGAATCACTTGCCTGGGTGGGAGCAGTGCTGGGGACACAGCAGATCAGAGGCAATGGGCCCCATAGGAGGGCCAAGGAGACAAGTCTGGGGCCAGAATAAGAGATGCCATGGCAGCAACAGTCCCACCTCATCCAGCCAGGACATACTGAAGGAGGACTCTTTGGAGTAAGCCCAAGGTGACCCATAGAGGAGAGAGCGGACACCAACCTGCCTCCACCCTTGATGTGAGCACAGTCCTGCTCCCGTGAATTTAGGGTACCACCTGGCCCAGTCCCCATCCTGTCAGGTAGCACCCAGGGCCCAGAGAGGCAAATTCAGAGCCTCGCTGAATGGAGGCTTTAAAACCCATTCCTAAAAGAATTCTCAAAGATACAGTTCCAGGCAGCATACATTTCTAAACACATGGACAAGTACAAAACACCAGGAGAGAATGTTTAGAACATGGAATCAGATGTGTCCACATTGTGCATGCTTTGTTTATTAGGTCTAGAATATGAGTTGTGTTTAATATGTTTAAAGAATCAACAGGGAATATGAAAGTGTGACAAAAGTTTATGGAAATTTATTGAATAAATTTGAGAAAGAACAAAATGAAACTTCTAAAAAGACACACACTTCAAAGTTTCAAGCCAAGGAGCAGGATAAAAGCTGATTAGTTACAAATGATGAGTGAATTTGTTTAAGATTGCTCTGAAAGGGAAAAAAGAAAAATGGAAAACAGCTGAGAAACAAGGATAGGAAATAGAAGGTAAGAGGCACTACAGATGTCTCTTCTGTTTCTAGGAGGCAGAAAATGATGAGGCTGTTGCTCTCAATAGCTCAGGCAAGATGTATAAACCACAGAATCACTGTCTTTCTGAACTAACCCTGAGCTTAGTTGAAAGAAAAAAATTTAAAAACAAGTGAACTCAACTCTAGAAAAAGGCTGATTTTCAGAGAAGAGAAAGGAGACCCACAGCTATTCCCATTCTTGCTATAGAGGTAAGAGAAAGAAGGCTGCTTTAGATGAGGACCAGGACATTGGCCTGACTCAACAACCTGTAGAAATGGTACATATAGCTGACAGATTAGAGCTCTGAATCACGCAGTGTGGAGCAAGTCTTTCTCACAGGTCCTCAGCAAAAGCTTAGGTCCAGGATGCCACAGACTTGGGGCAGACAGAAGGCTGAGAGGGTTCTTATGGTTCAAGGGAGCTTCTGAGTCCAAGGTAACTACCTACTATACCAGTCTTAGGCACTCTGAGTTTTCAGCTTCAAGTGTTGGGAATGAGCAAAAGACCTGAGATATCCCATTTCTTCCCCAAACACTCAGACTTCCACTGACAATAGCTACAGGTAGACAGGAGAGGGGAAAGATACCTGCCATAGAATTCCAGACAGAGCAAGAACTCTGTAGAAACCCAAAATCCTGGGGCTGCACTGGCAAGAAAAGGGAATCCTGAGAAGGTGTTCCAAGTGCCTATCCCATTGTAAATCAGTGGGATTCTTCACTCATACCTCATGTAATGATATATAAATAGGTCACAGAAAGACTAGAAAGGGTTAAATTTGCTGTAGGATTATGGGATGCTGCACCAAGAGTACAATGTCAGAATTTATTAAATAACAATAAATTTGCAAGCTGACCACATTTAGCAGCGGCAGTTCAGTGGATACTTATGGGTCACCTGGTAATTGGGGACACTGGTGATTTAGACACATGAAGAAAGTTTTCTCAGAACCCAAGAATTGCAGAATGGAAAAATTTGAGCCCATTTGCAAAATATTTGAAACTAGTAATGAATTGAAGCCAGCTATTCTTGCCAAAGCACTGACCCAGCTTAACTACAGACCTAGTTTACTCAGGCTTGTTAACTAATGGCCTGATGCAAGATGAAGGGAATCCATTGCCAAAGGAAATGGTTGGCAGAAGTATACCCTTAAGTGGCCCAGGCATTGCAATTATTTCACAGGGCTTTAAATTAACTAGAAATGTGCAAAGCAATCTATTGGAAAAACTGTAAGTATGTATGAGGAAATAGTTTCACACGGATATGAAAACTATAAAAAAAGCTGAATAGTGTGCTAGAAATACAGTACCAGAAGTAAATATTTTATTGAGCTTAATGATAGAGTGACTCAGCAAAGAAGTAATCCATGAACTTGAAGACAGATTCATAGTGTTAAAACTGAAATGCAAAGAGGAAAAATAAAACTAAACCAAAAAACAGAATAGATGAGAACAACTTAACTTGTCAGACAATATCCAGTGGTCCAACATGTGTATAATTGAGGTCAAAAAGAAGAAGAGAGAATGAGGAAGAATAAATATTTAATGAAGTATCTACTGAGAATAGTCTAAAATTGATGAAAGACATCACACAAATTCAAAACAAAAATTTTGAGTCAGGAAAAACAAAATACCTAGACATATCATAATGAATTGCTAAAAACAGACAAAAAAAAAAAAAAAAAATCCTGAAAAACAGTTACTAAAATGAGCCAAAAGAATGGCACACGTCATGTATAGGAGAAGAAAGATAAGTATGACCACTGATTTCCCCCCAGACATAATAATGGCCAAAAAAACATGAGAAACTATCTTCAAAGCACTCAAGAACACATGAGAGCACATGTGTGGAAGCATGCACTCAGCCATCCACCTGGATTCCATGTCCTGCAAAAGTGGCCTTCAGAAATGAAAATGAGCCAGTCCTCAAAGAGAACCTGCAGTGTTATTTCACTCTTGAAATGAGAAAATTATAGAAATGAGAGATAGATTTCTGGTTAGTGGAGGTCAGAGGTAGGTGTAACGGGAAAGGGTTAGGTGCTACCGGAAGAGGGATCATGAGAGAGGCTTATAGTGACAGCACTTCTCTGTGTCCTGAGCACTGCTCAGGTCCATGTCATCGTTATGATGCACTGCTATAATTTTGCAAGATGTTTTCATTGCAGGAAACTGAGTAAAGGATACATGGGGTCCTTGATTGCATGTGTCTGGACTATCTCAAAATAAAGATTTATTTATACAATGGAGTTGTAGAATATCATGCTAAGTGAAGTAAGCATGATACAATGAAGGTACGATATACAATGAAGATACGATAAATATATTTTCAAAAGATAAGAGTAAGAAAATGTCTCTTCACCATTTCTCTGAAAGAAATAGTAATTAGAATTTCCTTAGGCTGAAGAAAAATTATATCTGATCCAACTCTGAATCCATAGGAAGAAATAAAGAGAAAGAAAAAAAAGGTACATATTTATATAAAGATTAAAAAAAATAAACTTACCAGTGTGAGAGAGCAAGAGAGACAGAGCAGGCAGCGAATATTCTTTAAAATGTACATATTTACCTGTGAAGAGCAAATTTCACAATTTAAAAAGTCATAAGCGGTCATACCATCAGGAGAATACCTGTCATGGACTGAGCCACACATAGGAGGGATGAGAAGTGTGTGTCATGTGCCTCAGGCAAGGAGCCTGAGGAATTGTCAGAAGCATGTTGCCATTAACCTAGAACAAACATGCTGTGTCTTTGCACAATGTCAAAATTTGTTGCACAACAATCACTTCACAGGTTTTATCACTTTTTTAAAAATTTTATTTATTTATTTATTCTACTTAGGTATACATGATAGCAGCATGCATGTTGATTCACTGTATAAAGATGGAGCACAACTTTTCACTTCTCTGGTTATATGTGATGTAGAATCACAACATACATGCAGTCATATATAAAGCTAGGGCTATGATGTCCATCATATTTACTTGTCCATCATATTTACTTATCCACCATCTTTACTATCCCCATGCCCCCTCCCCCTCCCACCTCTGTGACAAATGTTCCTCCATTCTTCCCATGTCCTCCCTCACATTATGGATCAGCATCCACTTATCAGAGAGAACATTCAGCCTTTGGTTTTTTGAGATTGGCTTACTTCACTTAGCATGATATTCTCCAACTCCATCCATTTACCTGCAAATGCCATACTTTTATTTTCTTTTATTGCTGAGTAATATTCCATTGTGTATATATACCACAGTTTCTTTATCCATTCGTCTATTGAAGGGCATCTAGGTTGGTTCCACAGTTTAGCTATTGTGAATAGCTATAAACATTGAAGTGGCTGCGTCACTGTAGTATGCTGTTTTTAAGTCTTCTGGGTATAGACTGAGGAGTGGATAGCTAGGTCAAATGGTGGTTCCATTCCAAGTTTTCTAAGGAATCTCTTTCCAGATTGGTTGTACCAATTTGCAGTCCCACCAGCAATGTATGAGCAAAAACTTATTGCTGTTTGTATTCTTGACAATTGCCATTCTGACTGGCATGAGTTGAAATCTTAGGGTAGTTTTGATTTGCATTTCTCTAATTGCTAGAGATGTTGAACATTGTTTCATATGTCTGTTGATCAATTGTGTATCTTCTTCTGTTGATCGATTGTATATATTCTTCTGTGAAGTTTCTGTTCAGGCTATATCACTTTCAGAAGTGCCAGTCCACTGAATACTTGTGGGTCATAAGCCAGGAAAACACAAGGTCTTTTAGTCCAGTCTTAATTTCTAATATCTAAGGAATCAAGTCACACATACTTCAAATAATGATATATGAATAGGTCACAGAAAGGGTTAAAGAAGCTGCAGGGTTACAGGATGCTGAGCTGAGAGCACAGGCAGAGATGAGTTAGTCACTGTAGGTATTCAGATAAGGGTTTTAAGGAAGCAGTTCTGCAGAGTTGTAGAAGCAGAGAGTTGGGAAGGACAACAGTTTCAGTTTCAGAGTATCAACTGGAGGTCTCAACTTGGAGAGGGCCACATGTGATCACCACAGACAAGAGAAACCACACTATGCTGAAGCCTGATGAGGACAGGAAATTGGAGGTTTGTACTGTGGTGATTTTCCCGGGCAAGACTCATGATGAGTGACCAGGTGTCAGGGTCAGGGTGCCGCTGTGCCAAGTTTCAGGGGGCTCTTCCTTTTATGGATCTCTGATGAGGGGTTCTCCTGTGGTGGGGTTGATAAGTTCCCATGTCTGGTGTTCCTGTTGTGATTTGGGACGAGTATGTGTCCAGGTGCTCCTTGATTTAGTTTGATAAGCAATTTATCAGTTCCTTATGGCGTTACGGGGCAGATGGTGGTGGTTTACTTGTACAAAGTATGGAATCATTCGACTTTGGCACTTGTACTGCAAATGGAATCACTCATAGCAAAGATGCAGTAACTCAGATTTAGGCACAGCCTGAAAACTGCCGTTGTATATATCAAAGAATAGTTCAAAGTAGGGCATGGCCTGCTCTCCGCAGTGGTAAAGAGCTGTTCTGAGTCAGAGTGGCCCTGCGGAGGAGCTGGGCAAGCAAGAAGACAGTGTTCCAGCACCCTGGGCTACTGAGCCTGTTTACACAGCTGTGTTCACAGCCCCAGTAAAGAAAGAGGATATTGTTGCTCTGGATTAATGCTTCTAATTTTCAAATATGCCTTATGTGAGATCCATTTTAAAAAGAGCCCTGATCATTAAAGCCCTCCATACAACATCAATTTGAGATGGCTCACGGACCTCAAGGTGAAGGTGAAGCAATGAAACCTCTGGGAGAAAGCGGAAGACGGTGTCTGCAATCATGGACAAGCAAAGATACAGGAGACAAAAGGTGTGCTCTTAAAGAAATGATTGATTTGGACTTCATCCAGATTAAGAAATTCTTCAACACAAGACATTCTCAATAAAAGAAAGAAGCAAGTCACAGCCTGAGAATGTCTTTACAGGACGATGAATTTGTACCCAGAGCAGGTAAAGACCTGGGGCTCAGTGATAAGGCAACGCAGCCCTAAGGAGACACAAGCGGGCACTTTACCAAACACTCAGCAAGCGCCCAGACAGCTGCTCCACCTCTTTAGCCATCAGGACAGTGAACGACTTGGAGAAAGGCTGCTCCTCCCACGTCTGCAAGCACAGGTCGACTTTGGCGAATGCTGAGACACTTACTTCTCCATCAGGGCACTCGTTTGCTGCTGGTGCCAGGGCCCAGTGCTGCAGCCGCTTTAGCAAACCACCTGTGAGCTCCTCCAAAGGCTGACCATACTTCCACCACACAACCCATAACCCACTCCCGGCATTTGTCCAGAACAAACACAACCAACACATGCATCCACAGAAGGCCTGTATCAGATTTTCATACTGGTCAGAGCTGGGCTGCTGCTGCTGAACAGATGGATGAGCTGTGCTTCGTGCACACCGTTGAGTGTGCTCAGCAGGGACGGGGCGACTACTGCCATTCGACACGCCTGTCCTGAAGGTAAATGCTAAACACACCAAACACAGAGAAGCCCGTGACGTGTGACTCAGCAGAGGTGAATCTATACAGGAAACAGAGGGGACTGTGAAGGGCCACAGCAGACCAGAGCTTGCCTGGCAAGGAGGGCCAGGCCAGGAGGGAGCTGGGCAGCATTTTGCGATGGAGCTGGTGCTCCAGGTACTACAGGGACTCAAGGACTTAATGGACAGCACACTGGAGATCTGAGCACCTAAGTGTGAAAATTACATTGAAATCAATTTATCCTGGTGTGACCTTGCAGAATTTTGTCAACCCTGAGGGTGAAAGAGCAGATCTGAAACTATAGAGGTGCTTGAGGTTGCCTAATGAGGGAATATCTAAGGGGAAAAGAGCTGAATTTGGGTGTAGGCTTGCCTGCTACCATGGACCATCTCCCTCTCTTTGTTTTCACAGGAGTCTCTTCTGACTTCTGGGCAGCAGGTAGCGACCCAGCTGCCTGGCTGCTGTCTGAGGAAAAATAACAGTTCCCACACTGTAGACATTCGATAAAAAAAGGACACGCATACACCCTGCAATGGTCAATTTTAGGTGTCAACTTGGCAGGCCAGGCATGTTGCTGTGAAGGTATTTTCTATAAGTGATTAACATCTACTATCAGTTCACTTTGAAGAAGATTATCCTTATTGATGTGGGTGGGCCTCATCCCATCAGTTGGAACCCTTAAGAGCAAACACTGAGGTTTCCAAAGAAGGAATTCTCAAGACGGCAACACAGGAGCCTGGCCTGACTTTCCAGCCTGCTGCCCGGTGTAATCAAACCCCAGATGGCAACTTCAGTTGTTGCCTAAATTCCCAGAGTCTGCACCCTGCCCTTCAGATCACCCTTGTCAGTCTTCACACCCATATAAGACAATTCCTTACAATCTCTGTCCGCCCACAGTGATCTATAAACTATCGCCTTACCTATTTAGTATCTATCATCCACCTATATCTATCATGTACTGTCATCTATCATCTAGCTATCTACCATCTATGTATCTCTATCTGTCTATCTATCATCTGTACTTCTACCTATCTAGCTATCATTGTTCCTATAGTATCCAGGGTTCCCCAGGGTACAGGTCTACCCATTGCAGACTAGTTGGACCCTACAGTTTCTGTGTCTCTGGAGACCCCTGTATAATATATACCAACTATATTTCCCTCTGCACCAGCACAGCATCCAGATGCAGAGGAAGCAGGTGGCCCAGTGTGAAAGGTCATTTATTTGGAAGGAAACATTCCTGAAGTGATTGATGATGGTGTCTTCCAGCTGGCATATTTGGGGACAGGGACATATTTGATTCATATTTCTGAATCCAGACTTCCTAAAATGGGGTGTTGTATTGCTCATCACATAATTCTTCATGATGTACCTGTTCATTATTTCCTCCATGAAAAATAGTGGTAAGTGGCAGAATAGCTAAGATCTAATCTCTCCATCTCAGGGTTTGTGGGCTTTTTAATCATGGTTGCTTCTTTCTCCCAGAGGGCAATTACGTTGTTGACTGCTCTGCTGTGAACTCAGCGAGTGGGTGAAGGTCAGGTTCTCTGGGTCATTTCTGGATTAATCGCTTGGATATGATAGGAGCCCCGGAGGGAACTGGGCTATGAGAATTTTGTGCCCACCCAGGTCCAGACCAGCACAATTGTGTGCACACGGTCCCCCTGCTGCAAAGTCCTCTGCTGGGCTCACACAGAACCTCCTTCCAGCAGCCACCCTTGTGACCTTGAAGCTTGCTGTCCCCTTCCCAGCGTGCCGCCCTGAGGTGGCAGTCCACACTGGGCTCCAGCTGCAGACGGTGTGGGGCATCACCACACGGCTTAATGGGGAACACTATTCAAACTGAGGTAGGTCACAGCTCCCAGCAGAAAGCAGGCAAGGGGGCCTCAGGCAGAAGGCAGGCGGAGAGGCCCTGAGGCCCCTGAGGACTTTACCTTGCTGCAGACCAGGATGAGCCACGCGGCCTTTCCTGCCCTCCAGCTGGGTCTGTGCTCCGTGACTGGCCTCTTGTCCCTCCTCCTCTCACTTCTTTTTTCCTTGTCAGAGGCCAGGAATGATGAGGGGCCTGAGTGGGGCCAAGAGGGCCTGCTCACTCGCACCACTCTCCTCAGATCTGATGTACAGCAGACTTTCCTTCTGTCTCGGGTCAGCTCCCTGCGGGCCCTGTGGGCTGTGTGTGCACCGTCTCTGTAACATCATCGCAGCCTGGAGTCACTCTGGCCAGCCTGTAGGGGTGGCCACCTTCTCTTTTTTTTTTTTTTTTTAAATATTTTTTTTTTTAGTTGTAGATGGACACAATGTCTTTATTTTATTGCTTTGTACGTGGTGCTGAGGATCGAACCCAGGGCCTCACGCATGCGAGGCAAGCGCTCTACCACTGAGCTACAATCCCAGCCCGGCCACCTTCTCTTGCTTGGCATGTCTCCAGTCTCCCTCCGCCTGGCATTGTGGACACTGACCACTGGCTCCAGTTCCTCTCCCGACACTGTGCCACTCCAGGACACTGCTCTTGGTACCCGTCCTCAGGAATTCCTGTCCCCTCATTCACCTGGATGAGTTCTAAGCTCCCCAGCACAGTCATCGTTTCTTTTCAGCTTCCCTCTGCCCTTCCTGGGGAGGGCTGTCCCGTCTCCCTCCACACCCCAGGCCCTATGCTTTGCCCTCCATCCTGCACGAAGCCCCGTGTGCTTCTTTCCACACCTCCCAGAGGGCTGGACTGGAGCACTGCGCTGGCCTTTTGCCCAAGAACAACATACATTGGTTGTGTTTGTCAATTTTCTGTTGTTATAACCAAATACCTGAGGGTTGGTGGCTTTATGAACGAAGGTTTGTTTAGCTCATAGTTGTAGAGGCTGGAGTCCAAGAGCAGGCAGCCGCCCCAGTCTGACATCTGGTGAGGGCCTCATGGCAGGTGGCAACATGATGGCAGCACTGTGTGCCTAAGAGATCGCACGTGAGACAGGAAGGTTCGGGGGCCAGAACTCACCTGAGAGCAGTTAGCTCACTGAGGAACTGACCAAGGTCCTGCGAAAACAACATTGATCCCTCCCAAGAGCAGCACCCAACCTCCCACCAGGCGCACCTCTGAAAGGCCCCAGCCCTCTCCACGCCGCCACCCTGGAGACAGAGCCTGCAGCATGTGAACCTTTGGGTGACAACAGCCAAACCACAGCCACCATCAACCTCCTTTCCTCCAATAACAATCCCAAATCAACTGGAAATAGTGCAGGATGGAGAACCTTGTAGGAGGAATTCAGATTTTCTCTCTGGTAGGAAGGAAAGGGGTTGGGGCAGTGGCCCAGCGAGCAGCCACTGTGCTGCCAGGAACACATGACGAAGAGGTGTGAGGCCATTTGACTTGCGCAGTAAGCACAGAATGTGTCTTCCTGAGACAGGAAAGTTGCTTGCGGAATCCATGAGTCAGAAAGAACAAAGTATGATAAAGGTGAATAACTTCTCTGTGCTGTAAGAAAATCAATGTGTTGCAAGTGGTTTCAGAAACGCCACCATCTTCCAAGAATAAGTATGTATTGGGGTGGACGCTCATGCATTTTTAGGGATCTTGGGGAATAATTTAGTGGCCTGTGTTCTCCAGCCCACTCATTTTTTGTTCTACACTTCAGTCCCAAGCATGGCAGAGTGCGTACAGGGGATGCCAGGGGAAAGGTGGACAGGGTGGCTGGAGAGCACATTCAGGGCTTGGCATGTTGCAGACGTCTGCTGAAGAGAGGAAAGCCAGCCTCTGTCCTGATCCCCAGGGCAGATGGACGGCAGGGCGGCCCCACCCACTGCTCTTCTCTTCTGTGCTTTCACTTCACAGACTGTGACAGCTGTCAGTAAGAAAGGGCTGTCCTGGGGCCACATCTGTGAGTATGAAACCCAGGCAACCCCTGATACCTGCCCAGAATTTGACCTTACCTCTCCACCTCGCCTTCCTCACCTGTGATACAAGGATGGCCACAAACCTGCCACACAGGTTGCCGGGAATCGAATGGTCTGCAAGTGCTCAGGGCAGCGTCATGCACTGTGAACAGCGTCTCCACTTTGAATGGAAATCTCACAGTAGCCTAGGGGATGACTCTGCCTGGTGGACACCTACCCTATGTGCCCTGGAAAGCAGAGCCTGGGTCATGCTGTCCAGTCCCCAGCGAGGACCCTGGAAGGAACCCTTGGCAGCTTTCTCCTCTGCTCAGCTGCCCCTTCATTCCCAATCGTGTTTCTTCTCATCCTCAAGGGAAATCTGCCGATGTGCAGAGCAGGAGCCGGCCAGGTCTCTGGTGGAGCCAGCCAGACTTCCCCCCAGGCAAGCACCTTCTGCGGTTCTAGCCAAATCGTTTCACATGCCCCGCAGTATTTTCAGCTCTTTTCTGAGCCCCACAACAGAAATCAATGTTTCCCACATGGGGGTGTCAGACCGTGTGCACAGAGCAGGTTGGAGAGCACCAGCAATCTGCAAAAGTGCCTGGACGCTGGAGGTCACTTTCCATTTCCGTGGCATGCCCACGTGAGCAAGAAGAAACACTTTAGCAAAGGGTGTGGAGGCCTGTCTCCGCCCCTGAGAGCCCACAAACAGCCTATGTTGGACTTACTCTGGGGACAGAGGGGCGTAGAATTTAAAGGGGCATTTGAGGATTGTGCATTGGCCGGAGTGATAGCCCTTGGGCTACTCTGGGGTCTCTTCTTGCAAGGGCACAGAATCGCCAGGTGGGAGCAGGCAGTGAGGTGGGGTGTGGGCCTTGCGCTGTGGGCCCATTGACAGTGGGAGAACATGGTCTCAAACAGCACCCCTTGGCCTTGTATGTCCTTAATCTCTCTGTCCATCACAGAACCTCCTCGTGCAAGTCCGTTGGTGCTTTACCCACAGCTAGAGTTTGGAAACGTGGAGTAGCGATCCCTCTGTGTTAGGACTATTGTGCCAATGAGACAGCGTAAGAAGCAGGAATGACTGTGCCCCTCGTAGGTCAGCAACAGATGCAAGGGACAGTGGGTGACAGGCAGTCCACACCCAATACACCAACATTGTTTATTCCATGAACTGTAGTTCTTAGTTTGTCGTTTCCTTGGCAAGCAGAAAATAAAATTTGAATTTGTAGTTGGGAGAATCCTGGGGAAATGGATTTCTTTCTAGCTGTCCAGTAGTAATAAGAGTCTGAATTTCCCAGGTTCCCCAGGCCAGCTGAGGGGCCTGAGCAACACCAGTTACTTTATCTGTTATTCTCTTGCCCTGTTGCTCAGAAGGCTTAATTGGTGGTTTATCCCATGTTGTTCATGGAAAAACTGTGTAGCTAATCAGACCAGTTTCAACCGTGTGAAGCATTTTAAAACAGATGTTCAGGGGCTGAGGTTATGGCTCAGCGGTTGAGCGCTTGCCTCGCATGCGTGAGGCACTGGGTTCGATCCTCAGCACCACATAAAAATAAATAAATGAAGATATTGTGTTCATCTACAACTAAACAAAATATTAAAAAAAAAAAAAACAGATGTTCACATAATGGGCTATTGCCAGAGCCAGCGCTCACATTTATCAGTAGCCTCTGGAGGGAAAACATAGGACAGTGTGGCATGGTGGCCACAGCACAGTGAGAACTAAACAAATAAAATAAAATCAATCTTTAAATTGCAGGTTTGAATATTCCCATAAGTTTCTTCATTCTAGGAGCTCCACTTACCTAAGAGAAGCTGAAGCGTCAGGTGCGGTGAGTGTATTCAACACTGGTTAGCAGAATTCACCCCATTCCATTTTTTCCGTGGTGATTGTTTTTCAAACGCTGTTGACCTGAAGCCTGTGTTCTGATCCAGGATGCGCTCAGGGAAGCGGGGGTGGCAAACAGGTGGGAATTCTGTCCCAGTGACGCCCCAGTGGAGATGGCCCTTTGTCTCCTGGCAACCCTTGTCTGGTCTCCCATGCCCCGTTCTAATCCCCAGACACCCATCCTGAAAAGCAAAGTGACCTGATTAACATGGAGCTCTCCTCACTCCCAGTCCAACAGGGGATCCACCCACCACGGGGTCCTCAGTACTGTGGTCCAGGCCTTGAGGATGCAGGCCTGGCCATGTCTCAGAGCTGTGCAAAGATGTTCCACTGCCCTTTTGCTCTGCCTGGCTCTTCCTCTCTGCCCAGGGTTGACAATCACTTTTTCTGATTTCTCTCCTCTTCCGGGTCATCTTTCATCTGTTTCTGTAGCTCTTGCTATGAAGTGTCTGTCTTTCCCCATCTACATGTGTTTGTGAGATGAATCAAACGATGAGTTTTATGCTTTGAATTAATAGTTTCCTTAATTACAAAACTAAATTTAGCTAGAGGGGCTACAGTGAACCGGCATGCTCATCTGTTATTGGTGTCACCCGAATTCCTGCAACTCTGAAAATAAATGTGGCAAAATGCCTCAAGAGTCTCAAGTCATTAATCATCTTTAACTCAGTAATTGAACTTCTGAAAATCTGTCCCATAAAATGAATCCCAAACTTGAGCACAGAAGAACACTTGAAGATATGAGAGACGGCATTATTCATAATCACCCCAAGTGGAAAAGAATCTAAATGTCCCATCATCCTCTCATAATAATAAGAAAGTGCTTTTGAAAATGGAAGGAAATACATGAAAATATTACAGTGAAGAAATATTAGTTTGAAATAGAGTGGGTGGTGAGATGGAGAGTGTGATTATGGACTGAGAATGACTGAGCTGCGGAACTCAGGATGTGCGTGAGTGTTGTGGTTATTGAGTGCTGCGTAACAAACGTTCCACCATAGAGGTGTTGATAGCCACCACTTTATTGTGCTCACACACTTGTGGACCAGGAGGTTGTACAGAGCACAGAAGGTAGGTCTGGAGTCTCATTCAGAAAAACTCAAAAGTTGCTGGGTGTCCTGACACTCATGACCAGAACCATCTGGAAGCTTCTTTGCTCAGACGTACTGTGGGTGCCCTGGCTGGATGGTCTGAAGGCAGGCTGCCCTGGGGCCGTGGAGCAGGTGCCTCCACATGGCCTCTCCTTGTGCTCTGCGCTCCTCACCTCAGGTTTCTGTGTTCTGAGAATTCCAGCAGTGAACGCCCAAGACCACGTGGGAGCTGCAGGGCCCCTCGTGACCTTGCTTTTTTCCTAATCTTTGGGGATTTATAAGCAGAAGTTAAAATTCACACCGTAAGCCTGAGATGGGCTGATTTATTATCAAAGGCTCAGAATATGCCATACTAGAAAGGTTCCAGGAAATGGACATAGAGGTCTTATATACATGATTTGTTCATAACCATCTGAGGATTTCAGGGAAAAATAGCATGCAGATTCATAGTCAAGGCACAGCACTGGAAGAAATGTCGCTGTCCCTAGTTCCTGGGAGGCTGGTTCCCGGACTCTGCAGGTTCTGGAATGCGTGCCTGCTCAAGTCCTTGTTACAAGATGCATTTGCATAAAGCCTACACACATCCTCCTGTACATTTTAAATCACCTCTAGATTGCCTAGTGCAATGTAAATGCCATGTAAGTTGTTAAACTATCATTTTAGGGAATAATGACAAGAAAAATGTCTGTACGTGTTTAGTACAGAGGCAATGTTTTTCCAAATATTTTGAACCTTGATTGAATCCACAGATTTGGAAATCACAAATATGAAAGACAGTTCTCTCCTCTGGTTATCTTTCTTTGTGAGTGAATTTTAAATACTTAAAACATGAATATTTTAAAATTTGTGAGTAAATTATAAATATTTGAAGTATATGAAAGCTATTTTCCTTCAGTCATCATTCTGAATGGCAATTTCCAAATCTCCCACAAAATTTTCTTTGTGTTGTCCACTGGCACTATTACAACTCGTCCTGGAGTGCTTTTATGCAGGCACTTACCCACCCATGCAAGGCTGCGCTAGAACATCGGCACCTGGATTATATCCTGTGAAGTCGGCATCTGCCCCAAGTAGATGCATGTTTAGATGAATCGAGCTGCTTTTGTCCTGCCTGGTGGGATATTCAGAATGGTTATTGGTAAATTTTCAATCGTGGAGGCATCTCTTGTACCTCCTTAAATGTTAGCGACATTAACTACTTAGATTATTTCATTTCTAATGTGAAATAAGACTGTATACCTGCTTATTCATAATGTTGATGTTTTGCTTATAAAAAGTTCTTGAATTAGGTGTTCACCTTTTTAGCCTGAGTGGACAAAACCATTAGCTGTTCTTTAGGTGGTATTCTTGTGCTCGCTGGACCCTGTGCTCAATCCCGTTACGTTGCTGTTGCCATTTTCTCAAACACGGCATTTGTATGGCTGGTCTTGCCTGCGTCATGAGGTTGTTTGAGAAAACACTGATGTGCCTTGGCTTCCAGGAACTAGTGGGATCACACTGGTGCAGCGTTCTGGTGGGTGGCCTGAAGTGGCAAGCACAACCGGTGCTGCCTACAGCTGAAGCCACTCGTCCCAGCACATTCTCTCGCTGACTCTGATTCAGCCTGAGAAATTTTCTGAACACAGTGCCAAGTGATCAGATTTGGCAGATGACCCACTTCTTTGTTCTAGGAAGTATGCTTTTCAAGTGACAGGAGAGATGCTCCATGGGCAGAGCTGAAACACTCACCAGGTGAGAGCTCAGGGGCTCCTAGCCCTTGGCCCATCTGTGAGCACTGCAGTGAGGCCTGGCTCTCTGCCCTCCATTCCACACTCCTGGACAGGGGGCCCTGTCATTCTGGCTGACGGACAGGGTATGTGCAGTGGGCGTGGCCTGGGCCGGGGTGTGTGCATAGGGGATTCTGAGCGAAGCTTCCACTGACCCTCATTCTCCACGCGGGGTCTCAGGAGGAAATGGATAGTAAGCAAAGTGCTGTAAGACTGACTGCTTGATTACAATTCTCTGGTCTGTCATTTTTCTTTCTTAATTAAAGTTTTTTTTCCCCCCTGAAAACACATTATTAGGTTTGAGGTTAAGTTGTACATCTTGCAACTCCTTACCCCGCCCCAGCCACTACTTGGAAACTTATAATTAAGTAACCCAGCATGTTGAGTGAGAGCTGGGAATTTCCTAAGAACATAATGTGACATGAATCCTTTGAGAATCTTCCTAGTTAAATAAAATTTAACCCTTGAGGTCCTCCCTGACACACAGAAGGAGGCGTGGGAAAGGAAGGGTAAACAGAGGGAGAAGGGGAGGGGAAGGGGGGAGGAGAGGAGGGGGAGGGGGAAGAGGAGGGGGAGGGGGCAGAAGGAGAGGAGGAGGATTTTCGTTAAGGAAACTACTTGAAAGAACAGCAAAGTACTAACAACGCCCTGTGCTGAGCCTTTGTCCCTGGAGCTGTGGGCACCTTAGTGAAGCGTGTGTGTCCTTCCAGGGTCTGACTAGGTGTGCGCGTGCTGAGGGGCTGAGACAGCATGCAGAGGAATCTGCATGAAGTCGCTCTAAGCAGCGAAGGGACTTCGGATTCCACTAACACTCACAGAAGACTAGATGACACAGACCACCTTTTAAAGGAAGACTGGACACAGGATAGGGAAAAGCATCCCAGGATTCTGGGAAAGGAGGCTGCCTTCAAGAAGCCCTCACACCAGGCACCCTGTTCCCTCCAGGAAATCCGCAGTAGCCAAAAGTCTGAGAACCCCAGCAGCAGTCCCAGCTGTCTCTGGGGCCTGGGAAGACAGGTCCGGCTGTCCAGGACCAGCAGCAGGAAAGGGGCTGGGATATTCCTCAGGCCCCAGTCGAGAGTCTCCTATGGTGGGAGGGTCAGCCAGAAGGAGGTCAGGCCCCCGGATGGAGTGCCTGCTGAGAGTCAGGGCCGTCCTCCACGGATTAAGAAGATCCAGCCCTGCTCTGACCGCCTATCTGCAGAACAGCATCACCAGGAGCTCAGATGGTCTCTGACTTTCAATACCTAGTGTCCTAAGTGCAATTAAAGTGACAGAGATGAAAACAAATGAGAGGACCAAAAACAAGGAGAAAAGCCAGAAAGCTGAAACAAGAACTCTAGACATTTAAATTACCAGACAGACTTTGAAATGAGATTCATGTGTTCCAAAGCTAAAAGTCAAGTTGAAGAATCTCACCAGACAACTAGGAAGTCGGTTAAAAAAAATCCAAAATGTATCACAGAAGAATAAATGATGGAAAATATAGCAAAGAATAAAGAGAATGTTTAGATGAAAGGTCTAACACGCAGAATTAGTGCCCTTGAAGGTAACAAGACAGAATGGATCAGGGCGAACCTGAAAGACATCAGGGCCGAGAATTTTCCCAAATCAGTGAAAGACTTGAGTTCATTGGTGTGCCTCGGGCTCTGCCCTCCAGCGCCTTTCCTTCTGTCTCGTGGTTTTAAGTATCACACGTTCCCCGGAGATTCTCAGTTGTCTCTCTGGCCAATATTCTGAGCTCTAGATTCTGTCTCACTTCCTATAGAGCTACTTGAGTCTAACTGGCACTGAAGTTCCGTGTGCCCAGCGTGCTCCTTGTAACCGTTGCCTTACAACGCACCCCTGCTCTGGTCAGCACAATAAATGGCAGCTCCATCCTCCTGGCTGCCCAGGCTCAAGTCCGTGGGTGGACTGCTCTCTGCTTTCTCTTGTCCTCAGTGTCCCCTCTCCTCAGCAAATCCTGACAGCTGTGTCCTTTCCATGCATCCCGGGAGCTGCTGCACCTCATATCTAAGCCAACTGCCCTGGTCTGAACCAGCTTCTCTCCCACCCAAACCTGTGGGGCAGCTCTGGAGGTGGCGATGGATGAGGGGAACAGAGAGACAGACATCCAGACTGTCTGGTGGGCAACAGGAAGTGGGCCCTGGGTCCTGGGCACTCAGAGGCAGCTGAGCAGCCTGGCCCAGGCCTGGGCAGGACAAAGAGAGGCTTCCTTCCTGCAGGTCAGCCTTGTACTCAGTCCTCAGTGGTAATGATATGAGCCAGAAAGGAAGATGGGGAAGAGAACTAAAGCACCAGCCCCACCAAAAAGAAAGGAAGAAAGAAACCCAGCACTAAACCAAATATGCTGCTCTGAGCCCAGTCATCACGCTGTCCTGGATGATTAGCATCAATCTTGGGAGTCTGGGAAGGGGGAGACTTGGGTAGCAAGGGTCAGGGTTCACGAGAACCCTGAGGATTGGGCTCAGATTCTTGGGCTTCCTCCCCTCTGCAGAAGTCAGTGCATGACTCTGAGCAGATGAGGGCAGTGAGCAGAACTCTGGCTTGAGAGACCCTCCAGCCGCAACAGAGAAGAGGAGAAACCTGGAGGCCCCTCAGCACCCAGCCAAGGCCAGGACGTGGGAAAGGGAGAACC
>CM053405.1:3558067-3628014 GCA_028644305.1 Xerus rutilus
TATTTTTTTCTGTAGTAGTTGGGTGCAGAAATCATGTTACCAACCCAGTGATAACATATGTTTTGTGTGAATTCTTTGTCTTCTATGAAGTCATGAAACATGGGTATTTTAAAAACTCAGATGCCTTTCTTCAGCAATGTCACCAAACACATGATCCCTCTCCTGCTTGGCATGGGGAATCTGCTGGCTTTGGACTGCTGCTCCTGCAGGGAAGCTTCTTCGTGGGCTTTTGTCTCCTCAGGCTCCTGCCTGAGGTCATGGGGTAGCATCCTGCTCCCCTCTAGCATCCATTGTTTTTGAGGATACATTTGGGGGCATGTGACTTAGTCTTCAAGCGGGTGTGAAGTCTTTCATAGCAGGAGTTAAATCTGCAGCCATGGCTTCCTGGACACACGGGTTTGCTGTTCCACTTACCCTTTGGTCTTGAGGTTTTGCAGGCATCTTGACTTCTCACGTATGACCATGTTCACCCCTTGCCAGCCTGAGGGCTTGGTGGCCTTGGATGCACGATCCCTGACCTCACCTTCCAGGTCTTGTGTCATGCAGAGTGGTTGGTGCCTGTGCACAGAAGCTTAGTTATGGCCTTTCTCTTCTCTGTGAACTCAAAACTATTCAAGTATTTTATTGTGAAATTAGGAACATATAGATTGCATTTCAAGAGTGTTCTCATTTCAAAGGAATGTAAGATTAAGAGGCATACATCTGCAGCCTGTAAAAGGCCTTGAGGATACATCTTTTCAATAAAAAGATTGTCTTTTATTTGCTTTGATTAAAAACAGCAGCATTCCCTGCTGCCAAAGAACTCACCTGGGCTTCATCTCGCTCATCACTGTCAGTAAGCAGAGCAGGCATGCATCACAATGAGCTTTGCTCAGAGCATCAAGGCAAAAGTCCCAGAAAGGCTCCCTGGCACAGCAAGTGGGCTGCACTTTCAAGATCACAGGCAGGCAGCTCCTTAACATCTTTAGCTCATCCATGTGATCAGATGGCCTCCTGAGACAGGGAGCCCTCTTGCTCTGGGTCTATTGAGCCCACGGGCAGGCGTCCAGGTCTGTCCATGGAGTGTCTGGCTCACACAGTGCACAGTTGGCCGTTAATGTGTATTCCTGCCATTTTCCTACAGATGAGAGGGAGAATGGTCCACTTCACCAGCCCCTCTGTGATGGGCATGGTTAGTGCATTTAGTTCTTGAGGTCGGAAAGGGAGTACTCAGTGGTGCCGGAATAAAACTAAAACTAAACAAAATAAGAAGGTAGAAGCAATCTACTGGTTTCAGAACTGCATCCATGGTAATGGTGGTGGTGATGCTGCTGGTGCTGCTGCTGCTGGTGCCGACGACGACAGTAGTTTCGAGACTGGAGGTGATGGTGATGAAGACAGCGACAGTGAGGGTGATAAATGATGGTGGTGAGGGTGACGATGGTGGTGGCAGTGGTCCTGGCTAACATTTAGAGAGCTCGCTGTCTCAGTGTCTGCTCTTGTTTCAGCTTCCAGTCCTGGACTGTAGTTACTATTAGTGGCCTGATTTCACAGGCTTGGCAAATCTCCTTACTGGAATTTTCCTCTTCTTTTTTTTTTTTTAATATTTATTTTTTAGTTGTAGGTGGACACAATATCTTTATTTTATTTTTATGTGGCACTGAGGATCGAACCCAGTGCCTCCTACATGCTAGGCGAGCACGCTACCACTGCGCCATAACTCCAGCCCCGAATTTTCCTCTTCTTATTTGGGACAACTCTTTTGGAAAAACCACCATAGACCCTCTTGGAAGGGCCCTCCCTGCCATGGACCTGTCCCTGCATGTGTGGTGTTGAAGCCAAGAGGCTATTCATGTCACATGACCTTATGAAGTCCAAAGGTTGAGACAGATGGCAGAAAGGGACTGAATGCCGGAACCTTCGCCAAAAGTACCACAGTGCCTTGTGCCTTTCCCAGTAAGATGGCCTGGAGATGTGGGTGGATGCAGGGGGATACCATTGCTGTCCCCAACTGGGCAGAGCTTCTCCTGAGGCCAGGGAGAAAGGCTCGAGCTCAGGGCTGGGGCTCTCCAGACGCCCTCAGTGCCACTGGCTCTCCACCCTCATTCCTGGAGGCCTAGAGATGTGTCCCTGCAGACTTCTTGGTCACCCAGGACTTCAGCCATGCCTGAGCTGCAGTAGCATCCTAGGCAGAACTTGGCCCACCTGGGGTCTCATCAGGTCCTTGGTTTTCATGGTTCACCCACCTCCATCTCCAGGGTAATTCTCATCCTAACCCATCCACATTTCATTCAAATTTATCTGATGAAAACCCTGTAACTGTAACAGTTCATGCTTTTGAGAAAAACATCTCTATTTCTTACCTTTCAGAAAAAATTACTGCTAAAGTAATATAATTTAATAGTTGTTCTGGATCTAAACTGTAGGCCTTTTAATTTGTCCACTCCATAGAAGTTTCGTGTGTGTGTGTGTGTGTGTATGTGTGTGTGTGTGTGTTTCAACATGGCCCTTTTCCAGCAGAGGTCAACAGAGAATCCATATTTTTGAAGCGTCTAGGGTCCTCTTACCAAGTGCTAGTTTCTGGGTCAAAAGACACACCTGGTCTATGATCAAGGTGTGGCAGGCCCTTGGTGAATGACTTCAAGCAGAGCCTTTCAGTGATCTATTTCTCTACTCCTCCAAAATAGCAATACTCTTTTTATGTTTCACTTATTTTTTCCATAAGCTGCTTTTTTCTTTTAGAACGCCGAGCTCAGGAACCATAAACAAAATCTATTTTGAATCACACATACAAAATCCAATCCAAAGGGTGAATAGACTTTCTCAAGAAACTTATCTAGCTGTAGCTGTCAGAGTTTAGAGTTCATGGCATTCAGCTTTGATATTTGAAAGTATACTTTCCCCCCTTTTTTGGTGAAATACACATAAAATACACATATCATAAAATGTATGAGGTGTTATCAGCTGACTCCTCCGGTATTCCCACATCTACACTGAGGTTCAGGACAGTGTCAGGCCCCACAGGTGCTGCCCCCATCACTGCTAACCACCATGTGACTTCCAACTCTGAAGTCAGTTCTTCCTGTTTTGAAATGGCATGAGAATCTGAGACTAGGCACAGACATTGTATTGAAAAGCTGCAGAAATACGCGAGGTCTGGGTAATGTGGCCTCCTCCTCAGAGGGTGTCTGTGGACTCTGGTAAGTAAGCCGGCCAGGGGAGCTTGAACGTGGGGCTTCCTTGGACTCCTCAGGATTGACACTGTTTTTCTCAGAGGGTCAATGTATCTCTACTTACTCTTATTCCTAGGCTGTAACATGTGATGTTCCAACCTAAAGCCAGGGGTCTACTGAGCTGCCTTCTGTACGGGTAGTGCCCTGACTTCTAGTCTCTGTCCTTGTCTGTTGGACTGTCAAAGGCTTTGCTCATCTTTACCTGTTCTGTAGTTTGTTTCAAAACAGGGAGAAGATTTCAGGCTCAAATGCCAGACTCAGGTCTCTGGATTTGATTTTTCTCTCAAATTTTGGTTCTCTGAATGTTTAAAAAAATTGCTGCATTATTTTTTGACAACTTTGAATATATCTAAACAATGTTTTCTTGGATTTTCTTGTTCACACTGGGGAGGGTCCGTCTGATATCAGCAGGGTGGAACTCATCTGCATAGCAACCTCTTAACTATCTATTAGAGAAATCCCCTTCAATACCATGTTATTCACAGTGCACAGGACAGTAATGGAGCCCACCCATGTCACTAAGGGCTCAGACTCCTCCTCATGGCTGCAATCCTGCTAAGAGACGGCCGTTCACAACTCCTGAACCCACCTCCTCCTTGATGGGTGTTTGACGTGAATGGCCTGTGAGATCAGCGTGGAGGCTGCTCCCCACCTGGCTGCTCTTCTCATGTCCCCACCTGCCCTGGACTCTCTATGTCCTGGCCACCAACATCACCCTCTCTCTCCTGGAAGATGGCTTCTATTGCTCAGGGATCATCATTGCGCCCATCTGAATCTACCTTTCTTATAGTTCGTGCAGCAGATGATGATTTGAAACCTTCCTGGTTCACTTTTATAGCTGTCATTTGTGGGCCATCGGGTGTGCCCGACTCTGTCATCAAACGCTTTCCTTTATGGTCTCAATTGCTCTCCCTCTCATCAGTGGGCAATTTCATGTGTCTATGCCCACTTTTCAGGTTAGGAGACCAGCACGCCGGGATGGATTGGACTATCGAGATCACACAGGGAGCCCGTGGGTGGGCCCAGGAGTGAACTCAGGCCAGGCTTCTTAGCCGCGCAAGTCACTGCTTTGCTAAAGCATCTTGTGCAAAGAGACCCTCCCCAGTTTCCAGGAAAGGCAGCTCAGGTACAAGGAGGGATTAGGTGCCATGCATGAGGAATGTCCAGCACCGTCTACTTTAATTTTATTTGATAGAACTTCAGTGGAAGTAACCAAATATATTGTCACCCACAGGTACACAAGCAGTACCTTTCACAGATTTTCTTTACTATTTTTTCTTTTGCTTGGTGATTTTTTTTTTTTTTTTTGCCTGAGATGGTTGAATAAAAAATACCTAGATAAATTGTTCATGAGTATTTGTGCCAATTCTATTCTATTTGTGTCGAGTCTGTGATGACCAATTCTATGTGTCAACTTGGCCAGGTAAAGACACCCAGTTTTTGGTCAAACACCAATTTATAAGTTGCTGTGAAGCTTTGTTTTATATGTGATTAATATTTAATCAATATATTTGAAACTGTAAAGCACACAAAAACTTGGAAAAGCTTTATGAGATTGGTGTAGGCAGTGAGCTTTTTAGTCTGACCCCCAAAGCAGAGGCCACAAGGTAAAAATAGACAAATAGTACTGCATCAAACTAAAAAGCCTCTGCACAGCAAAGGAAACAATGAATGATGTAGAGAGATGGTTACACCACAGGAGAGAATATTTGTAAACTGTATTCTGGTAAGGAGTTAGCACAGGGAAGACATAAGATCTCAAACAATAGCAAGGAAATAGCTCCACGAAGTGAGCAAAAATCCTACACAGATATTTCTCAGAAAAGACATACAAATGGCCAATATGTTGATGAAAAAGTATTCAGCATTACTAATCATTAGGGAAATTCAAATTAAAACCACAATGAGACATCACATCATACCTGTTAGATTAACTATCATCCAAAACAATGAAAGATAAGTATGGTGAGAATGCAGAGAAAAGGGAATCTGCTCACTATCGGTGGAAATATAAATTAGCACCACCATTGTTGAAAACAGCATGCAGGTTCCTCAAGAAGTTAAAAATAGAATTATGTGAGCCAGCAGTTCCTCGTCTGAGTATATAGTCAAAGGAACTGATAGCAGTAAGTCTGAGACATCTAGGCTCCAATGTTTATTACAGAACTATTTATAATAGCCATAGCATGAAATCAAAATAAGCATTCATGGAGAGATGAATGGGTAAGGAAAATATGGTATTATATAGATAATGGAATACTAGTCACCATTAAAAAAGAAAGAAGTTCTGTCATCTGGAATGCCATAGATGAAATTGGTGGACGGTATACTACGCAAAACAATCTAGACACAGAAAGACATATACTGCATGATCTCACCTGAATGTGGACCCTGAGAAAGCTGAACTCATAGAAGCAGAGAGTAGAACAGTGGTTTCTAGAGGTGGAGAGAGGGTGGAGCTCACAGAGAGGAAGATCTCAGCCAAACAGTGCACGCTTTCTGTTAGGCTGGAGTAATAAGTTCTTGAGGTCTATTGCCCAGCAGGGTGACTACTGTCAACAGTATTGTATAATAAATAAAAAATAGCTAAGAGTAAATTACACATGTCTCACCATAAAAAACGATAAGTAAATGAGGGAGTGGGCATATTAGCTTGATGAAATCATTCCACTTTATAGGTATATACACACACACACACAATCCAGAAACACATACAATTGTGATTTGTAAATTAAAATTATATTAACAAAATTAAACCAGTAGATATTGAGTAAAGCAGATTATTTTCTTTAATGTGATTTAGGCTCACCCAAACAGTTGAAGGTCTTAAAAAGAAAGACAGATGTTTGCTGAGAAAGAAGGAATTTTTCAGACATTAAATGTACTCAAGGGAGCAATATTGGCTTGGGCTCCATCCTGCCAGCCTGTCCTGTGGGTTTCAGCCTTACCAGTGCCTGACTGAGCCAGTTCCTTAAAGTCCCTCTGTCTTTATCTCTGTCTCTCTCTGTACATATGTGCATACATACACACTCATATAATGCATGATCATCTATGTTATCTGTGTACTTGTCAGCTTCTCGTTGCTGTGGATAAAGAACCTCACGACTTAGAGCAGGAAAGATTTATCCATGATTGGCTGCCTCCATTGCTTTGGACCTAAAGTGAGGCAGAGCATCATGGTGGAATGGTGCGGCAAGGATAGCTGTTTTGCTCAAGGCAGCCAGGAAAGCAGAGATGGAGTGAGAGAGAGGAAGCAACCATGGACAAGATAGTCCTCAAGGGCATAACCCACTGACCTACTTCCTCCTCCACTCACACCTGCACACAGTTTCCACCACCTCCCAGTAGTCTACTCTGCTGTCCATGTATTAATCGATGCTAAGGTCAGAGTCTTCATGATACGATTATTTCCCCCAAACACCAGCTCTGGATCTTGCCACACTGAGGACCGAGCTTCAACACCCATGTCGTGAGGGACATGCCAGATCCCACCACAACCATCTGCATAGATTAAGGACTAGACCCCAGGCCTTTGCAAACACACTCACAGTGACTGCAGGTGATATTCTGGGGAAACGTCTGCATGCAGGACATGGTTTCTGTTTCATATACTAATAGCTCATTAATAACCACTGGAACGGCTTTGCAAAATACCAACTCCCAATATTATTTTTAAAAGGTCAAAGTGGAAGGTTTGGATCTGCAATGTTCCCCAAATGCTGTCTGGATAATGTACAAGTGTTCCGTGGACCATGATGGCTTCTGAGGCAATCTGGAAGATTCCTTGGCACTCTTGGAACCATGAAAACTTCAAGTGGAAGGAAGTAGATTCTGGCATGTTTCCTCCCATTTACACAAAGGAAAACAGAGACCAGCTGTGGCTTCGTTCTCACCCAGTGCCCCTCTGGAGGGGCTTTATTTATGAAGTTCTGCAGGCTGTGAGCAGGATTTTGGAGGACTCTTGCCTGATGGGAGCTGTCTGCAGCTGTGCTCCATGATCATGGGGCCTGTGGGTCTGTGGAAGTTCCTCTGGGATCTTCAGGAGCACAGACAGGCCCTGCCCCAGATGTAGCCCCTATTACAGGTGGAAGGGAAGCCAGGCTGGTTGTGTCGAGCAGCATGGCTCTGGATGACGGTTTCATCGCTGGTTTGAAGGTGTAGCACTAAATCATATTTAAAATTTTTAACATTCAGTCCTAAAGGGTTAATAATAGCAAAAGAAAAAGCACAACTTACCATTTATGCCATGCCATGCTTAACCCTAATTTTGATACAATAAAGCCATTATTGGGGAAAGAGCTGTCTTTAAATGAACTATTAGTGTGAGTCACACATGAACAAACCTCCATTAGAATTTTGAACTTAGAGAATTCTTAGAGCAGAGGAAAGGTCCCTGATAAAGAAAGCTAGTTATAGTGGAAGCTGTTATGGTTTGGACCTGGAATGTTTCCCAAAGGTCCATGTTGAAGCCATGGCTCTAACGCAGCAGTGTCCAGAGGTGGGGCTTCGGGGAAGGGCTCAGACCTCAATGGTGCTGGGTCCCTGATAGTTGGGTGGACCCTGGGAGCTGGTGGAGGCTGTGGGAGGTGGGGCCATGCTGAAGGGAGGGGCTCCCTGGGGCCGTGGCCTTGGGGACTGTATCTCATCATGTGACCCTCCCTTCTCACCCTCTCCCATTCCTGGCTGCCATGAACTGAGACACTTTCATCTACCAGGCCCTTCCCCATGACCTTTGGCTTCATCTCAGATCTAAAGCCACAGAGCTGGCTGACCATGCACTGAGAACTCTGAAACTGTGAGCCAAAGTAAATTCCTCCTCTCAGTTGTTCGTGTCAGCTGCTTTAGTCACAGTGATGGACTCACACAGAAGCCATGCCCAATCACACTTGGCCTAGTGGGCTGAGAATTGATTGCTGCATGTCATTTCCATAATAACCAAAGAAGTAAGCATTATTATACTTGCTTAGCGAATGTGAAATTAAGCTGAAATGCTTTAAGAAACTCACACCAGCTCTGAGAACTGGCAGAGGCAGCTCATTCCCATGGAGTCCTAGGCGTGACCGCACAGGCTTCCTGCATCTCTGCTCCATCAGAGAACTAGGCTGGGCTGCAGAGGCCACACGGGGCATCGTACAAGCTCACTGTCCTCCTCAGAACCATCCAGCATGGCTGAGAGAAAGCAGGCTACAGTGTGTAAGTGACTGAACACAGCCACGGTACAGGCATTATCTCTTGGTTTAAAAATAAGTTAATTTAATAGTACCATTTTTAAAAGTCTTTACTTACAAACACAGGAGGTGGGATGGGTCTGGTTCCCAACAACAGAGTTCTGGCTTCTCCACCCCCTCGTTCCCGAGCTGGTGTGCGATTACCTTCTTAGGGTGTGAATGCGTACTGCGTACACAGGAACGCGGGTGGACGCTGCACAGGAAGGACACTGCCCATGCCTAGTCAGCGCTGCGTTCAGGTTGAGAATCTGAAGCTGTCACCACTTCAGCCCCACATTGAATGGAATGTTCTTTCCTTTAGTTGAGGCATCTTTCGACTCTGTGCTGGAACATAAAGCGGTCTCAGGCGCTTCCAAGTTCACGTTCCAGGTGCTCTGCCTCTCGGATGCTCAGCAGGACACATGGGGCTGATCCTCACTGAGCACTGCAGGACGGGCTAACTGCTTTCTCTGTGTGGCCATCGCTGCAGCTGTCGTCATGGTGCCTGGAGATCCCTGACTTTGAGTTCAGAAAGTGCAGCAAAACTAGACAAGCCACCCAGGGGACATGGACAACAGGGGCCCAGGGGCGCTGAAGTGTTCAGATGCATGGGACGAAGCTCTAGGCCATCGTTAGCGCCTCTTAATAAAGTGCACTTTAAGGCTGGTGGTGGAGGCAGAGGGACCTCTGTCTGGCTTTTCAACCAGGAAGTAGTTCCAGGCACCCTCTGCAGTAGCTTTTCAAACCATAATATAAAGTATTTGCTTTTCATTTAGCTGTCCTGGGCCTTTGGATGCAGTTGAGAGAGACACGAATAGAAGACAGATGCGACATTGAGATGCCAGAGAACCAGCAAGCATCTAATTCCACTGTTGTCCAGCTCCAGTTCCCTTAACCTGAGTTTCACGACAGTCCTTTGGAGCAAGACGAGATGGTCACCTTTCACGTTGGGCTCATGTGTATCCATTGTCCTTGGGAACAAAAGGAGGCTCACAAGAGAATGTGGGTCCTCTGCTCGGAACCGAGCAGTCGCCTGGAAAGGCAATCGGCTTCACCAGAGAAGAATGTGCAGTCCCACATTCCTCCCGCCTTCCCAGCTGAGTTGTCTGATTGGACTCTGTCCAGCTGGGATCCTGTGAGGTAGGCGTGGGCTCCCTTTCATTGGTAGGTACAACTGTGATCCATCTCTCCTGCTCACAGCCGCTCACCAGGGAAACTGAAGCACTTTGTAAGCCATGGGGAAACATCCCCTTTCAAAGACTTCCACTGTGCGGGAGGGAGCTGCCTATGGTCCAGGACTTGCAGGAGATTCCCGTTTAAGAGTCACGATTCTGCTTGCTCACATCAGCTTAGGCGGGCACAGAGCCAGAATCAGGGGCAAGGCTTCCAGAAGGAGAAAGGACAGGTGGGAGGGTTCATGTCTGCATACGCATATGCATTTGCACACGTTGTGGCTGCAGGTGGTGTTGTGGATTGACTTGTGTCCCACAAAACCATCTGTTGAAGTTTTAACACCTGGTATCTCAGAATATGACCTTGTTTGGGACTAGGGTCATTGCAGACATATCTATTGAAACTGAGGTCAGAGTGAAGTAGGGGGCCTCATGCAACACGGCAAGAGTCTCTACAAATGGGAGATGGACACAGGCCCATGCACACAGGGAGAGTGCCCTCTGAATGTGCAGTCTCAGATAAGGAGTTGATTCTATATGCCAAAGAAAGGTAGGGACTTCCAGCAAGCTCCCGGAGCTGGGCGAGGCCTGGGAGAGACGCGCTCACAGCTCGGGGGCCCCCGTGGGGCCCACACCTGATCTTGGATTTCCAGCCTCCAGGACTGTAGGATGCACTATTAGGACATCCCTGGCAAACTTGTCCGAGGGCACTCTGTGTTACGCATCCATCTCTGCGTGCTTGTAGGTGTCTGTGAATGTGTGCACACACGTGCAACCTGCTCACCAGTGGAGTGTGTCATCCAGGCTTAGGGTGATGTCTTGGCACAGCCCCATCCAGCACCCAGAGTCCTCAAAGTTCCCCCTTCAGAGGCCCCAGAGCAATCTGGGATTAGCACTCAGCCCCAGCCTCTATCAGGACCCCTCTCTTTCTCTTCATGAGGAGACCAGCTTTCGCCTCTCTGCCTGCTCCCCATCCTCCTGTCAAATCTGGAGCAAGAGCACTGGCAGCAGCTGCTCACGCCCCATCTAAGACCTGCTCATGGGGCTGTCCTGCCCAAGTTCTTGAGAAGCTCCTCTGACCACTGATTCATCAACTAAGAATTAAATGTTTATTCTCAGTTATGAAAGTAGTTCAGGTTCCTAAGAAGGAAGGGAGGACCCAGAGGAGGGATTTCACCCTGGCACAAACAGCAGGAGGGTGTGTGCAACGCAGGGACCTCTTGCTGTGTTCCCTTAAGTACAGGGCCAGGCGTTAATAAGGCAGCCGTCTCTGTGCATGCGACTGTGATCACCCACAGCCTGGGCACGTGTGCAGTCCCTTTGCGGCCACCCGTTTCTCCACGTAAGTATGTGGGTGCGTGCCAGAGAAGCCTGGGGAATGGTTTACGTTATTTGGAACTTTATTAGTTGGTTTGTTTTCCTGTTGTGTTTGAACTTTGAAAACCCAATCTATTTAAGTAGCTAAAACGTTCTTAAGAGTGGAATTGGTTTTTCCTCGTGGTTAGATAACTTTGACTTGGCCATGGTGAGTTTTATATTCTGCCAAACCAAAGAAGAAAATAGTTCCACCTGCCAAGAGCCAGGAACACATCCATATGCAATCCAGCCATCATAATGAGCAGGAGCAGTGTATGGTCACCTGTGGCAAAGGCTGGCACTGGCCACAGCCACACTCAAGTCTCACTGAGCAATAATGAATGGAGCTGCATGGAGAGACAAAACTGAAACAGGGGCAGTCTGCCTGGCTAATGACCAGGGTGACTTGGTTCTGTAACTCGCATCTATTTATCCTGCCTCAGGGCTGGATGACCTAGCTCCGGGGGAGTGAGCTGCTTAGTTTACCATCTACAAACCCCTGGGAATCTCTGCTGCCTATTTGGACTTGTTCTTCCTAAGTTAATAGATCTTAAATAGAAGACAAATCCCCTTCCCTTCCACTGAGGAGAGCTCATTCCATCCCACCTTCCCACATGAAGCTTCCTGGAACAATTTTTAACGGAGATAAAATCCACATAATATAAACTTCACTATTTCAACAAATTTAAAGTCTACAACTTAGTGGGTTTTAGTAAACTGAGAGTGTGCGACCACTATCCTATCTAATTCCAGAAGGTTTCCATCACTGAAGTCAAACCCTGTGCCTATCAGCAGTCACTCCTGCTTTAGTTGACTTTTTTGTCACTGTGGGCAAAGGACCTGAAGAGAACTACTTAAAGGAGAAAAAGCTTATTTTGCTTCGGAGGTTCAGTGCATGGACTGCTGACTCCGGGCCTGAGATCAGGCAGCACATGGTGGCAGAAGGGCCTGGAGGAGGGAAGCTGCTCTACTCTCTCTGCTCTGCTCTCCAGCTGGGGAGCAGAGGGAGGGAGCCGCGCTGGCCAGGGATGAATACAGACCCCCAGTAACACACCAGGGAAGACTTCCTCCAACTGCACCTCCGCCTGCAGTTCCCACCCATTAATCCATTCCAGTGGAGTCATTCACCAATCAGAATCTGATCATTACCTCTGAACATCTCACATCACCTCACAAACAAGCTTTGGGGAACACCTTACATCCAAACCATAGCTACTCCCCTCCTCTTCCCACGCAGCCCTGTGAGCACTAATCCTGCCTCTGTTGACCAGCTTATTCCAGACATTTCACATAAGGGAAATCATGTAACACGAGGCCTTTGTGTCTGGTCCCTCTCACTTGTCCATGCCATAGCATGTGTCAGTACTTTATTCCTTTCTGGAGCAAAATAATATCCCTTATGTGGTTGGACCTCATTTTGTTTATCCATTTCTTTCAGTTGATGAGCACTTGAGTCATCTCCACCTTTTGTCCATTGGGATATGTCTATTTTTTAAATGCTTTTTTTGTGCTTTTTGCCACAAATTTTCAAAAATACAAGCTCAGTTTGCTAAACACAGAGCAGAGCCCACTTTCTCTGTAGTCTCTTGTTCAGCTTTACAGAATGGCCTTTATTTTTCTAGTGTCGTTTTCGACTAGATACTGTCCTGACAGGATAAATTAGCCAGAAAGCAACTGACCTCTGTCAATCAAGCATCAAACGCGAAAGGCAAAAATGCAGGCCTTCCAAATTCCTGTCTGGAAGTAGACTTGGGACACTCCACGGATTCTCCGGCAGCTTGCTCTCTCCCTGGCTTCATGGAGTTCTGCAACCATCCTCTGCCCCATGTCTTCGTGACTATGGCTGACTTATCTACCAGCACTGTCTTGGCTCTGAAGATGGCAACGGAACAGATCAGGCAACAGCAAGCATCCCTCATACAACCGTCGCGTAATCCTGTGACTAGGAATCCCAATTCTGGGAAAGAAGGCAGACCTCAGGATTGGAGTGGCAAGTAGTTCCTGCTTCAGAGGCAGCACAGAATAGCCCTGCTTACCGCTGTTCTCTGGTTAATCATAGCTTCTCAACCTCTGCTCAAGGACACTTGGCATGAGGAATTGCCCCGGGGGCTGTCCTGTGCATCCTAGGCTGTTAGCAGCACCTCCGGCCTCCAGGCACCAGATGCTAACAGCACCACTCGGCTCTCCCCAGTCAGGATATCTCTGCAGACTGTGGGGGCATACCATAAAATGACACCGAGCAATCGGCCAGGGACAAAAGCATCCCACCCCTAGAGAGCCACGTCACCTCATACCTATTGGCTGATCTCTATTTCCATGCTCATGGACAATGCACGATCCCCAACCTAAACGCTTCTATACTGCTACGCATGGACAAACGACTTCTGCATCCGTGGCTTAACAATAAAATGCTATTGGCCCTGAGCCCATATATAAGAATGTAACTTCTTACAATAAACGGAGTTCCTGCTTGAGACAGATCCCTCTGGAGCATGGTGGTTTCGCGCCGGACGACTTTACCTTTCTCGGCTCGACCTTGTTGGGGGCGCCTGGGGACTCCCCTTTCCCACTGGTCAGAAGAGCTGACCCCTGGTGCAGAACCCCAGCACAGACATTGCCCAGTGTCCCCTGGATGGGCAGCACTCTCCCTGCCTGAGAATCCCTGGGTCAAAGTAAGTAGGCTCATTATTCTTCAGACCTTTGTGTCTGGAGCTTAATGGGAACAGAGAACAGAGAAATCACAGGTCTGAGAGGGTTATCTGGAGAGGGAGCTGGACCAGGTGCAGTTCTGTCTGTGTGGGCCCAGCGTCACTCTGTCTGGGACTGAATGGCTGGTTTCAGGCACAAGGTTGCTCCTCCCAAGTGGCGCATCTGTCACCCCCCATTAGAAGAGATCTCATTTGAAATCTGTTTCTGGTTTTTGCTCTTTGAAGAGGACAGTGAATGAGGTCACAGGGATTAATGGCCACTCAGACCTATTCTGTTCCAACATTTCTCTAAGGAAAACTAATCACCATGTTTTCTGAATACAGAGTCCTGAAATAAAGACACCAGAAGTGGCAGGTCACCTCCAATCAGACAGTCCCTGTGGAAATTGACCAATTAGATTCACGTCCCTTTTTTCAAAACATCTTTGTCAAGTAACATCAAAGAGAAACAGGTGTATCAGCAGAGTCCTTAACCTAAACTATTACCAAGCTGTGGCCAGCGTCTTTGAGGTGAGTCACCCAGCCCAGGTGCCCCTCTGTGGTGGGTTTTCAGGCTCAGCTTGCATGTGGGCAGTGGAAGCTGCTCCTATGGTCAGTGTGGAAGTTACCCTTTATCTGCTGCCTTGGCTGTTCTTTTGACCTTTGACTTCTGTGCTTTCAATCAATGGCCCCTGTTCTGAAGACCCTGGTCCAGCTGGGCCCTTGACTGTGGCAAATCAGCTTCTTTCTCCTACCCAACCTCACCATGTCTTCCTCCTTTCAGGAAGATGCTTTGTGTTTGTCTCCTTTTGTGATGTGTGAACATCCTCTATGCTCCAAGACAGTCCACGGCAGGCACACACTCTCCCTGCTCTCTTCCTCTCTGGGCCCTTACACGTGATCTCAGTTTTTGTCTTTCCCATTGGATGACAGTGAGCCCATGGGAATCGGGAGACCTGAGCCAAGTCCATCTTCTACCACTGACGCGCTTGGGACTTGCTCTACCTCGCTGCTCCACTGGAGAGGGAAGGCCAACACTAACAGGTGTGGCTGGGAGAGTATGAGCCGTTAACCTGGAGGCTCCGTGGAGGACACTGTAAGGGAAATGTGCCCTCAGTGACCTCTCCTCTCCCCCTCTCTAGCAGGCTTTCTTTGTCCCAAGCCATCCTGGAATCCTTTACCTTCCTCCTCTTTTCCAATCTCTCTTGTGTTCTGTGTGCTGATGTGTAACCAACATGGAAGTACTTGCGAACTCCAGAGTCCTTCCCCCAAAGTGTCCCTGATGTCCCAGCTCTAACCCAGGCCTGCCTTGTTCAACAAGAGGGAAATGCATTCCTTCTGAATGGGACACTGTCCTCACTAGTCTCCCACTCCATTCCCAAGGGGGCATCACGCCAGGAAAATACACCACGATGTTCCAGAGATTCTCCTATCTTCTTTTCTCTCATTCTCCTGTATTCCTTCTTGGAAAAGTCAAGAGGAGAAAGAGAGATGCATTCCCATCTGACCTGGAGAGGGCAGCAGTTAGCCTAGACCTGGCCCACTCAGAATGGCAGCAGTGTCCCTGGAGCACTGTGGGAAAACGCTGGTTCAGCACAAAGGCACTGGCTCATGGATGGCTTCGCCTGCCAGAGGGTTGGTGGGGAGTGATGGAGGCAAGCCTAGACTCCAGACCGCCTGTCCCGTCCAGCTCAGTGGGTTCTTCTTTGGTGTTAGTTATTCATGATTTGACTGCATAACTAGCTTCCTGGTGGT
Organism: Xerus rutilus; assembly: GCA_028644305.1. Taxonomy (NCBI): domain Eukaryota; kingdom Metazoa; phylum Chordata; class Mammalia; order Rodentia; family Sciuridae; genus Xerus; species Xerus rutilus. Next base: position 3,573,457 of record CM053405.1, read on the forward strand.
TTTTACACTTCCATACTGTAATGCTAAGGAGAAATATTTTAGAGTGCTCTTATGCTGTGAAAAGATCTGCGTGAGGAAACTCTGTTGGTAAGCCCTGAGTAGCAACCCACAGCCCAGAATCGGCCACTTAAAGCAGAGAGATTTTATTGTCTTAATCGCCACCAGGGGCTCATTGGCAGAGGGGGCTGCTCACATCTCAGTGAAACGCCACAGTCCCTGTGGCTTTGGAGGTGTGTCAGCGGCAGTGGAGGGATTTCCAGAATGGCTGTCTCCCCAGCGGCACAGAGAGGAAGGGCTGCCTCCCGTCTCTAACAAAGCACCCACTCTCCCCTGATTTTACGGACCCAGGGGGCTTGACATGGCTGAGCTTACCACCCTGGTTCAGCTTGGAGGCTAGTAACTTCATTAATGCTGAGAGGGTCCCCTGATCTTCACCACCACATGATGTCTATTCTGCAGGTAACTGCTGAGAGCCGGGTTAGAGGCGCCACTGCATCTCGGTAGCACTTGATGGGGTCGACAGCCAGGAGGCGCACGTGACACCTACCACAGCCCCCGGTGGACCGTGACTGCAGGATAAAGGTTTGCTGGCCTTTTAAAGAAATCTGGCCTTTTAAACCTTCAAACCAAAGAAAGGGGGAACATTGAAATTTCTGATCTGCGATTAATTTTAAAACAGTAAAAAGAAGAAAAGCCGTCACTCAACAGATGCCAGAGGAAAGGGGTGTGGTCCTCAGGCTCTGATGGTGAGGGGAGAGTGAAAGTGCAGCAGAGCTGGCCTGGAGGACAAGCACAGCGCGCCTCTGAAGGGGGGCCGGGGAATAGCTGCAACAGCCACAAGTACGGTTATGATGGCAACCTTGATAATAAGGAATATGAAAAAGCAGAAAAGAACACCATGACTTATTGTGACATTTAGTCTGACAGAAGCCATTCCATTTGTTGTGTCAAACCAAAAAGTTTTAAAAGCAATAAATGCAGCCACAGTGATCAAAAAAGCATAAATACAGACCTATGGCCAGTGAAATGGGACTGGGAATCCAGAAAAAAACCCCTATGTTTGTGGCTAACTGACTTTCAAAAGGGTGCCAGTGGCACTGGATGGGGAAGAGTACTCTTGCCAGTAAGTGGCACTGGGGCAACAAGACATCCACATGCAGGAGAATGAAGTGAGACCCCACCTCACAGCATAGGCAAAACTAATTCAGAGTGGACGAGCAGCCTGCGTGCGCAAGCTAAAACTATAACACCACTACAGGGAAATACAGGGGTGAATCTTCAGAACCCTGGATTAGGCAACGGATTCTCAGATATGGCATGAGAAGGAAGAAGAACAAAAGAAAAATTAGGCCAGGCTTCATCAAAATTAAAAACGTCAAAGGGCATTTTGAACGAGGGGAAGGGCAATATGCAGAATGGAAGATGATATTTATATTTCACATATCTGATGAGGACTAGTGTGCAGAATATATATTAAAAAAAAATCTCACACTCAAAAATAGTAAACAGCCTAAAAGATGAGCAGATGTCCAAATGTCTAAAGTCCAAAAAGCACATGAAAAGGTGCTCAGCATTATCGGTCATTAGAGAATGCAAATCAAATCACAATAAGATGCCTAGGTATTGTTAAAATTTATTTTATTAAGGAAAATAACAAGTGTTGGTGAAGACATGGAGAAGCCGGAACACGTGTACACTGATGATTGGAAGAAAATCTGATTCAGCCTCTGCTGAAGTTGGTTTGGCAGCTCCTCAGAAAGTTGTAGATGGAATGACCATATGACCTAGCAACTCCACTTCCAGGTAAACACTCAAAAGGAGTGAAGACAAGTAGTCAACAAGTCCATGTTCATAGCCAAAAGTACAAGAGTAATAACCAAATGACAGGCAGAGGAAGAGCCACACAATGCTATGTCATAAAACTAAGAAATGGAATAAAGTACTGACCCATGATACAACATCAATGAGCCTAGAAAACATTTTGCTCGGTGAGAGAAGACAGATGCGAAGGGCCACATGCTGCTGATGATTCCATTCACAAGAAATAGTCAGACTAGGTGGATCCATGGAGACAGAGCCCAGGTTGCAGGTGGCAGAAGCCTGGCGAGGGGGATGGTAAGAAACCGCTTGATGGAGGAGGGACTTACTCAGGAGTGAATGATGGAAGTGCTTTGGAATGTGAGAAAGGTGGTGACCGTGTGTGTTGGGCAACATCGTGAGAGTACTAAATGCCACCCAACGATTCACCTTAAAGCCATCAACTTTAAAACATCAACTTTGAAAACATCAAATGTCACCTCAAAAAATTTTTTACAGAGCAGCCTACGTGATCCCCTGTTTTTGTTGAACACACGTGCACACCCCACAGGGAAGGTTGAAGAGTGTCTGTGTGCGACGTGCTGATGGCAGTTCTGTCCAGGAGGTAGGACCAAAGCTGGGGAGCAGGAAGGCAGAGTCCACTGCTGGAGCCTGGTCCACAGTGGCCTGGTCACTTTCCAGCTGTGTGGCCACGGGCATGTTCTTTGAACTCTCTGTCCCACAGAGCTGGTGGGAGGACAAAATGAGATAATCCACGGGAAACCATCAAAGCCAAACTCAGTGCCTATCAGCAACAGTGAGCTATTATTTTTTCAAGGTAATTGTTAATTTTTCTTGGATTATTGTGTTTTCTAATTTTTTTTGTACCGGGGATTGAACTCGGGGGCACTCAACCACTGAGCCACATCCCCAGCCCTATTTTGTGTTTTATGTAGAGACAGGGTCTCACTGAGTTGCTTAGCCCCTCGCTGTTGCTGAGGCTGGCTTTGAACTCGTGATTCACCTGTCTCAGCCTCCCAGAGTGCTGGGATTACAGGCATGTGCCATTGCACCCCACTAAATTTTTGACAATGAAAAGAATGATTATCATAATGTCTGGCAGAGGTGTGGCACGAGAGGACCAGGCTCACACATCCTCTGGATTGGGGCCCTTAGCTCTGCAAAACCCTGTAGGAGACTGGGCCACACAGGTGTGGTGCAGGGAAGAGCTGTCCGGCTGAGCAGGCGAGAACACCCTGCTCTCTCTTGCCTTGGAACACCAAGACTTGGCCTCAGCCCCTTGCCAACTGATGTGCCCGGAGACTCCTCTCCCCCTGGCCCCGGAGACTCTTCTCTCCCTAGCCCCGGCTCTTTGCCAACTGATATGTCTGGCCAGACTTCTCCTCTTCTGACCTTGGCTTCTGCCAGTGGGCCCGGCTTCTTGCCGCTTTCCCATAGTCCCAGACTGGTACCAGCCCCACACAGATACCGGCCCTAGCTTCTAGTCAGCCAGCCCTGGCTTCTGCCCAACTCAGATGACCTTCTAGGTGATTGGCTATAAATCAATTAGGTAATCCTCTGGTTGAACACTTTTATGTATATAAGCTCCTGCTAACAATAAATCTTTGAGCTGTGTCACAAACACTGCCTTCCGGTGCCTGATTCCTGGGTTGGTTGGCACCGCCACACTCACCTCCTATCAGATCCTGTTCCAGAAACAACAACAAACCCAGGCACTGAGGTTCCACGGGGTTCTGAGTTATTGTGAGAAGAAGAAGAGAACAGCAATACAGATCTCACCCCTGTCACACACAGTTGTTGTCATGTTAGTGTGCTGTGTTAAGTCTGGACAGATAACGGACATCAAGGAAAGGCTTCCCAATGTGGTCTTCCTGCCAGGAAGGCTCCAGTCCTCCCTGGCTCCATGCTCCTCCTGCCCACCCCTCCAAACACCTAGGGTTTGGAGCCTCCTGAATTAGGGGTCCCAGGCACATTATCTCTTAGCAGCTTCCACTGTGCCTCCCTGCTGTTGTGACTATTGAAGGTGAATGTCCCTCTCGATGGAGCAGAAGCTCCATGGGGCCAAGCATGATGGATATTTTATTGCCTGTGTTTCTCAAATATCTGGGAGAGTCTAGGGCAGAGGAGGAGTGTGATGACTATGTTTTGAATGAATCAAAATAATCAAATAGTGGACCATGATCCCACTGGACTATGCTTTGCAGGAAGGGGGACAGTCCTGTGGGAAGGAAGGAAGGAAGGAAGGAAGGAAGGAAGGAAGGAAGGAAGGAAAGAAGGAAGGAAGGAAGGAAGAAAGGAAGTGTTAGCACCTTGCTGTGGGTAGCAGAGGGTCTTGCTGTGGTTTGGGGACCACGAGCTCCTTTTCCTGTGTCCATACACTCTGTTTGGTTCTTCTCCATCCTGGCCACTCCATCACCACCACATCCTGGCTCCTGGTTCTCTGGGATGCTGGGAGGAGGGTGAGCCACACGGGATCTCTAACACACACAAGACAGTGGCAAGGCGGGTTCTGTTCTGCCCTCCACTGTTTCATACCTCCCCAAGGTCAACCACAGTGGCATGTGGAGATAGACCTCAGGGAAAGTCTTTGTTTATTCTCTAGTTACACCAAATGCCACAGGTGGGTGACTCACAATGAAGACAGCATTTTCTCTCCTCTGGACTGGGCTGTCCAAGGCCAAGGCTCCTGCCCCCAGTGACAGTGCCCTTGCAGCATCCTCACATGGTGGGAAGCAAGAGGGGGAGACAGGGAGGGAGGGAAGGCAAGGGGCAGGTCCACTTTCCCTTTTACACCCAAACTGCACCCCTGTAATGGCATGACTTCATCTACAAGGGCAGAACCCTCTGGGCCTGATCCCCTCTTAGAGGCCCCACACTTAATCTTGTCCTCATGGCAGATAAACTCCAACCTGAGTTCTGGAGGGACAAACATTTCAGCCATACCAGGAAAGTCTCAAGTACTTATCTTCAGCATGAATGTCGCTCCTCCAGATTTGAGGTCACGCGTAAATTTCCAAATTCATGCAGTGCCAAGGTCCCGTGTGATGCCAAAAGACTGAATCACAGCCAGGGATCCAGGATTTATAAAGATTCCCAGGTTATTTTTATGATCAGACAAACCTAAAAAATGATTGCTTAAAGCAATGGCATAACTAGCCAGACATTAGAAACTCAGAAGTTGCTGCACACCTGGGGACCCTGCCCTGGGTCTGGAGGCTGTTGCCACATCTTCCAGCTTCTAGCTTGGCCTCCCGACTACCCTTCCTGGGGCTACTGGACTAGGTGTGCTGGGTGGCTGCAGAGCTCAAGGTGGCATTTCCTGCTCTATTCTCTTGGGGGTAGGAGTGGCCTCAGAAAAGTGTGCGCTAGATCTAGTGGTGCCATTGACCCAGGAGGGACTGTGGAGAACATGCAAGGATCCACCCCAGCAGCTCTCCTGACTCCATGCCAGAGTCTTCTACTGCCTGGCATCTGTCTGAGGCCTCATCTCCTCAGGTAAGGAGAAACACAGTGGGTCGAGGGTTGGAGAGAAGCAGGTGAGCAGTCTTTCTTTAGTGACTTAGCTCTTGGCATGTGCGCATGTCATGAAGCACTCAGAAAGGAAGGACTCAGCTCTGCCATGGAGGAGGTGTTCCAATGTCAGTGGTTTAAATGTCACCAGAACCGTGGAGTTGAAACCCCACTCAGCAAACAGCTGGCGATCCTACAGCCTGTGAGAGCTCTGGGCTCATCTGTTCCTGTTTTCTAACGAGGTGTAGTGGACCGTGGTGGGGAATGTTCTGGTACAGCAGGAGGTAGGATGTCTTTGCATGCCGGAGTGCTACCAAGATTCCTGACTCGGTTTGGTCCCCAGTCTGGGAATGTGTGAGCAGCCGTCGCTTTCTGATCATGTGTGTTCGTGGCAGGCACCTGTTGGGATGGTTTTAGTTCAGTGACACTGCGCTCTGGCTACGTCGCTGGGTGTCAGTCTCAGGACCGGTGGGTACACAGGGGAGACCTCGCATTTTGGGATGTGCTCTCTTTGGAAGGCATGAAGCACTCCAGCAGGTCCCCATGTGAAAGAGGCAGGTGGCCTCAGCTTGCTTACCAAGTGTGGGTTGCGTCTGACTCACCTGCGGAAAGGAAACCTCCCATGGGGGCACAGGGAAGGGGTATGCTTCAGCTCCTTTAAATCCCATTGTCCCCTTCCATTCTCTGTTGTTTGGAAGTAAGTCTCAGAGTCTAGCCCAAATCCAAAAAATGGGGTACTGTGGGGCCAAGCCTGTTGGCTGAGGGACAGCACAGACACAGAGCACACAGGGAACCAAAACTTAAGGATATTCCTTAAAAATTTTATTGACCTCTGAGGCATTTGATATTATGGACCACCTCCTGTTTCTGGAAAGTTTATTTCCCTTTGTCTCCCAGACTCTACCCTGGACTGCCCATGACCTTAACTTTGACCTCTAAGCCCCAGCTCCCAACACTGTCCCTAGTCCTAGAGTCACATTACTTCCTGAACTGTAGAGATGGGTAGTGTCTCTGTGGACGATCTGTCCTGGCTCCTCTTTTATCATGAAGCCCATCTGCCTCATGCTGAGCAAATAATCTTTTCCCCCAAGGAATCTCCCATTTTTGTGTATTAACTTTTTAAAACACATTTTGTTGGGTGCATTATAATTATACATAATGGTGGGATTCAATGTGCCATATTCACACATACATATGATTAGATTGATGTCCTTCCCCAGTACCTTCATGTTCTCTCCCCTCCTCTCTCCCCCATCAGCTTGTTCTACTCTACCAATCTCCCTCCTATTATTGTTATTTCAATTAATGCATGTACTTGTATAAATGGGACGTAACACAATGTGGCAGATTTCGTTCCCAGTACTTTCCCATGATACTATGATACTACCTCCTGCTTCCTTCTCAATCATCCTCCTCTACTCTATTGGGTTCTCTGCTATTTCCATGAATCCCACTTTAATGTACATATTTCTTCTCTCTCTCTAGCTTCTTGCCATGAATAGAAACGTTAAACCCTTGACTTTTTGAGTCTGGTTTATTTCAGTCAACATGATGTCCCATCCATTGACCAGCAATTGACATAATTTTGTTATTTTTTATGGCTAAGTAAAACTCCATTGTGTATACATAGCCCCATTTTCTTTATCCACTCCTGTGTTGATGGGCACCTAGACTGGCTCCATAACTTGGCTATTGTGCATTGTGCTGCTATAAACACAGGGATGCATATATCACTGTTATGTGCTGATTTTAGTTCTTTTGAATAAATACCAAGGAGCGGGAGAGATGCTCGGTCATACTCTGTGGCCCCATTCCTAGGCTCTGGTGGATCTCTAGACTGCTTTTCAGAAAGACTGTATTCTTTTGCAGTTTCACCAATAGTATATGAGCGTGCCTTTTCCCCACATCCTTACCGGCATTTGTTATTATTTGTATTCTTGACAGCCGCGTTGCAAATGAATCGAGATGATACCTCAGTGTAGTTTTGACTTGCATTTCCCCCATTGCTAAGGATTTTGAACATTTTTAAAAATGTATTTGTTGGTCATTTGTATTTCTCCTTTTGAGAAACGTCTATTTCTTGTATTGGTTGGGTATTTTTTTGGTTAAGTTTTTGAGTTCTTTATATGTTGTGTATATTAATCCTCGAGTTGAGACTAGTTGGCACTGATTTTTCTCACATCCTGTAGTCTCTTACTTTTAAGTGTTTGCTGTACAGCTTTGTAATTGGATGCCATCCCACTTATTGATTCCTGGTTTCATTTCTTGAGCTTTCGGGGTCTTGTTGAGGAAGTCACCAATCTGTTGGAGTGTTGACCCTAGTATTCTTCTAGCAGTCGCAGTGTTTATGATCTAATTCCTAAGTATTTGATCCACTTTAATTTGACGTCTGTGTACGGGAAGAGGGAGGGACCTAGGTCCAATCTTCTACATGCAGATGTCCAGTTTTAAACCATTTGTCAAAAATGCTGTCCCCACCGCATGTTTTTGGCATCTTTGTCCAGGATCAGATGACTACACATGGCATTTACTCCAAGATTTTTGTACATCAAATGATTTTTCAGGCTTCTCTTTAATTTTCCTTTTTTCTTGCTTCATAAATTAACACACCACCAAGTCTTACAGATTCATGATTTCTAGAAACATTTTTCTAAGGCTTCACTGTGAAATGACTAGGACCTGGCCTCTGTGGTCAGACAGACCCCACTCAGTCTAGTGGGCCACCTGTGTGTTCTCTGGCTAGACTCCTGGCCCAGGTGTCTCTGGCTTGGGGACATGGCAAGTGGTTGTGTGAGGATGAATAAACGACACCCTTAGGGCCTGGCTTGAGTTCCACCTCCTTGCCCCCCGGGGCCCCACCCTGCATGTTCAGTCAGCTTCCTGCAGCCTGCCCCCTCTTACCAGCCCTTCCACAGAAGCTCCCGATCCTCACCATGGTGGGGGCCTGGGAGGATGCGACTAGGGAGGAAATCTGGAAGCAGAGCAAGGCCGTTAGGGCAGGGAATTCTGGGACTCTAAGTCTCTGCAGAATTTTCTAGAAGCCATGTGCCCTGGCTCCCGAAGGCCACCACCTTGGTCTCACAGTCTCTTCACTGTGGAAGTCTTCTGTGTCTAGAGGAGGGCCAGAGGAGGCTGTGCAAGCAGGGCCTGGGCCAAGGGTTCAGGCTGACGGGTCCTGGGAAGAAAACTCCAGGAACCAGAAAGATCCCAGAAGCCATCAAGTTGGAGAGAAAAGAGCCTTGGTGCTCCCTCGTTAGGCACACCGGCCCACGTCTCAACCAGGGAGGAGAAACTGAGACTCAGCATCCCCTACCAGGCAGCTGTTTCGTGGAAGTCGTGAGTCTTTACTCAGCCTGCTGGAGAAGCTGAGGCCTGGGGGCAGCAGCCAGCCCAGCCCTGCACTGCGGCCCCTCCAGTGTCCATCCTTGTCCCCTCCCACCTTAGCAGGTGCTTAGAGGGGTACCTACAGCTCCAGCTTGGCTGAGCCCAGAGAGCGGGCTGCCACATCCAGGGACTCTCACAGCATCAGAGGGAGTCCCAGGGAATAGGGCTGAGCCTCTTTCCAGGGCAGGGCTGGCCTCCCATGGCTGTGGCTTCCATGATGCCAGTGTGCACAATGGAGAGACCTGCTAGCACGTCTCCCCTACAGAAGCCCCAGGTCGGTCCTTATTTTAAAGTGAGGGTCCTCCACTTCTGCCACAAGGGGAGGCAGAATGGCCAGGATCACAGAGTAGGAGAGCTGATGCCAAATCCCTGACCCTGCTCACTGAGGAGCCTGGGGAAGTTCAGCAAGCCCTCTGGAGCCTTGGACTCCTCATTTACAAAACGGAGAAGCTAAGAATAGCATCCAAGGATGGTCGTGAGGGGTCTTCTCTGATGCAGTGAGCCTGTGGTTCAGGGCTGGGTGCAGGGTGTGGGTGTCGTCTCTTCCTGGTGGCTCATCTGTGGGCCAAAGCCCTCTCTGAGCCTCAGTTGCTCATTGTTCAAGGGAGATATGCATGGTTCTGTCCTCCAAGGTCATGGAGAGAATTCCAGGAGTTTGTACGTGTAGAATGCATAGGATTATTCTACCTACGTTTGGCCGGTTTCCAGTCTGGAGAAGAGGTTGAGGAGAAACCCGGGGTGGGCATAGGAAAGCTTAGCAGCAGAGCAACTGTTGTGGCTCAGACATGAGGTGTCCCCCAGAGGCCTGTGTGTGAGACAATGCAGGACTGTTCCGAAGAGATCTGACTGGGGGAGGCGTAACATGATCAGAGGATTATCCCTCTGATTTGGATCTAACTAGCGGTGATTGTTGGCAAGGGGAGTGTGGCTGGAGGAGGTGGGTCACTGGGGGTGTGCCTTGGGGTTTATATTTGTCCCCGGTGAGCAGAGCTCTCTCTGCTTCCTGATTGCCACGTCCTGGGCAGCTTTCCTCCTTCATTCTCTTCTGCCATGATGCTCTGCCTCATCTTGGGCCAAGAACCAGGGAGTGAGCTCACTCTGGACTCAACATCTGAAATTGTTGGCCCAAATAAACTTTTTCTCCTCTACCTTGTTCTTGTCAGGTCTTTGGGTCACAGTGATGAAAAGGCTGACTGAAATGGCGATGCTTCTGGAGGCCCCAGGGCTGTGGGATGCCTCACTATTGTGTGTCTCACTGAGTCCCATTTGCGTGTGGCCCCGCACACTCCTGGTCGCTGTTAAGCACATCAACAGAGCACACCAAATGATTTTCTACTGCAGAGTTCAGATCCCAGGTAGGTCTTCTATGGTTTTCCAGGTTGCCCTTCTTGGAATGCCTTCTCTTGTCACCTCATCTGTCTCCGTTTTCATCCTCTTTCCAGTTACATGACGTTCTTCTCCATCTTGATTTTTCCCCAAGTGTCTGTCTTGGGACCCCAAGTCATGACAGCATTTCCAGAGCCCAGTGTTTTGAGCACCTTCTTGGGAAGCATTTGCCATTTGGCTTGACAGATAGTGGCCTGTTGGATGTGAAACGGGGGTGGACAGTTTCCACGCTGTCTTAAGAGCACCTATCCATCTATATTAACTAGTGGCAGTGGACTGCAGGGGAGGCGTGAAGGACAGTGTACACTCCAAGCAACAGAGTAGCTGCTAAGGGTCCTCAGACCCTGACACGCACCAGGGACTGTGCCAGCAGTCTTTCTGTGACTGTTTCAGGGGTAGGAAGCTGGTGATGCTCGCCAGAATGTCGGGCTCTCACTGCCTCAAGGAGAGAGCCTAGATGACTGCAGCAAACTGACCACTCTCTCGCAACAGATTCCTTCTAACTCTCTGCATTTCTCACCCAAATGTGCTTCAGTTCAGTTTAGCTAATAGAAAAAAAAATTGCTTCCCCAGCTGGAATTTTGAATGGTGATTCATTTTGGTGGAAGTGCTTGTAATTAAAAGCAGCCACAACAAAACGAGGCATTGGAACACATGAGCCCTGGACAGTTCTGGAGCCCAGGAGGCCCCGCGGTGATGACAGCAGATGTGAGAGCAAATTAAATTTACAGCTCGCTTGTGCTCCTTTCCAGGGCCGAGCTCCCCAGATGGGTCGGTTGATGCAAGTGATTATAAAGTGTGGAATGCCTTTCTTGGAAATGATTAAGCATATTTAAAAGTCATTAGAATGTTGAGAAGACATAGGTGTGAATACCAGGACAAAGAGACGCTGCTCAGGACGAGTCTGCTGTATTCAGGCTCCTTCCCCTGGAAGGACAGAGAGGTGACTCACATCCAGATGGTGCAGCATCAAGGTCTTCTCAAGGTGAGGGCGCCAGAGCAGCACCACAGTGACATTGGCTCCAAGGAAAGGGAAAGAGGAAGCTCATTTCCATGTCTCGCTGTCCACGTGGCTCTTCCAGTTGAGGCTGGCGAAGATGGCAGGTGGGAAGCCCTGTCTGGCTGGGCAGCAGGGGTGTGAGACCAGCCCCAAGTTCCCCCTGCCTCTCTCCAGGCTTTATGAACAAGCAGCTGGACGCCCTGGTGTGGGTTCAACGCCAGCTCCTTGGGACATCCACACACCATCATTCACATGTTGCACAAGTTCATTCTGAACCTTTCCTATGCATTCAAAAATAACATTCCTTTGAAATGTTTTCATTGCCTAAGGTGGTACTGGGGACATTGCCAGTGTGGTGGGTCCCTGGTGGAGATATTTCCTGACACAGAGTCAGAGGATGGAGATTTAGGGCCCACAGAGGTGCAAATCAAACTCATAAGCACTTGCTTCAGAGCCTGCGCTGACTCCTGGAGCCCCCTACAGGGGCCTCTGATAGTGGCAGCTGACTGCAGGGGACATCTCCCCTGGGAGCAAGGGCCAAAGTTCACACTGGAAGCCCTGGGGTGAGAGCATCCACATATGAGCTTTAGAGGACACAGTTCAACCAACGATAAGCCAAGGCTGGCGGCATTCCCAGGCTCTGCATTTCCTACACAAGTCAACAAGAAGGGACAGGGCTGCACTGGTGATGGGGAGCAGTGACCTCACTTTCCACTTCCATGGGGGTAAGGATGAGGTGCACCACAGCTGAGCTGGGGGGGAAGGACTTCACTTTTTGAGGAGTTGGTTGAAGGATCCAGGGACCTTGTGGTTGCTCTCCAATTGAGCAGAAAATAACTCCAAAAAAGGAGACAGACTTTAACACCTCATTCATTCAGACTAATGAAAGGGAGGCCTGTCTTCAAAAGCTGGAATTCTCTGTACAGAGTTCCTTGAGAAATGTACAAGGACTTTCTCAGCCTGGGCTCAGGATGCCCCAGGTGTCAGAGGCCTTGGGTGGGAGGAAGGGGCTGGCAGCATGTGGGAAGGAGCAGTTCTGTCAATGGCAAATACTTGGGACCAATTGGGGAAAAGAAGTTTTCAATTACTTTGGGTTGCTTTCAATAACTTGGTAATTTTTTCCCCATAGAAAGTGGAAAATGTCCAAATGCCTGATTTATGAGCTGTTCCTGTAATGAGATTTGATTACATTTTTCAATAAGGCATACGGAGGACAAGACAGAAAGTCAGGCTGAGAGGGGGCCTTGCAGGGAGTGGGAGGAAGGGTACCATGTGCTGCTCACGGTCATCCCAAGAAGCACCTGCACCTTCTCTGTGACGCGTCCGTGAGCTCCTCATGTCCTGCCTCCCCTGTGCCTCCAGCCTAGATTTAGATGGCCCTACAAACTTTAGTTACCATTATTTTTACATGAAAATTGCAGTGTATCCTATTTATTTTTCCTAAATTTTTCTAAAGGTTTCACATGCTTCTAAGTTAGCCTCCATAAGCTTTTATTAAGCACCTACCATGTGCCGGGCAACCTTCTCGAGTCCTGAGGATGTGGGCATGGATACCATGTGGGTGAAGTCAGTTTATTGGGAAATGTGCAGCAGGGGACTCCCTGGGAAGTGGGGAAAGATACAGAGGAGTGAGGGAAATGGAGTTTGGAGGGCAATGAGGGCAGCCAGGCTGGGTCATCCCCAGCTGGAGTTTGAAGGGAAATAAGAGGAAGGGCACCTGGGAGCTCACTGGAAGGATCCAGATGAGAGTGAGTGCTCGAGGTGGTTGATGCTCTGGGTGCTCCTTAGCTCAGCCTTGGGAATGTTCCAGGTGGAGTAAGGTACACTGGATCCCCTGGACCCCTTGGGGTGAGAAGTAGGAAGTAAGACCACAAGAGTCTTCCCCAGAGAGAGCGTTTGACTTACCTCCTGTCCTTGGTGAAGGGACAGGTTTGCTTCTCTCTGGTATTGTCACCGCATCTTGTAAACCCTGAATATTATTGCTAATCTTCACTGAAGCTGCCATGGGACTTTTGGTCCCAGCATCCTGAGACACTTGCTGGTCACGGAGCATCCCTCCTGCGGGCGAGGGAGCGGGAGCTTCCTGCTTGTGAAAAGGCCGTGGGTCCAGTGCCTTCTGAGAGAGGCAGGTGAGCAAGCCTCTTGGGGCCGTCCTCGGCATTGGAGGCAGTTGTTTAGTGACAGCTCCCTCTCTCCTTCTGAGCCAGGAGGCCCGGACAGCACAGCTGCTCGTCCCTGCTCTGCCCCCACACCCCAGCCATGAGGGTGACTTTTCAGGCATCTGGGGGATGCCAAGGTAATAAAGGCAACTGCATTTAATTATTTTCCTAATTAGTGTATTTATTACAGTTCCTCGTGGCTTTTCGGCGTGAGCACAATGAGCGAGAAGGAAGCGAGAGTGGCAGGGAGCCACATTTCCACCTAAAGGTTAATTAGCCTGGCGCTTGTCTGGGAGGCGGAGCGCATCCTGGTGGAGCACAGGCCGGGTGGTGCTGAAGGTGCGGGCGCTCGGGGCCAAGGTCACCAGACTGGGGGCTGCAGCCTTGGAGAGCATGCTACCTGCCGTGGAGGTTGATTTAATTCAGCACAGAGCACGTTGTGCTCAGAAGCTTCTAGAAAATAAGAACAGAGAGAAAGGGGTGCTGCACACAATATAAATTAAAAAGGTGCCTCTTGCTGGCGCTTGAATGGAAATAGACAGGGTCTGTTCACCGGTCCCTTCCCAGTTGCGCTGGGCAAGGAGCGCTCCTCTGTCGCGGGGTTTTGACCACAGGCGAGGGCCTCTGAACAAGGGCGGAGCCAGCTTCCACACCCTTTGTACGCAGGGCTGCAGAAGGGCCCTCTCGGTGCGGAAGTCAGCCTAGCCGGGTGACAGGCATCTACCCCTGAGTGCACCGCCGAGGTCTGAGCTTACCAGGGCATGACAGGATTTGTACAAGCAAAATAACAGAATCCACCCCAACCCCACCAGTCCACAGCATTAAACAACGGAAGGAGCACAATTTGAAAACTGCATGTCAACACTCTAAACAGACTCTTAGACTCTGCAATTATGCTTACAGAAATGTCAAACCTGTAATCCCAGCACTTAGGGAGGCTGAGACAGGAGAATCGCGAGTTCAAAGCCAGCCTCAGCAATGGCGAGGCGCTAAGCAACTCAGTGAGACCCTGTCTCTACATAAAACACAAAATAGGGCTGGGGATGTGGCTCAGGGGTCGAGTGCCCTTGAGTTCAATCCCTGGTACCAAAAAAAAAAAAAGAAATGTCATCCTGGAGAAACAACTACCAATATGAACACGCACTTGAATAAGCACTTTATATTTTTGAACATAAAGATATTCATTCTATTTTAGCAAAAATGTGGACCCAACCTCACACACACAGTCTGTGTAAGGTGAGGCAGGTAGCCATGCTATGCCTTGGTTTCCCACCTGTGACGTCATGGGTTGCTTCTAGCTTTGAATGAGCTGGTGCCTGTGACTGCGAAGTGCTGACCCCGATGCTGTCCTCGTGTCTGGTGATCATTGCTGCTGTTGTCCTTGGTCAGAGACAGGGTGGCTTTGTGATGGAGACAGCACTGGGATTAGCTGACGCCGATCAGTGCTGATGGAAAGACACTCACAGTAAGTGGGAAAAGTGAATTGTTTGGCGAGTACCATGGATTCTATTTTTAGACAAAGGTATGTGTGTGTGCCCAGGTATGTACTTAAATATGCATGTATGTATATTATGTAAATATTAGAAGACTAAACAAAATGTTAACATGGTTGTCTTTGGATATGGGAATAAACACGATTTGAAATGTAGTCCTTGTATTTTTCGGGATCTTCCAGGTTTTCTACTGTGAAAACATTCATTTTTTTTCAGTTAGTAAAAGGTCTTTTAATAACCCTAACTTTATGTATGACTGCATATATGTTGTGATTCTATACAACTTACAACTAGAGAATTGATATGTTATCCTCTATCTATGTACAATGAGTCAAATTGCACTATTAACATGTAAGCCTAAATAAAACAAATAAAAAAAATTTAAAAAAAGAATAAATAAAATAAAATAATCTCTATTTAACTTCACTCTATATCAGATTCTGAAATTGAGATTTGGATTGAAGCAGAGTCACTTATTGTAAAAGAATACTGTTTGGGTGCTTGCTGGTAAACACTTGTCCTGCAATGCCTGTACACCGAAAATAGGAGAATGTCAGACATTGGGCACCATCACGCAGAGAGCTCGGGCAGGAGCTCTCTCCATGTTTCCAATGTTATAAACATTTCAGTCATGCTCAGTCCCAGAATGCTGTCCTGCACCACGTAACTGGTATTCTGGCCTCTGGCAGTGGCTCCTGGAGGGCGTACAGGTTAAATAGTACAGAGTGGTGGGAGCAAGGGAAGGAAGACACTTGGAACTGCGTCTCAAACGATTCACACAGCACTGACCAGGGACTGCGAAAGGGTCCTACGGATATCTTTTTTTCCTTAAAATTGAATCTTCAGTGTTTAAGATGTTTAAGTTTGTGTTTTTATTTTCAAAAAGATGGAAGCCAGGCTAATGTGAGCAACTCAAAAGGCCGAGGCAGGAAGATCCCAAGTTTGAGGCCAGCCACAGTAATTTAATGAGATTATCTCAAAAATAAAATTTAAAAGGAGTTGCAGATGTCATTCGGTGGTGGAGTGCATACCTAGCACTTAAGACCCTAGGTTCAATCCCCAGTAAGTTAAAAAAAAAACAGAAAACAAAAAACTGGAATGGATCCTGGAGTTTGGAAATACTAGTGGATTTTCTCTAAACTCACCACGAAGGAAAGCATTAAAATACGTCAGTTCCCTAATAGAAGAGGTTGGCAAAGAGTAGAAGGAGGGACAGAAAATGGGATGCAAGGAGTCATTTTGCAGAATTAGCTTCCCTGTTGGTTTCATCCCCGTTGGATCCAGCTTTTAAAAATGAAGACAGTGAAGTAAGAATGAATTTCCCTCCTTTTCACTTGTGCTAAATAACCGTGCCTTGTGGTCAGATGAACAAGATACAGGTATTAGCATAAGGAAGAGAATTCACGAGTTTGTAGAAGGATCATTTAGAAAGCCTTCTGTGCTCACCATCGCCTCTGGCACGCGGTGGCAAACTTCCCTCTGAAGGAGAGGCTGGCAGGGGTTGACACCCGTCCTTTTGCACTAAACTGGTTTCCTTGGCTCCATCAGGGCCCTATCTGGCCAGGCTCAAGGACATTTAATGCATGAAGGCTTTCCTTTTCTACACTTTCTGAGTTGGCAGAGGTTGGCCATTGGTTTGAGTATTTAAATCTCTGTATTGTTGTCACATATTTACTTTGCAGCCTCTGTAGAAGCCTCAGCAGTTTCGAGACTTTCTTTGGGTTGCTTCTGGGTCATGTGAGTGGCAGCCTTTGGCCGCCCCTCAGCCCTCCTGGGGCTCCGTCTCCATGTGATGTGTGAGAAGGCAGCACTCCCTTTGGGGCTGAGTGGTCTCATCGGTCCAGTGGTTTCCCTGCCGTGGACTCAAGGCCTTTCTTCTCTGTCTTGACACCTCTTTTTCAAGCATAGAGTCTTCTTTTAGCCATGCTGAGGTCTTCAGGGCTCCACATCTGTGCCTGCTGCTGTTAGAAATCTCATTCATCCAATATATTTGGCTCTCACTTGTGTAGGGATGTCTTCAGAGGGGATTTCTGGTCCCTGTCCTTCTCAACTCCAGGTGTGCACTTATCTGACCTAGTGATCACATCCACCCGGACCCCACCAGTACTGGAACCTCATCAGTGGAAATAGAATCTGCCCCCCCCATTCTTTACAATCCCACTCTCTCTCTCCTCCATTCACATCAGAGCCTTTGAGACTGGGACAAAGGACAGGTAGCTGATTATCAAAGAAAAGGGAGTGGAGAGATAGTACTTCCCTGTCACCCAGTTGCTAACAGGTTGCTAACAGCCTCCGGGATGGGAAGGATGCACTTTCCAACACGAGCAATCACCCCCGGGACAGTTATCTTCCTATCTTTTGGTCACTTTTGGTCAAGTGGTCACTTTCAGTCACGTAGGCATGAGAAGAAAGGACACCTAAAATCTATAAAGGGACAAGGCACCTCCACTCCCTAGGGCACCAGCTCTGGACCCCTCCTCTCCAGGGGAGTCCTCCCTCTGTTCTAGCCCTTAAATAAAATTTGTTTTTTTGCCTCAGCATTTCTCAGGTGTTTAATTTTCAACACTGGGGGAACGAGGGCCAGATCCTGATTCTGAAGGCCAGGTGTCATCGTCATCCTCCCTCGAGTCCTCCTGATCCTTGAGTTACACCATCATCTTGCACCTGTACTGAATGCTTGTCACAGGCAGACACCTGGCTGAGCACAGGGCCTCTCTGCTGTTCCAGCGTGTGCCTGTAAGCATGGCATCAGGACAGCTTCTTATTTTTTCTATCATTTGTTCTGATGGTGTCCAGCCTCCAGTGTCCGCCATTGACCATTGCATTTCGGATGCTGTAGCCAGTGACCGCTCCTCGGCCCCTCCTCTCATGCCTCTTCTCTCCTCTCACTCTTCCATGAAGCAACCAGCTCTTCCGCACAGGCCAAATGGTTTCCCACGGTGGGCCCTTGAATTATATCTTCTTTTTGCCTAGAAGCTTCTCCCATTCAAATTGTGTCAAAATCCTCCTTATTGGTCAACATACCTCAAAAGGCATTTCCAGAAATCACTCTTTGGTCATCTTCTACACCTAGTTCTTGTGATAGGTAGGGGATAGACAAAAGCCACAGGAATATGCACTTGGGGGACCATATATGAACTGGGCCTATGTGCTGGACCTCCACCTGTTTTCTCCTAGAAAGAAATTTACCCTAAAGCAAGTGACCTAAGGCCATTCTGGACTGCCCGGCTTCAGTCAACCTGCCAGGACAACCTGCCATCCTTAGGGCCGTTCTCTTAGGTGGAGGAATGTAAGACTCCTCCCTGCTGAAGAGAACCAAGTTACCCTGAAGTGGGGACTCTTGTGACCTTCACACAGACCAAAGGTTCCAAGGGCACAGGAAGACAGGACAATTACAGGCAAATTCTACTAGTCATACAAGCAATAAGTTCCAGTTAGAACTGGTCAGTGTGGACCAAGATGACTGGGCGTGACCTTTAGATCTTACCATATCATTCTGATCCTGGCCCTACTCCATGGGTTTCACTTGGGTACCTGCAGGTGAGACCATGTGTAGTAGGGACTTACAAATCCATGCAACCCTACTGTCAGGCAAAAGTGGAGAGATGGTACCTGGGAGGGACTTTAGAAACTTCCCTGAGACCCACAGTAAAACTAGGAGCAAAGGGCACTCCACTGTACTCCCCTCTTAAAGACAACCTACCCTCCCTTTCTCTGGAGAGTGCTTCTTTCCCAACATACTTTGCTGTACTTTTACTACATTTTGTATCTTGCCTAAAATGTTCTCCTGCAATAACATAAGAGCAGAGAAACAGCACGAGCCCCAGTTTCCCAGGAAAACCGCAGTGTTGCTTGGAGGCATCAGGAGATCTCAAGGCTTGTCAACATCTGCTCAGTACTGGGAGAGTCTCTACCTACCCAGGAGCAAGTTCCTGGTAAGTGCAGTCTGGGTCTGACTCCTGATGCCTCCTGGAGGGAGTGTTGCTTCCCTGGGGGTTTCCTTGGTGAGCAGTGCTGGGAGAAGCCACTGGGTGCTTCAGCACTTAGGTCTCAGGCCCAGGAGCAAGTATCACCAGGTCCCCAGGGTCAGTCACTGGATCTCATGGAACAGTAAAAACACAATGAAGCTTGAGGGCATCCATTCTACTTCAAGAAGTTACATTGGTGAAGATGTAGTGTCCATGGGCTGTGAATTAACGTCTTTCAACCACTGCCTCACTGGCGTCTAAAGTAAGAGAAAAATCGAAAAGAAAAAAAAAATCCAATATCAGTGTTTTCTCTCTCGTGAGTGACATCCCCCAAGGCCTTTGCCTTCCTCGTTGGTACTCTGAGCCTCTTCTCTGCCCTGACATAGTGACAGTGTGCAGTGCTGATGGAGATGGTGATCTGGAGAGCCCCCTGGCTGGTGCTGGCTCACAAGGGAAACTGAAGCTACAGTTCCCACCTTCTCTGTTGCCCAGTGATCCCCTTAAGGGTAGGATGTGGGTGCTGGAGGAGATTTGTAATCATGTAAAAGATCTTGACCTGGTGACTAAAGGAGCTTGGTGAAACCCTTGCTCTGAGGATCGCTGCAAAGATGATCTGAACTGGTGCAGAGTTTGCAGCCAATCTGAATCCCTTCAATCCACTGAAGTGCAGTTTATCCACATAACTACAGCTGCCTGTTCAGCCATGTGGGGGCACAATTGATGATCTGGATGAAGACATCGACTGTGGCCAACACCACAGAGATGGGACAGGTGCAGGAGTTTGCTCAGGGCTCTTATGTTGCAGGTGGAAATAGTAAATGGCCGGCATTTAGCCCTGGTGCCTGGCTCTGAAGAAGTAAATGGAGAAATAATGAATAAAGCAAATAACACAGCTGTCAGGAGAGTAATAGGAGCTGTCACGTGGGCATCAGGCTGAGAAATAACCTACTCAGCAAATGGGCATCCCTGGTGGTCACTCAGCAGGGACTGACCTGTACCAAACTGGGTTTTGTGATGATTCCTTTTAGAATAATGTGTGTATAAAGTGGACTGAAGAAGACAGAGAACATAATTGCAAAAGTCCAAGCATGTGAAATAGATAGGGCCGAGCAAAGGCAGGCAGGAGAGCCTTCAATGGGGAATCCAGAAACCACGTGGACAGAGTGGGAGGGCGTTACCAAGGGAACCCTTCAATTAGGACACTGAAAGGGAGCGGAACGTAGGGCTATTTGGAGGCATAGTGACCTGGGGAGATACTATGCTCCACTTGCCACTTCTTGAGTGCCACACAGTTGTGCCATGTTGGCGGGGGTGACCCTTGCCCATTGGGGTGGAGGCTGAGGATTAGGGCAGACTCCAAGGCAGGATATTCCACGCAGGCTATTCTCGTGGTGCCATGGCTAAAGCCACAAAGGTGAAGAACAGCAGGCGAGAGGAGTGGGACAAGAGCGACCAAAGGGCTCCACGGCAACAGCATGGCGGAGGGAAACAGCACGAGGGTGGTAAGCCGTGGGCATCCCTGAGCCACGCTGAAGGCTGTGGGGACAGGAGGGCTGAGGACAGGCTGTGGGCTGCCCTGAAGGAGACAGAGCACTGAGCTGCAGTGGCGGCTCCGCCTGGTCCTGCTGCATGTGAAGGTGGGGCTCAGGTGGCACCCTGTGCAGGAGAGAGGAAGAGAGGCAGGGAGCTGTCCTAGGTACTGACGGCCGATCAGGGGGTTACACTTTTATTACAGTGAGGCTTGTTTCTTTTTTCCTGAAGTTGAGCTTTGTGACCTTGAATGGAATACCCAAGTTATAATTCTTTTTGTTTTTCTTCTTTTTTCTTTTTTAGCATCTATAGAAAGATTTCCAATAATCTGTTAGTTTCCTAACACTTCTTCCTAAGTAAGAAGGTGGGTTGAAAACTCTTTTGGGAAAATGGTGCTACCATACGGTTGTTCTGAGTTGGATTTTCCATTTGTGCTATGAAATTTGAATGGAGTTTTATAATTGGCATCTTTTATGACTTGGGGTTATTTTGTAACTTGAGAAAATATGATTTCACAACGGTCTCTAGACCCCAAGGTATCAGAAAGGGTGAGTTATGAGCTGTGACTGTGGAAACAGTCAGTTGAAAGAGCCAGAGATGCCCTTCAAGGATTCAGCTGCAGTTGAGGGCTAACTCCTTCCAAGAACAGAGTCTGCATCTGCCCAGGGGCAAGCCTCTCCATTCCTGAGTCTAGAAGACCTCCAGGCCTTCACAGCAGGCTGGGCTCTCACAGTTTCTGCAGGAGCCTAACTTTGGTGGTTCATCTGAGGTTGTCTTTGAAGAATGTTACATATCACCCAGATTCATGGGATCAGCATGGGGTGCTAGCTGAGCCCCACTGCAACCCTCTGCTCCAGCTCCACCGGGCTGCTCTCGTGCCGCCCCTGGGCACAAGGGAGCTAAAACCATGGGGATGTGGAGACCCTGCTCCCTGGGCTCTGGTGGTGCCTTGTGATGAACAATCATGCCCCTTAGGCTGGGTGGATCTGGGTGTGAGGAGGTGGGCTGCAGCCCAGGAGGCAGAGTGAAGTTTAAGGGTCTAATGGTCAGCAGCCTGGTTGAGGTTCCCACCTTATGTACTCGGGGCAATGGTGCATTCTGGCTTATTGAAATCATGGAGGGATTGTTGAGAAAATAAAACCCAAACAAATATCTTAAGTGGTCCAATGGAGTCTGGGTGGTCCGTGGCAGCTCCCTGCATGACACAAGCCATCAGAGAAGGGAAAGGAGGAGATGAAGATGGCCTCCACAACAGGTATGATGGACAGGCCACAAGGCCATTCACACAGATGCAGGACTAGGAGCCAGCAAGGGGATGGCCTGTCCCTACATGGCTCCTCTGACCCTTTCACCTTATCTCCTATTAGTGGTCAAGAAGGATCCTGGGCTCCAACACCCCCTAACTTGAAGGACCCCGCCAAGGACAGCATTTGCTACCAGTTAAATGGAAATTTCCCAAGCACCTGTTTAATTGAATTGCCACCACAAGGGATAAATAGGTCACCAAGCTGTGCCTGCATTCATTACATTTTCCTTGTGTTCTTGCATCTTCTAATGTGATCACAGTGCGAAGACCCAGACAGTGTCTGTGGGCAGCTTAACTGTGTCCTCTAAAACTCCTTGGGTTGTGCCCACTGGCCATATGCTAGGAGGCAACACCTTCTACTGCAAGGGGCATCATCCTGTGGCACATATTGTGAAGACCTAATCTGCAGACCTAGGGGTTTAATAGGTGCTTTAGTGTGAACAAAGCACCAGGGAGTAGCCGTGTGTTCCAACTCCTCCTTGGGGGTGTTTTGGATGGACTCTCAAGATGGTGTGCAGATGGTTACAGCATGAGGACCAGCCAAAGGAAGTCCAGGTGGTGAGCTGTGGCCACTGGCCACCTCGCAGACTCTCAGTCCTGCGAAAGCAGCAGGAAAAGCCATCTGTGTGGCACCTGCTTTCTGTTGTCTGCAAGGACAGGGCAGCTGAGGTGGGGGTGGAGAAGTGCTCACCCCCCGCGAAGAGCAGGGAGGAGACTGCAAACAGGCAAACGTCCATAGATCTTGGATGGCACAGGCCTTGGCCCTTCTCTGGCCTTTCTGCCTGTGACTTTGCCCTGCGCTGGTCCTGTGGATCCCTTCTTGTCACAGCTTCTGGCTGGCTGAACTGAATGGGGCTGGCTTGGTGTTCTTCAGGCACAGGGCTTGGCCCAGCTCGCTCCTTCTGTGCTGGACCAGGAGGGGAGCACATTTGTCCCCATCCCAACTTTGGAAGGTCAGTGTCATTTCTGTCCCTTCCTGGCTGTGTCAACCTGGGCAAACTACGTGACCTTTCAAGGTGGTTCCTCGTCCCTTTCTTGGTGTGTGGGAATAAATGAGATTCCCATGTGGAGAAGTTTATGTCACTTACCATGGAGCATTGTATGGGCCCTTCCTCCTGTCATTTCCTGTCCCATCGTCCTTGTGCAATGGTTGGTTGTTTAACCCACATGAGGAAACCTGTACCATCTGCTTGTTTAATCTTACTAAGTTTTATTCATTTGGGGCAGAAGGCAAGAAACATTCTCTCTCCCCAAATCCTGAATGTCACCCTTAAGCAATTTAGTGCTATCATTGAAATGCAAATTCTGCTTCTACTAGCTTGTAGCTTTTATCTCACAGGTGATTTTTTTTTAAACCAGAGAATCTCTAAAAGAGGTACAATTTCTATCCATCTCTTGCAAGGCTCCTTTGAAATAAAATAAAGCTCAAGATATTTATCAAACCATGCAGGTTTCTCTCTCTCTCTCTCTCTCTCTCTGGAGATTGCTAGCACACTAAGGAAACACATCTGACAACAGTGAAATCTTAAAACAGAGAAGGATTCGAGAGGCCCGGAGAAGAGGGACGCCTCGGGTGCTGGGGCAGGATCTGCTGGCAGCTTAGACTCACATGGGCACCTCCTAAAGCCCTCATGTTCACACTGCAGCTGACAGCTTCAGCTGTCATAAGGTCCAAGGGATCCTGAGAGAAGCTGCTGAGCGCTAGTGCTGAGGAGGCTTCTGGGATGCTTCCTGGCCTTGCCCTATGAAGGGTCTCAGAGGTAAGAGCTCCTCACTTATGTGTAGGTGATTACTTGGTTAGTGTCTTGGTCTTTTCAGAGTGCTACAACACAATGCCACAGGCTGCGCGGCTTATAAACAACAGGAGTTTATTTCTCACGGTTCAGGAGGCTGGAGGAAGATGAGTCCAGCTCAGTTGGGTTCTTCTGGGTTGCAGAACGCTGACTTCCAACAGTGTCCTCCTCTGGTGGAAAGGGGACAGCAGGCTCTCTGGCCTCTTTCTTATAAGGTCACTAACCCCATCCATGAGAGCTCTACCCGACGAATGGCATTACCTCCTGAAGGCCCATTTTCAAATGCCCTCGTATAGG
Source organism: Xerus rutilus (assembly GCA_028644305.1). Classification (NCBI taxonomy): domain Eukaryota; kingdom Metazoa; phylum Chordata; class Mammalia; order Rodentia; family Sciuridae; genus Xerus; species Xerus rutilus. The sequence goes on from CM053405.1 coordinate 3,597,101, forward strand.
GACTGGATTCCACCCTGCGAGCTTTGGGGGTACGCAAGTGTTCAGTGAACTGTAGAAGCTGCTGTGGGGAGGGAGGGGGCTGCATTCTGTACAGGGTGAGACACCGGAGTGACCCCCGCTCCAGTCAGTTAATACCATGTGGAAATGCAGACTAACGGCTGCCAGATACTCTAATTTGTGAAGAAAACCTGGGATTGCAGGTGGGCATGCCCGAGGCACTCAATGTGGACCGAGCATCTGAAGATGAGGCGGGGGCAGCCAAGCCCTGCCCTTGTTCTCCCCAGCCAGGGCCTTGCTCTGCATGGCTGTCTGAGGAGCCCAACTGAGGGCCTGATGGTGTCTGGGGAAGAGCAAGTTGGGATGGGGCTGTCCCCAAGGAGCCAGTGGAGATAAAAAGCAGACCGAGCGGGGTGCTGGAACAGAGGCTAAGTCTGCAACCGGCCCGTTTCTGGCTGGTGGGTGGGATTCCGTGTCCCCTCCTTACCCATTACGCCTGGTTGGAAAGAGGCAAAGCTCCCACCACCAAAATCCTACTGTGACCTCCCCTATCCTGCTGAGAATCCCCAGAGTTGCCACACATAAAGAAAAAGGCCCACTGAACCAGAGGAAGACCTGCCATGCTGTGATTTGGGCTGAGAGCGGGGGCAGGAGGGAAGCGGTGAGCAGCTGGCTGTAGTCGGCTGGAGCTGGACATCCCTCAACCTGAGGTCGCTTCTGCTGGCTTCCTCAAAGCCACCTCTGGCCTGTACTCCGAGAATGGCAATGACTCTGAGCTCTAGGGGGCGTGGGGGAAAAGGAAGGGCCGACTGGGCTGGGGTTGAGCTGGGCGCTGGCCTTGTACAGATATGCCTGTAGCTGAACGTGCGGTCCTGGTCCTCCATGCCGGTCTAATAACAAAGACGAAGAGGAAAAGGACAGTTTCATTGCTTTACTAGCAAAGGAAAAACACAGGGGACTCCTGTCCTAAAACCTGTGATTCTACCCTTCATGGGGAACAGGGGGGTTTCAAAGAGATGATTCAAAGAAATGAGATTCGGGAGGAAAGATCAGGAAGCACAAGATCAGGGAAAAGAAGATCAGAGTGAGGGAAAGGAGGGGAGGGACATAGGGGCAGGAAAGATGGTGGAATGAGATGGACGACAGTGCCCTGGGTACATGCATGACTGCACTTATGGTGTGACTCTACACTGTGTCCAACCAGAGAAGTGAAAAGTGCGCTCCATTTGTGTACAAGGAATCAAAATGCATTCTGCTGTCATATACACCTAATTAGAATAAATAAATTTTAAAAAGAAAAGAAGATCAGGGGCTGGGATTGTGGCTTAGTGGTAGAGCGCTTGCCTCGCATGCATGAGGCACTGGGTTTGATCCTCAGCACCACATAAAAATAAATAGAATAAAGATACTGTGTCCATCTATAACTAAAAAAAATATTTTTTAAAAAAAGGAGATCAGGGAGGAGAAGGTAAGGGAAAAGAAGATCAGGGAGGAGGTCAGGGAAAAGAACGTTGGGAAAAAGAAAAAAATGGAAGTTTTAAAGCTGCAAGGGATATAGTCAAAACATCAAGTGAACCCCTACATGCAGATGGTAGGGCCAGGTACAGGGGACTCGGGAGAGTGATTTTCCCAAGGAGCCAAGAGGTGAGCAGGCTCTGAAAAAGGAGGCGTCAAAGGTCGGCAGCTGGGTGTCCACACGAGGGCAGGGGTGGCCGTGTGCCCCCCCGCCATGCATTACTTCATCTTCATCCAGCAGAGGAAGGAAGGTCAATCCTCGTTAGCCTGTTTAAACCAGGATGTGAGGTTTTTGATCGAGAACAGGTCAGGTTGAAAACGGGCAGAGAGGAGAGAGAGAAGCACGTGGTGGAAGGAAAGGGCTCGGGTCCAGCTGGGGGATGAGGAAGGCCCTTGCCTCCCACCTCTCCTGCCCCATCCAGCCATTTCCATGTCAGGCTTGGGTTAACGGCAGTTTCCGTGGCTTGCACAACAGACAGCTGGTCCCCAGAGAAATTGCAATGAGGTCTTTAATTACCCATACCCTATTCTGAGAGGTCTGTTGGTAATTAAAGGCTGCGTTAGCAAAGTAGAGAGCTGGACAGTGTAGGGTAATTCAAACTAAAAATCAAAGAAGAAACTCTGTGCTTGGACGGTGTAGGTGCCACCTCACTGGGTAGGGTGAGTGGGGAAGCTGATTCCCTGAAACTGTCCCATTCTGAGAGCAGGGCTGGGGTCCCACGTATGTGCCCAGCATCCCTGAGAGGATCTGGGTAGCACTAGAGTGACGGGCGTGGGATGATGCCTTGAAGGGGCCATAGGTCAGTCCCGAAGTGACCGTGGGTGTTTGGAACTGAGCCCGATGTTCAGGCGTGCAGTGTGATGAGGGCCAGCTTTCCCTGTGTCAGCTCCATTTGGGGAGCTGCTTATACATTGGTGGCAATCTGGCACAGGAGCTGTTTGCCAGCTCCTGCCAGCCAAGGTCATATTGATTTCCCCTGACACATTTGAAATGAAAAGAAACTTTGCATTCTGTGGCTAAGATTGAAATGGGACTTGCCTGGAGGAGTTAACATGGATATTGGTCTATGCCAGCGCTCTGACAGTGCACAGGGAAGACAATGGCTACGTGGGACCCACACCCCCTGACAGCTCTCCTCTGACCCTTTCCTTTGGAGAACAGTGCAGCTGCTGCTGCCAGAGCCACTGCGGGGAGCCAGGGCATCCAGACAGCATGGTGTCCAAGCTGCCCCACTAAGGGCGCATTTGCCACCAATATAGACATGAAGCCGTGTGAGCATGGTGCTTTAACAGTAAACCAGCCGAGAGATGGGAGGCGCATGCTTGACAGCTCGTCCTTCGTTATCTGATCAGTCTCCTTGGAAACTCATAAAGAAGGGAAATTAAAACACACTTTCTCACTGCTCTGGCTGCCATCCAGTAAACAGTATTGGCTAATGCTTTGTTTCAGCGTCTGCCTCCCCCAAACGCTGCGCAAACGATGAGGAGGTATCGATTTACCTGCAATGGATTCCATTAGCCGTCTGGAGGTTTGTACCCAGAGGGCAGTGTCTGAGCTCCTCACAATAAGGAGAGAGGCTTCTGAGGCATGCAGGGGTCCCCAGGAAGAGCCCAGGAAGCTGGTGTGAAGAAAACTGGTGTGAGGACTGAGGTGTGCCCAGGTGTATTTGCATGTGGGGCAGACATGTTAGTTACCTGGCAAAGAGCAGGGGCCCACAGTCCAGGTGACTTGCAGGAGGTGAGGTAGATATAGTGGCATCAGTAATCTAGGTTCCAGGGCAGGCAGCATGGCACTGCCTCTGGTTTCCCTTAGAGTCCTTGCTGGTCTGTGCCTTGACCTGATACTGGGCTGGCTCCAATTCTCCCCAAGACAGTAACAGGCTAGAGAGTGTGGCACATGGGGTGGTGCACATGTCACATTGACTTGTCATTGGCTCTAAGGAGAGTGAAACCAGGCACCCAGGAGCTGAGCTCGCGGGGCTGGTCCTCACAGGCAGCAGCAGGGGGTGGCCACCAGAGTGGGCAACACACTGCTTCTCCTTTCCTGTCTGTACAAAGGGAAGGAGAATGCCTGTCACAAGCTGAGGAGAGGGACCAAGTGGCATGGCATGCTGTCTGCACAAACAAGGCATCTGATCAGTTCACAGTAAAGGGGAGGAGCTGCCATGGTCCCAAGGCTGGGCCAGAGTATGATGTGAGGTGGCAGAGCCCAGGCCAGTGGGAGTGGCCATCTGCAGGCCTTGTCTGAGATCCAGGACGTGTCCTGCACTTCACCACTCTGCGACGGCAGGGGAGGGGGCACAGGTGCTGTCTAACCTGTGGGAAGGGCTGCTCGTAGCTCGACAGGATGCTCCAGGTGTATGGAGGCAGAGGCCAAGTGCCCCACGCTGGGTGACGTAAGACAGCAGACACTCCCTCCCTGCCAGATCTGGAGCCCAGAGTCCAAATCAAGGTGCCAGCAGAGTTGATTCCTCTTTAGGGCTGCGATGGGGAGTCTGTCCCCTGTCCCTCCCCCTGCTTCTGGTTGTTGGCAATTTTTGGCATTTCGTGGCTTCTGGGTGCATAGCTCTCTGCCCCCACACCTGCCTTGCCTCCCTGGGTCTTCTCTTGTCTCTTGTAAGACCATCTGCTGTTGGATTAGTGCCCACCCTCATTCCTGCAGATTCTTACCTTACATGTATCTTCAAAGGTCCTTATCAGGGTCACATTCGAAGTTCCTGGGGGCTCTCTCTTGGGTTCGCCATTACGCATGGGATGCCCTGGAAGCACCCAGGAAAGGCAGCCCCTCAGCTCGGGGGGAAGTCCCCAAGGGCTGGTGGAGATCAGAGAGGGGTGAGCAGGATGTTCCCAGCCTGACAGAGAGAGTGAAGGCCAGAGGGAGAGGGAGGACATGGAACTCAAGTCCTGTCCTGCTGAAATAGCACCTTTCTCTAGCCCAGCCCAACTCCTCAGTGCTGGGAAATCTGGTATCCTGATTCCCCGTGTCCTAGCGGTAGATTTGGCTGGCACTGGCCTGAATTCTGAGAGTGAGCCTATAATGGTGGCTTCTGGAGGCAGACAGATGCATTCGCCTCTAGGCTGTGCCTGGGGCAAATTCCCTGATTTTTCAGAATGGCAGTGAGGCTCTCCCACTGTCAATCAGGCTTGCCACTGTCCCAGGTGACGTGACCAAGACAAGGCGTCCCACACAGCAGTGGCTTGCTTCCAATCCACCTCCTCCCTCCTCTTAACTGGCCTCATTACTTCTAAATTTAAGCAGCTTCTCACATTAAATTATAATCTAAATTTAAATCTTAAAATTTAAACTTAGATATTTGCAAGAGAATATTTACCCTATATACAGCCCAATCTGTGCCACTGAATTTTGGTTTTAACTCCTCATGAACTCATGTGTGGAGCACTGTTTAATGAGCAGTAGGCAAGGGGTTGCTGTAGCTGGCCGAGAGCTGCCGTGCATGGGGTGTGGGCTGCGTTGGGGGGGGGCGCTGTGCCTGGAGGGCACGCAGGTCAGCTGGAGTAAAGAATGTCCTCCGTAGCCATCGTGCACCTAGGCCTCACCTCCTTCTGTAGAAAGGTGGTTCTGCCCCCCCCCCCACTTCTGGGTGTCATTTCTTGACATGGTCATTTCTTGGTGTGGTCACACTGACTGCATCTCTTGATTCGTGTTTGGGATGACATCCAGGAGTGTTCTTGTGTTCTGGAAGTCATCTGACGTGCTGAGAATGAGAAAGCATGAATCTAGTGCTCCCAGGAAGACAAGGCCCTGTTTTCAAATGTAGTCCTTAGACTTACTTGGCCCTGCGTAACCAGTAATGTGGATTCCCCCTTACCTGGCCATCCGTGGTGGCCTTACTGTGTTGGCCAGCCATCTGGGAAGCAGCCCCTCAGGCATCCAGGGTGACATCCTAGAGATGCACAAAGCCAGGAGTCTTAGCCACCCAGTTCACAGCCACCACCCAGGTCACTGCAGAGATAGCGAGTCCCTTGTTAGTTGAAGAATATCCCCAGATAGAATCTAAATGCTTTTAGCTTCAAGGCAAGTTCTTGGTTGAACTGCATTGAAAGGCAATATTTCACTCCAGAATTCCTCAGCTGGTCCTGGAACTAATGGAAAGGACAGCACTGAAATCAGGATGTGTGATGCCCCTTTGTTTTTCTTACTAGAATATTAATAGTGATTCTTCGAATCCATAAATGTGGGATAGTCTTTAATTTACATGTGCCATCTACCATTGCTTTTATATGTGTTTTTTAGTTCTTAGGATGACTATTACAAAAAGAAAAGATAACAAGCATTGACAAGGATGTGGAAAAAGGAACCGTTACACACTGTTGATGAGAATGTAAATAAGTACAGGTGTTAGATGGAGGTTCCTCACAAAATGAAAAACAGAACTGCCCCATGAGCCAGCAACCCCATTTCTGCGTTTATATTCCAAAGAATGAAATAAAAATCTTGCAGAAACACCTGCACTCCTGCGTTTATTGCAGCCGATATGAAAGCAACCTTAAATACCTGTCAACAGGTGAATGAATACAGAAAATACACATGGGGCTGGGGCTGTAGCTCAGTGGTAGAGCACTTGCCTAGCATGCGTGAGGCACTGGGTTCGATTCTCAGCACCACATATAAATAATAAGTGAATAAAATAAAGATCCATCAACAACTAAAAAAAATTTTTAAAAAAAGATAGATTAAAAAAAAAAAAGAAAATACACATGTATGATGGGATGTTATTCAGACTGGACAGAGAAGGGAATCCTGCCATGGGCAACAGCTTGGATAAACCTGAGCACATGATTCTAAGTGGAATTGGCCGGGCACAGGGAGACCAGTGCTAGGTGATCTAGCTTACATGTGAAATCTAAGAAATATAACTCAGTAAGCAAGAGCAGAAAGGTAGCCACAGGGCTGGAGGCAGGGAGCTGTCAATCACAGGCATATTGTCAGTTAGGAGACCATAAGCTCTGGAGGCCTGGTGACCATCAGGGATTTCATACTTTAATTTGCGAGGAGAGTAGCTCTCCAGTGTTCTCACCACAAAGAACACAAAGGAATTAAAATCTACATAAGCCATGGATTCATTCTCAAAACTACCCACAGGAAGTACCAGGGACAGACTGCAACAGGGGTCCACTTGATGCTTTGAATATATCACCTGTGGCTTTGAAACTTACATGTTTATTTTTTTTTCTTTTCCCCAACCTTCTTCTCCCTGATCTTCTCCCACTGATCTTCTTTTCCCTAACCTTCTCCTCCCTGATCCCTTCTGAATCATCTCTTTAAACCCCACCCTGTTCCTGCCGATGGGCAGAATCACAGCCTTTGAAACAGGAGTCCTCTGTGTTTCTCCTTTGCTAGAAAAGCAATAAACCTTCTTTTTCCTTTTTCTCAAAATCATGTCTTCATTACTAGATTGGCACTGGGGACAAGGACTGAGGTTTCAGCAACAAGACGACTGTGCTGTCAGTCTTACCAGTCTCCGCAGATCAGATAACTCCTGTCATGTGCAAATTCTCCAGAAGACCAAACGAGCAGGAGAACATTTCAATGGCTTTTATGAGGCCAATCCCACCCACCTCTAACTCAGGCCAGGACAGAACAGGTAAGGGACAGTGAAGACCAGCCTCAGAGGGTCGTGGATTTAAAGTCTTACATGTCTGACAGCAAACAAATTCAATAGTGAATAAACATGAGTGATGAAGAAATACATAAAAATGTATGTATGTATACACGTCTACATCATTTGGAAAACATACTATGTGAAACTTATATGTATTATGTACTATAATGCATAATAAAAGTAGGTAAATGCATAGACAGATAGCTCCATTAATATGTATCCAGAGGACAATAAATATTAGACAATTGTAGTTATGCTACGTTATGGTTTGGATGTGAGGTGATCCCCAAAAGATCACTTGTGAGACAATGCAAGCAGGTTGAGAGGAGAAATGATTGGGTTGTGAGAGTCTTAACCCCCATTACATTAACCTCCATTCCCCAAGGAACAGAGCCTGCTGTTTTGCACTGAGACCTCTGAAACAATGAGCCCCTAGATAAACCTTCCTCCTCTACAACTGTTCTGGTCAGATCTTTTAGTCATAGTGTTGAAATAGCTGGCTAAAAGAGAAATTGGTACTGAGAAGTGGGGTAGTTGCTGTGACTAACCTAAACATGTGGTTCAGAAGCTTTTTGGAATTGTTGGGAGGAACTTTGAGATGTGTAGCAGTGCAAGCTGGAAATGCTTTAGGTTGTTGTAAGTGGAACTTAATGGCCATGCTGGCGGGAGTTCAGAAGACCAGAATCCAATAGGACTGTGGACAGTGAAGACAGGGCTCAAGAGGATTTAGAGGAAAAGGATGACACTATTGGTAATTGGAATAGAGGTTACTCCTGTTGTGTTCTGGTGAGAAGTTTTCTGCATTTTGCCTGTGTCCTAAGAGTGTTGGTAAAGCTGATTTTAAAAGTGATGGACTTCTTAATCTGGTGGAAGAAATGTCTAGACAGAACAGCATTCAGGTAATGGCATGGATATTGCTGGTGGCTTTTTGCAAAATTTATTGTGATAATCAGGAGCAGAAAGCATAGCAGAAAGTTTCGAAAAATGTGGACTTAAAAGGCTTGAGTAAAACTTGGGCTAAGGAAGTTGCAGTTAAAGACATTACAGCCACTAAAGAAATGCTAAAGACCTTGGCTAGAGACAACAAGAAAGATGGCTTGAGGGCATCTTAGGAGCTGGCAAGACCACACCCATCTCAGGCTCAAGGGAGTAAAAGTGAAAATTCTCTTGAGGAGAGACCAGTGGGGCACCCTTCTTACACAAGGGGGCCTAGGAAATCTTTTCAATGTGCTCAGCCCTCCAGATACTTGGAGGCTGCTTCAGCCAGGGTCCCTGGAGGCTTGATTACTGCCCAAGATGGTGGCAGAACTTGGTGTCAACCACGTGCTTCTGGTTCTGCAGGAATGCAGGATGCTGGAGTTGGGGGTTCATGGAGGCTTCCATAAAGATTTCAAAGGAAGGCCTGGGAAGCCAGGCACAGTGCAGCAGGGTTGGAGTCCCTGTAGGCGCCCTCTGAGAAGTCAAAGTGTGGAGATATGAGGAGGAAGCCAAAGCTGCAGTAGAGGCCTTGAGACTAAGAAATGCCAGTAACGTGGGACATTGTCCTAGGAAGCTGCAGGAATTGAGCAGAGACAAGCCTACAGAAGGGCCACTTGGGCTGCAACAAACAAGGCCACAGGGCCAGAGCTCCACAAGCCCTTTGGAGAGAACGTCATAATGCCATGTGCCCCAGATGCTGGACGTGGAGCCACAGGGCTTGTTTGCCCAGCTGGGCTTCAGTCTTGCTTTGGTCCTCTTCCATCTTTCTGTGCCCCTAATTTTGTGAATGGAAGTGTTTACTCTGTACCATTACATATTGGATACTTGTAACTTGCTTTTAATTTTACAGCAATCTCACAATGGAGATTGCCTTGAGCCTCAGAAAAGACTTTGCATTTGAACTTTGAGCAATCTCAGAACTGTGGAGACTGTGGGGATTCCTGGAAATGGACATAATGTATTTTGCATTGCCAGATGAGTGTGAGCTTTTAGGGCCAGGGGTGGAATGTTATGGTTTGGATATGAGATGTCCCCCAAAAGATCACTTGTGAGACAATGCAGGAAGGTTCAAAGGAGAAATGATTGTGAGAGTCTTAACCCAATCGGTAATTAATCCTCTGATAGGGATTAACTGAGTGGTAGCTGAAGTGGTGGGGTGTGGCCGGAGGAGGTGGGAATTGGGGGCATGGCTTTGGGATTTATGTTTGTATCTGGCAAGTGGAGACTTTCTCTCTCTGCTTCTTGATCATCATGTGAGCTGCCTCCCTCTGCCATCCTCTTCCTCCATGATGTCCTGCCTTACCTCAAGCCCCACAGAATGGAGCCTGCTCTCTATGGATTGAGACCTCTGAAGCCGTAAGCCCTTAAATAAAACTTTCCTCCTCTACAATTGTTCTGGTCAGATTTTTTAGTCACAGTGGCAAAATAGCTGACCAACATACTATTATGAATAATTCTACATCTTGAAACAATCTGAATTTCTTTCAGTAGAGGAATTGTCAAAACAATTGGAATGCACTCATGTGACGGAATTCTTATTAGGTCATTAAAAATGAATAGTGTATCTACATAGAGTTACTTAAAAATGAGTATTAAAAGCTGAGAATGGCAGCACATGCCTGTAAGTATGGCTATTTAGGAGGCTGAGGCCAGAGGATGGCAAGTTCAAGGCCAGCATGAGCAACGTAGTGAGCACCTACTTTGAAAAAAACAAAAAGGACTGGGGATACAGCTCAGCGGTAGAGCACTGGATTCAATCCCCTGTAAGCACCCCTGTACACAGGCATGCACTGAAGAATGCAAAAACAATTATTTGTTCTATTGGAAAAAAATTCCAGAAATATTCAGAATAACTTGTCATTCATGTTCATGTAATATTATCCAATGCCACTCTATTTTTTATGTATAGGAATATATAAAATTAAAAAAAGATTAAATGCTATGACTAAAAAGCATTAATTTCAGAAAAGTAAGACTTTTGCAAGTGGTATCAGAGAGTATATAAAAGCTGGAAGCAAATATTTTTTAAATTTATTTTTTAAAACAAAAGAGTGCATTTCAGGTCATAGTACAAATATAGTTTTTTACAAATATCTAAAATAATTATTTAAATGCATTTCAGTATTTTGTAACAAGGCAACGCATAAGTTGGTGTTTGCTAGCCTTTTTTTTCTATTTTTGTGTATTTTAAACATTTCCATATTAAAAGGGAGAGGGAATAATAAAGTTCACACACACCAGCGGGGAGCTTGAGGGTTGCACACCCTGGTGACTGTTGTTGGCTCTAGCTGCCTGCGAAGGCTCCTCAGCAGTGACTTCAGCCAGCGTAGCCTTCTGCGCAGCCTCAGGAAGAGGCTCTGCAAGGACCCTGGGCCACGGTTTCCATGGACACAGGAGACTGCAGTGGAGAGTCAGGAATGCGACCATCTTGGCGCCAAGCCTATTGCGCGTCTCCTATGCTCCCCGTCTTCCTCCTCCACCTGCGAATCGTAACCTCAGGAAGAGTCCAGTCCAAGCAAGAGGCGCCAGGGTTTTGTCCTAGCCCCGCTTCACCTTAAAAACTGGTGTGCTGACTCTGAAGACTGTCCCCAGTTACCTCTCCTGATGGCCTTGGGAATGCAAGACTGTGGAGGGCGGGCTGGGGTGGGGTGTGGAGGCGCCACCTGCAGAGTCCTTAAGGGTCCTTTCAAAGGCATCTTAACTGACACTTCCTGCAGTCACTTTTTTTCGGTTCCACTGGTGGTAAGGTGGGTACCCTAGCACAGCCCTCTGATTCGATTTGCATAAGGTGAAAACTGACTAGTACAGAAAAGCAGTGCAGGCCTGGCTTTCTGGGGAGACCGCTGAAGAGGCTTTCATGTTCCTAAACCATGAGCAAAACTATATAATTGACAAGTTGTCACATTTATCTTTTGATAAGGGAGAAATAATTTTAAAAATATAATTAAAAAGCTTTTTCTCCAGGTTTTTATCGCACTTTCCAGGAGATATTGAAAAAACAGTCTTTTTTTTTTTTGATACCAGGGATAGTCTTGTCAGTAGAAAATAGGAGACGTTTTTCTTCTGAGAAGACGGAACAAAGTATATCCCATTCCTCAACTAGCATACAACTTTAGCAAGTGAATGAATTAAAATAATCCATTTAGACTCCTGGGTAATTAAGAAGCCGTTTTTTGATGACTCAGTGTTATGTGTAGGCAGATGCTGATTTTTTTTACCAAGCATTACACGGTGCTGGTAACGCTGCCGTCTTGATTGTTCAGAATGTCATTATTACTCGTTTCACTCTTGGGAACTGTGCGTGGCTGTGGTTCATAATTGTGCTAGCTCCGCGAAAACTTAAGAGGAGTTGGAAAAGCCAAGTGCCAATCAAAAACTGTTTTTGACTTATGAGATTGATGATGACTGAAGGTGGGTTGACCGAACGCTCTGACTTAGCTTGAGTTCCTTAAACAGTCAAACAGGGTTTCTGAGGCTCATGATTTATTCACTCTGCAGGGAAATGAAGGGTGAAGTGCCAAAGAAGGGGAAGGAGCCCACCCAGGGCGTGGTCACGGGCAAAGTATGGCTGGGTTGGACCCCAGGGAGGAGGCTCTGGGCATGAGCCCACGGCCCCTGTGCCACATCCCGTGGAGGGGCAGGTTCCAGCCTGGTGAGCCCTGTCCTGGTGTCTTGCCCAGCGAGGTTGTTCAGTGAGCAGAGGACGGGTCTTCAGGCAAGGGGTAGCTGCGGGCCACCAGCCAACCTGCCACAGCTGGGCAGGGGCTGCCAGCATGTGAAGACTAACTGGTAGGCCTGGCGTTGCCCATCCCATGCAGAACTCAGGTGCGTGTCTCACATTAGCTTCCCTCCATCCATCATCCCGTGCTCACAACTATTGGGGAAACTCACAAGTGAAGGATAAGTGGAGGAACTGTACCCACTGTCCCAGACGACCAAGGCCCTCGCCAGTAATGGTTCCCTCCTCCGCTGTCCCTCTAAGTTCCTCCCAGTCTGGATTAGTGCTCTGGCTGCTCTGGGTGGATTGTCTGGTGGGTTGACGCCACTGTCATTACTGGGGAGTCTGAAACCCAGTCTCCTAGTCCCTGTCAGGCTGTGGGTTCTGTACTTACTATTGTTAAAACTGGCCTTGGACACCACGAGAAACCTTGGTGGATGTCCCAAGAGCCTCAGGGTAGGGCACCAGCATGTGCTCAGGGCCTTGGCCCTGGTGGCAAGATGCCTGCTTCTGTCCTGCTGATTCTCTGGCACAAAGAGCCCAAAGTGATCAGACACCAGTGCTGCTTCCCCCTAGAAAGACTCTCACTTGCCTGCCTTTAGCAGCAGCCCCCCTTTTGCTAAAAGGACCCCTAAACTCCCAGTTTAGTTTGGCCATGAAACAAAGAGCTGTGGAGGTGGAATCTGGCGCTCCCGCAGAGGGCCGCGGGAGCATCAGGGAGTGGGCCACTCCTGACCACTCCCAGCAACTGCCTCGCCGAGGATACAGTGCCACATCGTGCCATTATTATCAGGCCACGAAATTCAGTTGCAGCATTGGTAGGACTTGTGGACCCCAAGGCCGTGTCCTGACTGCCCTATCTCTTTGCCATCAAGGGGGTTCCTTGGGTGTGTAATGTCACCCAGGATTCCATGTGGGTCAGCCAGACTCTGGTGAGCCCTTGGAGAAGGAGCTGACAGAGCCCCAGTGGGCAGGAAAGGTCAGCCCACAGCCAGTGTGTTAAAGCCAGTTGGCATGGTTGGCTGTTGTTTCCAGGACAGGGTATGATGTGATGAAAGTCCTTCAAGCAGTGTGTGGCCATGCAATGCCGTATCAAAGTCTTAGAGCCAATCTCTGGCTGACACCTGAGGTCTCCGGTAATGGTGAACCGTAGGTCAGCCCTAGTAGAAGGTGCTCTGCTGGAGGCCCAGGGCCAGCCTCTCTGCTCAGAGAGTGGACGTGCCATTCTCAGAACCATGGCATAAGTGCCAGTGCCAGGGCCGAGGCTGGCTGTCCTCAGCCAGGCAGCCATCTTGCACCCCTGGCTGTTTCGGCCTCATGGCAGCAGCTGGCCTCTGCTGTTACAATCCTCACAGCCCCGCTCCCAGAGGTCCTCACATGTGTCCTCTGGGCATTTCCCAGCTACAGTGTGCCAGTGTTCCTTCCTTGGGGCACTGTCCAATCAGTCCAGCGCTGCTGCCTGTGAATATAGCTCTAGCCTTGCTTGTTTTGGTCAAGTCCTGTGCCTGGCTCTTAGCTCTGTTGTCCTCTGGTGGGAGGAGCCAGGGTTCTTGAGGTGATGCCAAGAAGGTCCTCTCACTTTTTTTTTAATTTTATTTTTTAGTTGTAGATGGATACAATATCTTTATTTTATTTATTTTTATGTGGTGCTGAGGATCGAACCCAGTGCCCCACGCATGCAAGGCAAGCGCTCTACCACTGAGCCACAATCCCAGCCCCAAGATCCTCTCACTTTTGCACACGGCTGTTAAGTGACTAGTCCTTAGACTGTTGTCTCTTAAGTCTCTAGATCATTCAGCAATAGCTGCCTAATTCCACTGTCTCCCTAATTATAATCTTCCCTTTTGTCCCCAATGCCAAAGGTTTTGCATAACTTAGAACACCCTGATCCACCTGCTTCTCACCTGAGGTCCCCCAAGTGAAACTCTTAGTGGTCTCACTGGTCTGCCTGCCAGCAATGATCAGTACCTCCCAGAGATGGGTCATTGTTGCTGCTGGACGAAGAGTGATCACACCTCAGAATGCAGTCCTCAGATTCTGCTCCTGGGCAATGCCTGGCCACTCCTGCCTTGGCTCAGTTGCTCTCAAGAAGCAAATCTGCTGAGCTTCTATGGATTTTAGTATCCTCAGGGGTCCCAGAACCAACCCCTGCCGATATCGAAAGAGAGCTGTACAGGTATAATCAAGACATCATGTTGTACACCTTAAACATACACAATAAAAAACAAAGTATCTGGCAGTGAGAAGAAGCTAATTTAAGGGATATGCATTATTAAAGAGAACTATGTGTTGATACTTTGAGCCTGCTAAATATTTAATGAACTATGGTCACAAAGAAAGAAATGGACAAATGGATTAGCCTAAAAAGGTAAAATAAAATAAAATCATTCCAAAAAAAAGAAGAAGCAAGTGTGCAAGGGGTTCAGGGCACAGGATACAGGAGTGGTGCTCTCTGGGAAGCACCGGTGGAAGAGAAAGACGCTCCACAGCAGGGAAGATGTGACCAAGGGCATGACCTCAGGGAAGTCTTTGCTGGGCACCTTAGTCCATGTGGGCTGCTCTAACAAATGCCACAGTCTGCATGACTTCTAAACAAAAAAAATATCTTTCATAATCCTGGAGGCTGGAAGATCCCAGATGAAGATCTGGTGAAGGCCTCTTTCTAGTTAATAATTAGCACATTCTCAGTGTGTCTGCACATGGAGAGGGGGCGAGGGGCTCTCCGGGGCTCCCTTTACACGGGCACCACTCACCTTCATGAGGGCTGCACTCCTAGGCCTCATCACCTCCCAAGGGCCCTGCTTCCTAATGCCATGATGCTGGGGCTTAGGCTTCACGGAGGTACCTGGGGGAAGATGCGAATATCCACTCTCTAATGCTGGGTCCCTGTGGAGGGGACTCTGGAACCCAGATCCTACCACCAGGTTAGTATCTCCCTGTGCCTCAGGTCAGGCATTTCCAACCCATCCTGTATGCCAATGGCTTGGGCCACTGATTATGGAATTAGCTTCCTGGGTGAGGTGACCTTAGCAGCCAACCCTCAGCCATTTGTGGTGAGGCCAGCCTGAGCCGGGGAGTCTGGGTAGGCCACCACAGCATCTACTGCACCCAAATGTCACGAGCCCAGATTTCAACCCCATGACTTACTGGCTGTATGAATTAGGCAGATTGAATCATGTCTGTGTCTAGTCTAAATAAACTCCCATTCATGTTAGCTTTATTACTATTATTTTGTTTTGTTGGCATTATTGATACTGTTCATTTAATAAATACTTTCAAAATAGAAGGTAAACTAATCTGTTGAGATAAAGATATGAAATTTTGCTATGTACCGTTGAGAATTTAAATGTACAACTAACACCGACAAGGTCAGTTAACTTGAATGCCCATATCATTCATTTTAATGAAATGATACAACTGCTCAATACTCATGCTGAGCAATATGATTAATAACTTCTTGATTGAAATTTCTCATTACTAAACATAGGAGATGCCTATGAGGGCCACCAAGAGTCTGGGTCTGGTCCCCAGACCCATTCTTGATGCACAGTGGGACTTGGGAAGATGACAGTCCCCTCCGTTCCCCTGTGGATCTCTTGTAAATGGTTACCAGGGAGGAAACTGACATCTCTGAGTGTACTTTTGACCTGGGACTGGCAGTGAGTCCATTTAAATAAACAAAGGGAGATTATTTTCATTTTACTAAGTTCATCAAATCCAAAGGATAGTGTTAAAATCTCACAGAAGTTGGGGATTGGATTATCTCCAGGATTTTACCTTTAGGAACATCTGTTTTGCTCCTTTGAAAATACAGTTCAGGTTCTAATTCTCATAATCTCTGGTCTCCGAGTTCACAGGACAGAGCATGACAGACAGCTGAGCAGAACACTTGCTCCTCCCACGGGTATCCCCAGCCAGGGCCATTCAGCTGGACCTGCAGTGGCCCATGTGGAACCGCAGGACTGCCCTGCTCAGAGCTGTGGCTGGGGATGCGAGTGAGGATGGCCCACAGCTCTGCTTTGAGAGTGTGCGACACGCTCGCCATGTGATGTCGACCTTCTTCTTGGTAACCTTGCTGGGCGAGAATGATGACCTCATCTTAAAGCTAGGGAGGCAGAGAGAGATTAACTTGATTTCTTAGCACTGTAGCTGGTGGAGAAAAGTGAGTGACTCTATCTTATTTTTTGAAGATTCTGTTGACGAGAGAGCCCTTGCCCCAAACAACTCTTCTGAGATTTATCAGCACTGGCTTACCTTTGTAGATAAAAATGATTTATCTTTGTGCTGTGATTGTCACCACACCAGCTTGTGGGAGCAAGTGTTTGTTATTGTGCCTAGCGAGCTTACTCTTGGGCTCTGAGGAGTCCTTGTCCACCATGAGTGTACCCCGAGACAGTGCACCCTGTCTTGCCAGAGCCCAAGTTCCAATCCCAAGGCAGACCTCTCCTGCCTACATGAAATCCATTAGTTTTAGTTTTATCCTAGAGCAAACCAGAGCTCAGTAGTTCAAGAACCAAGAAGTTGCACAGCTGTTCAACAAGGTTTAATGAATTACTTGATGGGTAGCTCCATGGTCACAATTTTCCCAACTGTGTTAGTCCATTTTCTGTTCCTATAACAAAATACCTGAAGTTGGATACTTATAAAGAATAGAGGTTTAGGGGGCTGGGATTGTAGCTCAGTGGTAGAGCGCTTGCCTTGCATGCGTGAGGCCCTGGGTTCGATCCTCAGCACCACGTACAAAGCAATAAAATAAAAACATTGTGTCCATCTACAACTAAAAAAAAAATATTTAAAAAAAAAAGAATAGAGGTTTATATCATAGCCTCATTTGCTTGGCCTCCTGCAAGGCTCCTCTTAAGTGGGTCACAACATGGCAGAGAAACAACAAGACAATTGGCCAAGTGATAAAGGCATAGCCTTTCTTTATAATACACTAACCACTCTTTGAGAAGGAAGTCCATGAGAAAGACCAGCATTAATCTCTTCCAAATGTGATGCTCCAGGGACCTGACTGCCTCCCACGAGGTTCTACCTCCCAGAGGTTCTCCCACCTCTCAATTCTGCCACATTAAGGACCATGCCCCCAGCCTGTGATGCTTTGGGGTAAAAATCACATTAAAATCCTAATGCCAACTTGCAATGCCTCCGATGCCTGCTTTGCCTGCATCGTACTGTGGGAAAGCTGCACTTGCTAAAAGGTTCTGACCTTGTGCTTGGGCTGCTGGGGCTCTGGCTCTGTGGGCTTTCTCTGCCAATCTCCTCTCTGCTGGTTTACAGCTTCCAGAAACTCTTGCGTCCAGTGCCACAGTTTTGTTCTCCATTATGATGTGCCTTTATTCTTGCTTTTGAAACTGCTTCTTGAATTTAGTAGGATTTTGGTGAAGGCAGGGTAGATGTGTGCTCTCAACCATTTTGAAGAGGGTGCCTGGAACTCAGTGTGCATTGCTCATAAATGTGAGGACAGAGTGCAGCTCTTTGCTACTCACCGCTGCTGCTGGTGGTGTTTGGCATGGTCATGGTAATGGACGGGTTTTAGTTTGTTAACTTCTGCCGTAGGTTTTTGTCTCTTTCATGAGGCGTCTTTCCAACAGTGGATCATCAGAGACAAGCCCTCTGGAAAAAATGAATTTTTGATGCTTGATATTTTCATCTTTTTTGAATCAATATATGCCTGATTAATAATAGTTTCAAGGAGAAAAGTAGATTCCATTGTAGACAAACCAACAAGAAAACACAGTCTTTCTTTTCTTTTCAAGAGAGCTACACGTACCGAATGCCATGCACTTGGGTGGATTTATCCAAGGGTGGAAATCAACCCCCTGCCTGTGAGAGTGGGGAGTTATTTCCTCAAATGGTGGAAGATGGACAAAGCCCGTCATTCAATCAACAGGAAGTTTTGTCCTGAGCCAACAGCTTGATTTTAGCTCCACATGACCCAGTTTAGACTCCTCATCTCAAGAACTGTAATGAAATAAACTGGGATGTTTTAAATCACAAGTTTGCAGCTGGAGGAGAAGAATCCACCCTCTCAGGTGAGCAAGCGGTGCTGTGTGCTTCCCGCGGGGACCTGCAGCTGTGCCTCCCTGTGCGCTCGCTGAGGCTGGCACCCAGGGTCTGGGTCTGCTCGTTCACGAGGCGCAAAAACCCAGTGCCGGGTTTCCTTTATGTCTGGTTCCTTTGTTAGCTGAAACATTCCATAAAGAGGTGACCTACCTCTGCCTTGGCATGGTACCCTTCACTCAGGGAAGGCAGGTAAGTGTTCAGCATCCTCCTCCCTCCCTGAAACTGCTGTCCTCAAGGCAATGGATTGATTGCCCAGCCTCTGAAAGTGACACAGTCATTGTGCAGACAAGATTTATGATGCTTTCAGTCCCTTCAAACATGACCTAGATGAAGCTCAAATTCTTCCGTCTTTGTCCAGAGAAAAGTGGTCACATTGGCTCCTGGGTCACTCTGACATGCCCGCAGTCTTTGGTTTTAGGAAAACCTTGCTTCCAGCAGTGACGAGGCATTCCCACTTCGTCTAGTCCATTATCTGCCCCAGATCTGGAGTCTGGGATTCACGAGGCCTGGGTTTCTTGCAGTGGGAAGTGAGATTTCAAAGCCATAGTTGGGGCTCCAACTGACGACAACAGCTATTTTACTTTGAGGTATTCTTATATGATTTATTTGACTACACATAAACAATGACTTTTCAAACTCTATATTTTAATAAAAGTGGTGATTACCAATTCTTTTAATAGAAATAAAATATAATCACATTTTTACTTTCCTAAAGAATAACATTGGGCCAGATGTCTATAATCTCAGGGGCTCAGGAGGCTGAGGCAGGAGGATCAAATGTTCAAAGCCAGCCTCAGCATCTTAGTGAGGCAGGCTGTCAGCAACTCTGAGAGAACCTGTCTCTAAATAAAATACAAAAAAGAGCTGGGGATGTGGCTCAGTGGTTAAGTGTCCCTAGGTTCTATTTCTGGTACCAAAACAAAACAAAAAAAGAATAACATTGAATCAATTTTTATTTCCAAGCTAATACCATTTCTTATTTTTATGGCATGGTTTTGAGATTCAGTATTTACCTCTGGATCTTCTAAGGCAGAGAAAGGACATCGTGACCCTGGACAGGTGGCAGTCTCTAAGTCATCTATGTCTTTTTAGAGGACTCTGACAATGGGGAGTATTTACTTCTTTAAGAGGATTTTAACTATAGACATCTCTGCTCCAGACCTCCAGCTCCCTGTTCTCCCTCCTGGTTAAAGTCTAACCCGTAGCCTGGCATTCACAGAGTCTCTCCTGCTTTGGCTTTATTTGTAGCCGCTTCATGACCATTGTTAATGCTAAGACACGTTGCAAGCTGCACAAAGCCTCTCCCTCTCGTCCTTGGGCACTCGTCTCGGTACTAACAAGTGGGGATTTAGAGCCAGTGCACAGTGTCTGGGGAAAACACTCAGCTCTTAACCCGTGTGAGTCTTGTTCGGGGGGCACTCGAATGCTGCTGAGGAAGGCTGGTGTGAGAGGTAAGTGGTGAAGCAAAGGAGTGTCACATGGCTGTGGGTGCTGAGCACGGGCAGGCAGGGAACACTGGAGGGAGGGGCCATGCAGAAGAAATAGAAGTGCAAAGGGCCTGGGGCAGGTGCAGCTCCGAGCGTGGCGGCATGGGAAGACCTGTGTGCTTCACCGTCCTGGTGGTTCTCAGGCTTCCACTTGGAATCTTCTCCAAGTTTCTTTCATTAACGCACATCCCACCCTTCTCCCCAGGAGAGCCTCGCTGTTATTTCATGAACAGATTTTGCTCCCGTTTGTGGTCTCCACCCGAGGATGCCGCTGCACTGTGACGTAACATGCATTTTGAATCACGCTCTCCCCCGCTATCACTTGTTCCCAATTACACTGTAATTTTCTTTGAAGGGAAGGAGGAATTTGCATTTTCTGAGTGGCCACCATGGAGCTGGTGGCGTGCTGAGTGGTCTTCAGGCTTTGTGAGCAGAGGGCGGCCGGCGAGCGAGACGATGTGTGAACACAGGCACATGTGCACACACACGTGTGTCCAGCCTCCCCGAGTGTGCTGGAGAGGCTAAGGGGAGTCATAGGCTAGAGAGTGGCCTGGGCAGCCGAGGGGATCGGCAGGAAGCCTCTCCAAGGAGGCCTGGGTACTGGGACGCACCTTAGCTCACGTCTTTCCTTCTTGCTGTCCCTTACTTCCTTTTTTGGACCCCGCACACGGTGACTGTGTCTACCCTGGACTCCCTTTATACAGGACTCACGCCCAACTCTCAGCAGCCCCACAGGGCAGAATGCACCTCTCACCTCAGGGATGGGGCAGTGGGGTGGCCAGGTGGAAGGAAGAAGGAAGGTAAGAGACACCAGGGGCCAGGACACCCTCATCTCCAGGGGGCAGCACCTGCTCCTGCTCCAGGGAGCCTGCAGTGTTGAGGTGTGGAGGTCTCAGGAGGGCAGCTCTCCGCCCTGAAGGCTGCTTCCCCTGGGGGTCATCAAGGCCGCTGTCTCAGAGTTTCCCAGCCAGCCACCCTGGGGCACCCACTAACCAGCAGCCTCATGCTTTCTAATGAAGCCAGAGCCCCGCGCTGCTCATCTCCCCACGGGGCAAACCTCATGCCACCAGCCAAGGGTCACCTGCAGAGAGAAGGTTCCCTCTACCCAATCTGTTGTTTCTGACTGGGTTTTGTGATTCATCCCTTGGAGATGAAAAGGAGATTAGAAAACTAATCTGGACCTGAGGGTCTAGGAATGCAGGTGGATTCCAGCTCTGAGTGCCACGTGGCTGCTTGCCTGCCAGCACCGTGGGGTACACATGGAGCTTCTGCTTCTCTGCAAATCGCCTGTCCCTCTGCTTCTCTGCCGGCTTTCTGGGTTGTGCTGTCATCATCTGAAACCGCCTTGAGACGTCACCCGGAACTGGACCTGTTAATTGTGAGCAATGCATCTAAAATGCTCTTGCCGACACTTGGAGGATCCTAACTATTTATACAATTCACATCTTATTTCAGGAACACAGTGGCCAATTAAACTGTCTTCAGTATCAGATGCTTGTAGGGAAGCATTAACAGTGACATTTTCACTTGCATTCTACAAGTTGCTGCGAAAATAATTAGGGTCCTGAAGTGTTTGCTAATAACATGTTAGCTAGGAACTGACTGCTCTTTCAAAGAATTCCTGCACTAATAAAGTTGTCTTTTACTTGCAATTTACAGATCAATTTTTCTCTCATCTTCCTGTGTTATGACGCCATGAAGAACAGTTTAGACAGGATAGGGAGCTGGCAGTGTGACCATTGGTCACAAGGGCTTGCCAGGACCTGTCCTGCACATCTGTCACTGGCTGCCCGAGTGATCCTGTGTCCATTGGGTTTCTCCTCTGAGAGCGCGTGGGCTCAACGTTCCCCCTTGTTCCCCTGAGACTCCTATCATCGCACTCTGGGCTAGTTCACCCCAAACTGCCCCTCAAATGTGGATGCAGATGCAGCGCTGCAGGAAGTCTCCCTGAAGGCAGCCCTGGCCTCAGCCTCACCTGCTGGCCCAGCTGACTTGAACAGCGTAACTTCACTGTGTCTCCTGCTCTGGGCTGTGATCCTGCACTTTCTTGTCTATGTCCTTGGCTGGTCAGGAAGATCGAGGAAGCAGGCACCTGTTCTGTGAGATTCTGGCCATGGCAGGACACTTAAGCCTTGTTCCATGAGTGGGCGAGGCAGTCCCTGCAATGCCCCAGGGCACATGAGGCCATCATGGGGGACCTCTGCCATGGCCTGCACGTCCACCCCAGAAAACCGCAGATGCATTTGGGAGTGTCTGTATCTTGACCAAATCCAGTCTCACGTCGTCTGTCAAGAGGTGCTTTGCCAAATGACACCCAGTCATAGCTGAGGGGGAGCTGCTGCTGGCCTTGGGAGACTGCGGCGTCTCCTGTTCCAGCGTGGCCTGCCTCCACAAGCGTCCCATGCCCTCCCTTGCTGTTTGAGACTGTGCTGAGTTGTGAGTGGTGACGTTGGTTTTGCTGACCCTTGGGTCCACTGTAAAGCATGAGCTGATCCCTTCACTCCCCTCCGTCTACTCCAAAATCAAATATCAAGGATGCTGGTAGGGCAATTACAGAAATTTAAATAAGATCTGTGATAATAGCCCTCTGTCACTATTAATTTTCTGCTTTTAATAACTTTATTGTGGTTACAATGAATACATTGGGGTAAGAGGCAGAGGGATGGTATATCTGAAAGGGTGATATGGATAAAGAAATTATGATAAAATGTTGGGTAATGTGGGTGAAGAGTACCTGGGAATTCTTCGTAGCCACTTTGCAACTTTTATATAAGTCTGAAATTGTGTCATAATAGAACTTTAAACTTCAAAGAAAAAAAAGAAAAGAAAAAAACCCAAAGTATTCAAAGAACCTTCAAAGAATTCAGAAAACTGCATTCTTCATCAGCTTCCTTGCTTCCCTGAGGCCTAGACGATGGTTCATTGATGAGGCACTGATCAGGCCCACAGCTTGGGCACAGGGTCTTGTGTGTTTGCTCCTTGAATGTGATGAGTGCATTTGCTCAGCAAGTGTTGACTGGGCACCGGTGGGTCTGGAACTTCTCACACACCAGGGGCAGACAACCTTCCTGTGAGGACCATCTTTTCCCTCGCAGATGTTAAGGCTTCAAATCAAGGTAGGGCTTGATGTATTGTAAAATCAGAACTCAAAATGGAGTCACTCTGGCTCAGGCCTGCATGTATCAGCTAACCTGCTCTTTGTGCTTCTGTGATTAATGCTTTGCTATGCTTGCTTCTCACAGATGGGGCCAAACCACAGGCTGCCAGACCCACTGGCCAGTTACCTGAAGTTCCAGGAACTGAAAGGGGACATAGGAGGTGCCGTCATGGTTGAACTGTAAATGACTATAGACTGACTATTTGCCAAATCCTGTTTTCCTAAGTCACGTAGCTAGCCCACCCCATAATAACCTCTGAAACCCTCATTTCAAGGTTACTTTCTGAAGGAAAGGAGAGCTGACCCGAATCGATTGGTCTGAGTGCGTATTTCCTCAATAAACTTTGCTGCTTCTGCAGAGTTGTCTGGGCTGCACTTCCTGGGGAGAGGTGTGGTTGGATGCCACAGTATCTGTTATGGTAAATTAGGAAATACTCTTCAATTCTAGCTTCCTAGGCTGAGTGGGAGTCAAAATATCCAGAGCTGATGAATCCAACATTTCTCACATGTACAGCTTGACTATGATGATGCTCCTTCTTCCAGAAACTAATTTTATAACTCATTTTAGGTTGATTTCAAACCAATTTTAGTCAGATGCTTTTGTTAAATAGATTTTTTTTTAAATATAAAAGACCACAGAATGACATGAAAAACATGTTTCCTTTATATAAAGTAATTAAGTTTACCAAACAGCAGATACACTGTGATTTAATGTCTGCAAAACATATAAGAAAATGAATGGAACAAAGATTAAAAGGCAAAGCTACTATAACAGTAGATACCTGAGTTTCATACCTTCAGCTTCTCCTCCTCTGTCGTCTTGTGCAAAAATGTATACAGTGCACACATTGCTATTTTGTAACAAGTAATTTCTTAAAAATTAGAAACAAAGCAAAAACATTCCTAGTTCTGTTTTTGAAGTTTTCCTTTGCTAGCAGTGTGCGTGTTCTTTCATCTTTCAAGACTAACATGGGATCCTTCACACACTCCCGTGCGCGTGTACTCAAGTAATCACACCCATTAAAAGGCTGGGCCATGGGGGCAGGAAAGATGGTGGAATGCGATGGACAGCAATGCCCTAGGTCCTTGTGCGACTGCACATATGATGTGGCTTGATATTGTTGTACCACCAGAGAAATGAAAAGTTGTGCTCCATTTGTGTACAATGAATCAAAATGCATCCTGGTGACATGTAAACCTAATTAGAATAAACAAATGAAAAAAAAAAAGTAGAAGTTAGCCAGGTGGAGGGGAGGCCCTGCTGAAAGATGGGCTAGTATATAGGTCTGTCCATGCCTACAAAGCTAAGCCAAGCCAGTGGAGCTGAAACACAGCATGCAGAGCGTAGTGGGAATAGATGAGCCCGCAGAGGAACCTGGGCTCTCTTCCCATGAGCCAGGCACTGCACTAGGTACTTAACATTCTCTAGTGGAAAATGTTTGGGGACTTAGAGATGGCAGCTGAGAGAAGAATATCCCAACGCAAACCCTCAAACAACTATTCTCTATAGTCATCCATTGTTGGTGAGACTGCAAACTGGGGCACCCACTCTGGAAAGTGATATGAGGATTCCTCAAAAAACTAGGAATTGAACCCTCGATTCAGCTGTCCTACTCCTCAGTATACAAAGGATTTAAAATCAGCACACTCAGTAGCCACATCACTGTTTATAGCAGCACAATTCACCATAGCTAAGCTATGCAGCCAAGGTAGGTGCCCATAACAAACGGATGCATGAAGAAATTGTGGTATCTGTACACAATGGAATATTCCTCAGCCATAAACAAGAATGACTTTATGACATTTGCCAGTGAATGAATGAATCCAGAGACGATCATGCCAAGTGGAATAAGCCAATACCAAAAAGACAAAGGTCTAATGTTATCTCTGATATGGGGAAGCTAAAATAAGGGGGACATGAAGAACAGAAGTTCAGTATATTAGACAAAGGGGAAAGGAGGTAAGGGAGGGGAGAGAGGAATAGGGAAAACAGTGAAATGAATCTGACATAACTTTCCTATGTACATAGATGAATACATTACAGTGAATCTCACCATCACATTACAAAAAAAGGCTGCTGTTTTATTTGTTTTGTTTTGTTCTCTAAGAACCCACCATGTGGTAACTGTATTTATGTGGGTTTGTTCCTGTGTTCTCTATTCTGTCCCATTTCTCTTCATGTCTGTTTTGGTGCCGTTTTTCTGTTACTATAGCTCTGTAGTGTAGTTTAAGGTCTGCTTCACTTTTCCTGATAAGGATTGCTTTGGCTATTATGAGCTTCTTATTTTTCCAAATAAATTTTCTGACTGCTTTTTCTATTTCTACGAGGAATGTCATTGGAATCTGAATAGGAATTGCATTAAATCTGAGTAGCACTTTTGGTAGTATGGCCACTTTGACAATATTTATTCTGCCTATCCAAGAACATGGGAGATCTTTCCATCTTCTAGGGTCTTCTTTAATTTCTTTTTTTGGTGTTCTGTAGTTTTCATTGTAGAGGTCTTTCACCTCTTTGTTAGACTGATTCTCAGATATTTTATTTTTTTGAGGCTATTATGAATGGGATAGTTTTCTCAATTTCTCTTTCAGTTGATTCATCTCTGATGTATAGGAATGTGATTGATTTATGTTCACTAATTTTATATCTTGCTACTTTGCTGAATTCATTTATGAGTTCTAGAAGTTTTCTGGTGGAGTTTTTCTTTGGTCTTCTAAATATAGAATCGTATTGTTGTCAGATAGGGATAGTTTGAGCTCTTCTTTTCCTATTTGTATTTCTTTAATTTCTTTCTTCTAATTGCCTTGGCCAGAGTTTCAAGCATAAAACGAAACAAAACAAAACAAAACAAGAGCCCAGTATAAAATGAACTTCAAGGTGCGGAGAGAGTGTTTTGAATGAGGAAGCAGCTACAGTGTCAAGGAGTGGCCTAAGGACGTCTCTACCTCTGCGTCAGGAGCAGCTGGTCCCCAGGGCCAGTCCATCAGTGCGACACTCGTGCCTTCCAGCTGCCGTGGTGACTTCTGCCGCTCAGCTTGCAGCGTTGGCAGACACTTCCCTGGACATTTGACCGGGCGCCCTTCCACCACCTCTGCTCCGTCTCTGATCCAAGAAAGGTGGCAGCCCCATGCCATTCCAGGACTCATGTGCTCAGCGGTAGCTGGGGTATTCCGTGGGCCCTGAGTGTGCTTGCTTTCTGTGGTGGTGTTCCTTTTAGAAATAGGTGCCGTTAGCACATTTGAATCGTTATGGGAAGGAGAACGGACACTCTTGGCCATCTAACCGAGTCTGTGTCTCTGATTTACGTTGAGGGCTTTGGAATGGAGGTGCTTTATATGAGGAAGGCACATGCTGACTTCCTTGAGGCTGGAGGAAGAAGACAGGGACTTCCACTTGGGGTCATTATTTGGAGTCCATAGACAGTTGTTTCTGAGTCCAGCCACCTTGTGCTGAGCTTGGGTGCCACATTCGCCACTTGGACAGCCGTGACTGGCTGGGGCTCCAGTAACAGTAACCAGTGGGTGGAGCAGGCCGATTTTCATCCTTCTCCACATACTGGTGAGGACCCTGCTTGATCCTGAAAGCAGCCATCTGCTGAGACCTGAGCAGTGTGCAGACAGCCCCTGACTCTCTGTACCTGCAATCTTGGTGTGGGGTCCTCAAGCCCTAGATGGCCTGGTGAGTCACCACCTCTTCTCATCACAATCTTTGACATCACTCAGGGCTCCTTCCCAGTGAATCTGCACTGAGTTCAGTTCTGCTGAGTCCAATCTATTTATAGGAGCCCATTTTTAATTCTTATGGCACCAAAAGCTCTGATGTCTTTTCACACTACAGAAAAATAGCAGACTTGATCAGGGGCATCTGAGATTTAGACAAACATCACACACACACACACACACAAATTTGATATAGATAGAGAAAGCCATTATTGCATATTCCAAAGAGCATTCTAATTACCTAGTTATCTTGAAATTTACTTGTATGAGATTTTATTTTAAGCAAGCTTGCCTGGGACGAGGCCTTCCAATCCCTTAGCTTTCCTGCTAGCTCTGTATCAGTGGGGCTGACGGATGATGGCATTTGGTCAGATGGGGTGCAGTGCTCTCCCTGGACTGAGAAGCCTGGGAGAGCACTGCACCCATGGAGAGGTACCCATGGAAGGTGCATGTCGATGTTGAGGGGTGCTGCTGCCCTGAGTGTCTGGAGAGGTGTTTAGAGGCAGGAAGGAGGGAGATGGGCAAGTTCCATTGATGCTGAAAAGGTGCTACAGCAGAGGCAGGCTCTGTAACTAAGGAAGGAGAAAGGATAGGCTGTGGGAGCTTTTGAGGGTTTCTCCTTCCCAAGTGTTTGTCTGGGTTCCTTTTATCAGTGAGAGCCCTCGGTACTCAGTGATATCTAGAGGAAAGGGGGGAATTTCCCACCCGAGATTCAGGACATTCTAACCAGCTGTCCAAGGTCATGCCAGGAATCCCTGAGAGGCCCTTCTATGCTGCCCATCTTGGAGATCGCATCCCAGGGGTGTGGCCACCCTTGCTCTCCTTGTGTGCACCTGGGGCTGGTGTGGCAGCAAGGGCCAGCTTTATTTTAGGCACTTTACACAGGAAGTTCAGTGTTGACCGTACAGTTCTCCAGGCTCAGCAGCCTCCTGGACTCCCCCTGCAGCCAATGAAGACCTCACAGGGGTTTCCCACTCCCGCTGGGCCAGAGTCTCAGTTGCAGGGTGCTGGGGACCCAGCCTTTCCTGCGTGGCTCCCTCAATGGAACTTAAATACACGCAGCTGAGCCTTACAGAGTGCTGGTGCATGCTGTGCTACCCCGTGCGTGACTTGTTCCCGTTGTTCTGAGACCTTTCCCAGGCAGGCTGCGCTCACACATCACCGTCACCGCCAGAGTGACACTAATGTCTGACGTTTGGGTAGTTTTACAGTTTACCCTACGCTTCCCTGGTTGCTCCCTTTGGTATAAAACTCCTCCTTACACTCTGGCCAGATCGTCCTTCATGATAATTGGTAATTATGCTCTAAAAAGCTTGACAGAGTTTTAGGGTTGGGAGCAGGAGCCCCTGAAAATGTGCAAGTTTTTGATGGCTTCTGATTGATAAATAGGATTTATAGTGCTGAGCTGTGGTAATGGTATTTACTAAATTATCATCTTTGCCTTAGAAAACTGGACTCTATTTTCCTCCCATCAAAATGTGCAGGAAGAACAGACCTTGGAAAGAGAATGAGTCAGCAGAGGAGGCACACAGAGAAGCTTTTACAGCAGGGGCTATTTCGGGAATTTGGTTGTTTTCCTTTGTGAGGATAATTCATCATTTCTTTCTTTCTTTTTTTATGTGCTCAGAATTTTGTTAAAAGGCAATTTGGTAAATTGCTGGCTTCAAATGTGATTAGAAAATGATTGTTCTGAATTCTAACTGGCCAGACACCTTTTGTTGTGCAAAAGCCAGGCTCATGATGAACACCCTGAAGTCCTGTTGACCCAAAGCATGGCTGCCCTTCCTCAGCAGTCCTGCCTCAGTGCTGGCCTACTGTCTACAAAAGAGGTGGACCTCGTGAGCATCTGCACGGCCCCTGCCTGCCCCCTCCCCTCCCAGAGCCACAGCAGGCAGAGCTGAGACCCTGGCAGGCTGAAGACGTTCCTGCCTCCTCGGGGTATTGGAGTCTGGACTGCCCCCTGGCATTCCTTCCAGACTGTTCGAACCCATGTAAGTCCTGGGCGCTGTTGGTCCCATGCAAGAGGTTCCTGTCGGCATGCCGTCCCCAGCCAAGGAGCCAGGAGGGCGGTTCCCCTGGGTGGGATGGGCTGTGAGTTTCTCCTCCTACCTCCTCCTTTAACAGAAAAGAGTGGCCACTAGTTGACATGATATCAGTGCTTGATTGAGAAACACAGGACCTCAGGCCTGAGGGGGATACACAACGGCACACCTTAGCCAGCAGCCCCAGACACAGGTGGGTGCTGTGACGCAGTGACTAGAGCGGCCTTCCAGAACATGATGGGGTTGCAGCTGGGAGACAGACCTGTTGGCAGAGAGAGTTCACTCCACTTCCTGGCATGACCTGCACTTAAGGTCTGACAGAAGTCCCCCCTCTGGGCACCTCTGAAGGCCAGGCCCAGCTTCAGGAACCCCACGGTGGGGCTGTGGCTTCCACCAACACCATGTCACTGCTATGTCCCCCCCTTCCCCACCCCACCTCACAGTGGTGACTGGAGGAGCCTGTGCTCATCCCTGGGCTCCATGCCAATCCGCACCTCAGAGCAGCCTTCTGGGCACTCAGCCCTCCACGGTGAGTCTCGCGGGATTCTCCAGCTCTCAGCCTGGGGGTCTCACCTGGTCCTCACCTTTTCCAAGTGTGGTTGGAGAGATATTTGTAAACCATACATTTGGGTTTGTCAGTCCCTCTCTGGAAGTCTTCACTGGTGTGTCTTTGTTCCCAGAAGCAAAGAGTAGAGCCCTTTGCGGGGCGGAAAGCAGCTTGACCTCCCTCTATCATCCAAGCTGGGGGGTTTTGGGAGTATAAGCAAAGTATAACTGAACTTGTGCAGTTTTTGAAATGTTTATTTTCTGAATGACAAATTGGTTTCATGTGTTGATAGATCTCTAAAATAATTCTTTTTAAAAAACCACCTAATATATGAAAATAACATATACATGAAAGCAACATTTAATTTCCATGTTGTTAATTCAATATTAAAATAAGCAGAATAATCATTTTGGGTATATAGTTAGAAACTTTATAAGCTAGTTAGCATATTTTTCTACTATTAAGTCATTGGTATTTTTTTCTGCAGAATGTATTTTTAATAAGGTCTTAGTTTTTTTGTAAAATTTTCAAAAAAATAGCTGTAATATTCTACAAAGTTGAATTTTATGATGAATACATTTGAAGCTACTGGGGTCATTGATTTAAGACTCATCTATATAACTATGACATTTTAAGCTGAGAGAGTATTCTTCCAACAGGTACTGATATACTTGGTAAACTAAGAGCAAATTTCTGAGCAAAGCAGGGGCTTCTTGATGTTACTTGTTATATTAAAATAAAGAAATGTTTTAGGCCAAGTATCTTCCCACCTGCTGACTTTTGCCTCCAAAGCATTATTCTTTCTTAAATATTTTTGTAATATAAAACCTATTACATAAATTGTCTGTTTATAAAAGTTCAAAATGTTTCACTAAGTTTTGATGTTGAAAATCACAGGTCTCCTAAATGTCACCTCATTTTGTTGTCAAATACATACACCTTTGTGCAGCTGAGTTCAAATCCCTCCAAAAATGCTTCGTGAAAGCTGAGACATGATGTTTCAGCATTATATTTCACCACCATATATAAGTTCTCATCTTTTTAAAAAGAATTATTTAGTTGTACAATTGCTCTTTAAGACTGAAATTCATGCTCTTGTTACTTTCTATCTTTGTTATAGAAAATTGAAATTTGCTAGAAAGCTTCAGAAGTCAAGGTCTTTGTTTCCTGCATCACAGATCATCTAGGTTTGGAAATTTCCCATCTTGTGCAAATAAGTTCAAAATGTTCACTCTTTATTCAGGATGTGCTGAATGATCTACAAACATGGTGATTAAAACCATAAATCTTTCCCAAAAATATTCTTACTGATACATGTTGTACGTATTATACATAAATTTTATATGCACAGCTTGATCTTGATTTAAAAAATTAATATGCCCATGTAGCCACAGATAGAGACAGAGTATGTTTCCTTCTCTTCAAGCCTCTGCCTTCTCAGTGAGACTCCCGCATGTGCCCGCTACTTGACCTCTTCCCACATGGTGGGCAGGATGATGGCCCCAAGGATGTCCTACCCTCGTCCCTGTAACTGTGAACATGCTGTGTCACAGAGCTGATGGAATGAAAATCCGTGATCCACTGACTTCAGGTGGGGTGCTTATGCTGTTCCCCTGGTATCTGAGAGGGCACCCTGCCACCACAAAGGTCTTTAGAGGAGGCAAAGGGACTCAGAGAAAGAGTCACACGTGAGAAACAGGCTCCCTGCCTCAACCAGCCTTGAAGATGGAGGGGGCCAGGAACCACAGAGGCGAGGCTGACAGTCCAAAAGACTGGACAACGGTGAGTACATGTGCCCTCCCCCGGCTTCCAGCAAGGATCACCTTGGCTTGTAGCCAGGGAGAGCCATTTTGGACCTGTGACCCCAGAAGTGTAAGAGAATGGATGCCCATTGTTTTAATTTGTTATAGGGATAGTGAGAAAATGAAGAGGAGCCCTGCATTCAATTGATCTGCTTTCGCTTTGGGTTGAGGTTGAGCTTACAATGGCACGCACGGCCCATGGCAGACATTTGGTTGAGATGGGGAAAGGTGTGGGCCCCTGTGTGACCCCTTCAGACACGGAGC
>CM053405.1:3628514-3650968 GCA_028644305.1 Xerus rutilus
TACCCATTACATATTTATCACCAACATTCTTGACAAATACAAATAATTTTTAATCAAGCATGCACTTTCACATTTTAGCTGATTACTGCCGAAGGTGTTTAATAAAAGCAATGTCAAATAAAATAAACAAATAATCATGTTTTTTTACAGGATAATATATTAGCAAGCTGTAGTAACAAGAGCTTGCAGACCTCTGAGTGATACAATTCTGCCCCTATTTCCTGTGCCATGATTCAGGATTTCCCATGTTTACCACTAACCTTGATGAAGGTAGCATGGTAACACAGTGCACCTTGCAGGCTCTGGCAAGTATCGGGACAAAATTGGCTAGTAAATCAATAGATGACAGGGGCAGCTGGTTGTAAAACTCTTCTCATTATGGCTGGGGGAAGGAGGACTCAGCGACTCCCAGCTGCTTGTGTCTGAGCATTTTTATTAGCAATGCCCTCCTGCAAGCTGCCCTTGGAAGGAAGGTCATACAAATGTCATATCTTTCTTGTAGCTGAACTGATGAGAAAGAGTGCTGCTTTACATAGTTTACCTTCTTTTTGTGCAAATGGAAAGGATATTTTGTTAAAAATGGAAAAATCTGACACAAATATTAAATCACATGAGAAGCCAGAGAAACAGAGTTGGGACTCTCATTTCCAGTTGGGACAATTGATCATGCACTATACAACTTAGTGGGTTCTCTCACCTCCCCCTGCAGCCTCATACAAGCACTGTCCTCCATGTGTGGTGACCTTCATGTGGACATTTGACTCAGGTTTTCTCCATTGCTGGACTCATGCTCCACAGGAACAGCAATCTTAGTGGATCTGATTCACCATTGGATCCTCATTCTCCAGGGGGCTGTCTGCCAAAGAAGAGTGCTCAACAAGTTTGTTGAATGATCAGTGGGTCCAGAAATAGGAAAGTCAAAGAAGGTGAACACTTACATCTAAGCTCTCAGGGGAGAAGGCATCTCCACTGGAGGGCTGGGGGGCAACCTTAATAGCAGAGGCACGGTGAAGTGCAGATGTGTGATGGCTTTTAATTATTCCTTTCCATTACTTCATTTGCACTTTTTTGTGACTATAGTATTTGAAAACACTAGTTCTCTCTCATATGCAGGGGATATGTGACACACTCCCAGCAGATGCCTGAAGCCCTGGAGTCCTGATCGCCATGTACACAGTGCTTTCACACAGTACCTTGGATAAACTTCATTTTACAAAATATGCACATGAAGAGATCAACAACAATAACTAACAATAAAGTAGAAGGCCTGTAGCAATATACTATAATAAAACATGTGGATGTGATATTTCTAAAAAATCTCAGTATGTTGTTCTTGCCTTTCTTCTCTGTGACTGCCAGTCACTGACGGGACTATTGCAGTATTGATCCCGAGTACTAACAGGCACCAGGGGAAGCTTGCTCCAGGTGCACTGTAAAGCCACAGTGCCTCCCTCCTGCTTCCCAACACATGTGCACGTGTGCACACACACTCTCAGGCCATTTGGTAGCATAACATTTGAAAAACCTAATTATGGGTATGGGTACATTTATAATATCATAAACTTTTAAAATTACATATATAAATAAAATATGAAGATGCAAACAAGCATGTATTTAGGTAAAGCACTACAGTAACAAATTAACTCTGAAGTCTCAAAGACTTACTGTAGCAAAAGCTTTTTTCTGTCACAGTTACAGACCCAGGGCACAGAGCAAATTTTGCTCCATGTAGTGACTCAGGCAGCAAAGCTGGCACAGGCCCCAGCCTCCTGTATCTGCACCCTTCTCGTTTGCAGCACCTAAGGGGTATGTGCCTGTTCTTGAGTGGTTTGTCCAGCAACGTCACACCTCACTCTGCTCTCAGCCCATTGTCCAAATGAGAACAAGGAGGCATGACACCTGTGTGCTCTCTGCCTTTCGGCAAGTGCCAAGGACGTTACAGAGCTGGGTATCATCTCTCCTAGTGTGTTCTCCACCACTCCATATTTTGACCAGCTCTCATGAGTTTCTCTTCCATAGACAGAGTCCTCCTGTGAAGTCCCCTTCAGCCTTAGGGAGGGCCGTGGTTTCCTACATTTGCTGAGAATTCTTGAACACCATCCCTGGTAGGTTTGTTTGTTGGTGTTTGTGTGTATGTTTTGATTTCTTTAGATCTTTCCAAGACTTTGTCCATTCAATTGAACCTTTCCATTGTGTGCTCCACATGTTTCCTGCTGAGGGCCTTAATTGGCGAGTTCCATTGTTACTAAACACAGAGTAGCATTTGTGCCTGCCTAGAGTAGATGTCCTCATGTCCTGTCCAGGAGCTGAACTGAGCCCAAAAGTCCAGGCTCTATAGGATGCAAAGTGGTTTGACTCAGGTGAAGACATAACTCTTATTAGACTCCTCCTGGGACTGCAAAGGGGGTTGTCCACACCAAAGGAACAGAGAAGAAGCCACCATCAATTAGCAGCAATAGCCATTCAGGAAGTTGCAGAGACATGCATGGAAGTCGAGATTCATGTGGATTCTGAACCTGTGTTTGGTAGTCACTTTGCAGAGACCCTGCTCTGGAGGAGGGAATGTTACTCTTACTCCATTAGCTCTGGATTCTGGTCTCTGTGAGAACTTTGCTTGTTCTGGTTCCCAAATCCACCTTCTGGAAAGCCCTTCTCGACCTGTTCTATTTGACTGAATCAGATGTGGGCTTCAGGGAACATATCCACAGTGAGAAGTGTGTGCCTTTGTCAGCCCACTCTGCCTCCGAAATGTTAGGGCCTCAAGTTTTAAATCTTTATATGCTTTTGCAGGCCAAGCTCACAGAACATACAGAAGGACAATTTCTATAACAGCTCAGTATGTTTCTGGTCCGTTTTCTGTGAACAGTTTACACACTTCCTTGCTCGGCTATTATAGAAGAATTACATCAGGAAAAGAGAACAGGCCGCAAACACCTTACTCAAACACAATTGCACCAGGGTCCAGACTTGCAACACAGCAGAGAGACTGAAGTCACCTTGGAATTTGGCAAGGACAGCTGGGGCCTTACAGCCAATGATCAGCATGAGGGATGCCGGGCCCTGGAAAATTATTAAGAACTGATGTGATACCAAGGGTGAGGAAGAGGAGGTTGATCAGTGGTTAGAGGTGATTGTCTCTAACTTGGCTTAGCAGGATTCTTGCTGAAACTGGAGTCAGCTGAAGTCTTGGCTGAACCTGGACTCTGCAGGCCTGAAAGAGACCTAGCTGAAGCCACAAGGGGCCTCAAGTCCTGGTGCTCACTGCCATCCCTGTCTTGACCATATTGTCCCACAATCTGCCCTTTCTTCATGGAGGCTACTCAGAGGTTTTCTCGTATTATCATTGCTCAATGTCTTTTGAGGCACCGTGTGCTACTCTTTGAGCTCTAGAAACAATGGGATTGCCCGACATTTCAAAGGCCCTGGATTCTGCACCCTCTGTCTCCTTAGTGACCAGCACTCGCTGCCAGGCTGCCACGTGTCCTTCAGCTTCTGCAGGTAGTCCTCTAGTCACATGCTGCTCTACTGCTGATTGAGCTGATGCCACAACTTGCTTTGGTTTTTGTTTTTGTTTTTCTTTCAGCTGCCCTTCACCTTGCACAGCATCTGTATTATCATGATCACATGATGCCCTGCTGCAGTGACCGATACATCCTCAGGTGGCACAAGTTTAACACCATGAAGCTAAGTCCTGCTCACACAACACACCCCACCCCAAATGTAAGATGGTGCGGTCTGGGGCAAATGCTGAACTGCAGTCCAGTGACTCGCAGCTGCAAGCGTGGAGTAGGGCAGCGCCTCAGCAACTGTGGCAGCAGAGGAGAGGACTGAGATCCGGCACAGCTGCTCTCGAATGCGCCAACCTGGAATTCACAGTCACCTCTGCTCATGGCCTGATGACCCGACATGGTTCTGTGGCCCAGAGTAATTGGCAGAGAGCAGGAAATGTGGCAGCACAAACAGACATTTGATGTATAGTAAGAGCATCTGTCCACACAGGTTTTAGAAACATTATAAATAAACCATCATATATAAGCGCACACACACATACATGCTGTTTGGACATAGCCATTGTGGAAAGCTGCAATTTAAAGAATTTCGTACTACACATCCTTTCACATTTAAACATCTTGGTGGACTGAATTTTCCAAGAATGGCCGCACAGTTGTCTCCAGCTCCACATGCTCCGCCGCAGGACCTGTCCCTCTCCACCCCCGCAAAGGCTGGGTCTAACTACCTGGCCCAAGCCATGGGGCCAGGCTGGTCTCAGGGAATCACTTGTAACTGACAGAGGGGGCAGAAGGATGTGGAGAAACAGCCGGCAGCTTCTGTTTCCTACTGAAAGGCCCTGTTCCCAGAATTCATGAAAAGCCTGAACACTTAATGCAAACAGAGGAGACGGAGGGAGTGCCGGGGGCCAGGTCGTGGGGGTGGAGCCTGTGATAACCTCTGTGTGCAGGTCGTGGGGGTGGAGCCTGTGATAACCTCGGTGTATGCTGAGTGAAGGCGAGAGTATCCGGCCTCTGCCTGCCCCTCCCATCTTCACCCTGTGAAGATACAACCAGAGACATTGTTGCAAACCAGGAAGGGGCCTCCATGGACACCCCTCTTCTGCTCTTTGATCTTCAACTTCAGCCTCCAGAACTATGGAAAATAAATCTGTTGTTGGAGCCACCGAGCCTGTGCTGATCTTGTCATCTGTGGGTTGGGACAGATGTGTCATGACTCGTGTTCACCAGGGCAGTACCACACAGAACCACTGCGCTGCCCCCAAGTCCTCTGGCTGCCATCGAGTCATCTCTGCCTCCCCAGTCCCCGCCACTGTGACAGGCTGGCACTTTCTTTTGGAATGATCCCTCTTGTGATCCATCTGCCACATTTGAGAAGCCCAAGCCACATAGAGAAGCTACATGCAGGGGACCAGTGGACAGGTCTAGCGGAGCTCAGCCCTTCAGTCTGCCCACCTGGCTGCTGGAGTGGCCTGTAGAATCTCAAGTCATCCTGGCTAAGGCCCCAGGCATTGTGGAGCAGATGCGAGCCTCCCTGTGCCCCGTGCACACTCTGACATGTGCAGTCTAGGGGCAAAATGAGCCGTGGTTGTTAACCAACAGAGTGTGGTGGCTTGCCGTACAGGCTAGACGCACGTAGCAACACTAACACTGAGGAGTCTTCCAGTAGACGGTGCTGTCCTTTAGACCTGGAGTGTCCCACAGCCCCATGAATGAAAGCTTGGAGCCTCACTCGGTGGTATTGGACGTAATGGAACCTTTAATGAGTGAGGCTTACTGGGAGAACATTAGGTCACTGAGGGCATGACCTTGAAGGGGATGCTGGGATCCTGGTCCCTTCCTGTCACTCTCTGCTTCTTGGCTGCCACCAGGAGGACAGGTCTCCTGTGCCATGCACCCCCACCGTGATGTACTGTGCCACTGAGTGGTGAGAACAACAGGCCAACTGTCCATGGACTGACACCTTTGAAACTGTAAGGCAAAATAACCTTTCCTCTTTTCAAATTGACTTATGTCAGACATTTGTCACAGCAATAGAAAGCTAATTAATGACGGTGTCTTACGGAAAGTTAGAATACATCTTACATATGAAAAAATATGGTAACAAATGAATATGAGTATAGTTTATGTGAAAATAGAATGCAAGGAGCGCCCTCATAATTTTTTGTTATGCCAGAACTACATTATATAATTCTCTGTGTGTGTGTGTGTGTGTGTGTGTGTGTGTGCATACACTCTAAAGTAGCTTTTACCTATATTATATACTATGAAATAACTCTGAATCCCACTGAGTGAGTCTGACCTTTTATCAACAAGCTGCATTGGCGTTCTCCTGGCTGCTGCTGTCTCTCTGGCTGTGCCTATTTAAATACCCATTCCACGTTCCACAGTATGTGTTAATGGTTTTATGTGCTGAGAGCTGCAGAATCAGCACGGCATGCCAGGTGCGTGAGACAGACCAGGCCCTGTCCACGCAGGGCCAAGGCATACTAGGGACACGCACAAACCAACACATGTCAAGCCCCCTGGATTTAAGGTTCTGAAAAGTTGTGTAGGGGAGAACACAAGGACACCTGAGAAACTGAGATGGCTTGTGGGCTCAGAGAAGGCGTCACTGGGGAAGTCCACTCCAGCTGGAGCTTGAAGTGCTTTGTCACGTGGGGGGTCATTTCTGGGTTTTGCCACAGTGGATGGGGCCAGGGGCAGTGGCTGGGGCTGGGTGTGGGAAACACAGGGAGTCGTGCGTTCCTTGAGGTCTCCGGATGCATTGCCAGACGCGTGCTGGTGGAATTTATTCTGAAGCACCGGGTGCCCCGTGGTAGGTGAGTGGGTGAATACTGGTGGAACATCAGAGTGGGACATCAGTGCTGGGAAGAAGAGAGGTACAGGATCCTGCAAAAGGACAGAAGAGCTTCCAAGGCTTGTCACTGAGTGGGGGAGGCCTGCGTGGAAAGGCCACGCAGGCACCGTTCCAACCACAGGACACCTTGGGAAGGCACAGCCATGACACAGTAGGCCAGAGGCGGTGGAGGGCTGGACTGGAAGGAATGACAGCGGAGCCCGAGGACGGGGGCAGCTGCCGTGGTGCTGCTGGTTACACTTTCACCCAAACCCATGGGGTGCCCCACACCCAGAGTGAGCCCTGGCAGGGACTGTGGACGCTGGGATCGTCTGTCAAGGTGGCTCAGCAGTTGTGACCCATGTGCCACTCAGGCGGAGGATGTTGACTGTGGGGGTGGGCTTGTGAGGGAGGGAGTGTGTGGAAATGTCTGCCTTCCTCTCACATTTGCTTTGAACTTAAAACTGCTCTGAAAAGCTAAAGTCTATGTACAATAAAATTGGAAAATAAAAATGTCATTTTAGATGTATTTGCAGAAATGAAGGTGGGGGTGGGGTTGGCCCCCCCCCCCCGCCAGTGGCTTTCAGCTGTTCTCTTCCTTATCCTAGTGCCCCTAAAACCGAGCACATGGGTAGGAGGAGGGTGGCAGGGAACCCAGTCCAGTGGTGACCATGCAGGAGAGAAGGACAATGCAACCCAAGGCGTGGGCAGCTGGGGTGCCTTGTGAGCCGATGGGAGGGACCTTCCTGCCGGAGCGCACCCTGCAGAACAGGTCACGTTCCTAGCAATCCTCCATCCATCGCCCTGTGGGATTATTTTCCAGTCACACCACAGCTCAGAGACACAATCTGAGCCATCGGAGTCCTGGCTGGGGCTGGGGCCTGGGCCATGGCCAAGGAGGGTGGCCCTGGAGGGTGGGCCGTGGATGACGCTGTTGTGCCCAACCCAAGCCATCCTTCCTTCCTGCCACTTCACCTGCTGGCTCCTTTTCCTTCCTCGAGCTGCGTCTTCCTTCCTCCTCCTTTTCCTCTTTCCAGATCCCTGCACAAGGACCCGGCTATGCATGGTGACTGGCATGGCCCCATGGTGGGGAAGGGTGCTCTCGCCCCCAAATACCTCCCCGCCTCTTGTTGGGTGTCGCTGTGTCGAGGCCTCACTGCACCAGGTGGGTGGCAAGTGTAAGGTTCAGAGTGCCAGGCTGGGCAGAGGCTGGCAGCGGGTGTTCTTGTGCTTGCCGCGGAGGTCAGAGCTGGTGGAGCTGGACCTCTATGGCACCCCTGAGGGTGCTTGGTCTTCACCCAGCCCTCTGTGGACTCTGAAGACACACTTAGGTAGGGTCATCCCAAGGTCCCTTTCCCCACAGACATCAGTTCTGTGACTTCATCCCTTCGTCCATTCCTTCAGATCTGTGATTTCAGAGCTGGAAGACTTTGCACAGACACTCAAGGCCTTTAGGGGACCCCCAAGGGCGCTGAGCTCTGAACTCCAGGGCTGTATTCCTCCCACAGTGTGGCCAGCTTGGACCATCCTTTGTTAGAGCACATTGTTCATCATCGTATCAGAAATAGACATGCAAGCTGCCCTGCAGGGCCGCCCAGGGCCTCTGGTCTCTCCCTGCCTGTTTCCTGTGAGCAGCCTCTCTAATGTCTTCTGCTCCTGAGGAAATTTAATCTGGGTCGTGTGAATGTAAGTCTTTGTGCTGACAATGAAAATGGAATATTTCAGTGTTTTTTTTTTTTATTACAAATAAGGCTTCAGCTTTCCCGGGCTGCGAAGGGAGTTCTGTGTAGGCTTCTCCCTCATGTTGCCCTCTCTTAACTAGCCACGGGGAGCATGGAGAGGCTGCCGAGGACGGTGTGTAAACATTTTCTGTGTGGGAAACGCACAAAGCTGAGTCACACGTCCCAGCCAGGCACCTTCAATTAGCTGCTGATGTGCCAGGTTGTTGAGTGTGACCCAGTGGCGCAGGAACTGTCACCTAGCACATTGATTAAAATAATTGAGGGCTGCACCAGAGCATTTCCCAAGGCCCCAGAAACACCCAGAAAATGCAAACATTCTGGAGAAAGAGAAAGCGAGGGTGAAGTCACGTAGCATCCTTGGCTGACCTCAGCTCTAGACGCTGGGGGAAGTGGGGCTTGGATTTGCTTTGTCTCAGGGACAGGGATGATATATGTTATTACAGTCGTGACTCAAGTTCCCGTCAGACATCTGGCATCCTCAGCGCCCAAGGAGACTGGACAAGCTGAATAAATCTCTGCACTGAGGCAGTGAGCAGCCAGAAGAAGGAAATATGAGGGATCTGGGACCAAGAGAGTGAGCGTGTGCCCCCCATGCTCCCATCAAGGCTTGGGGGCACTAGCTAATGAGCTCCCCTATCTTGGAGGGAAGAGGAAAAAGGCAATTGGACCTATAGAAGGGCCAATCCTAGGTTGCTGAAAATAATAATGCAATCTCTTCTCTCTTAACAGATACTAGACATTTAAACCAAGCCAGCAGCCTCAGCTCTGTGAACATGTGACTTTAAAACTCAATGTGCTTTCGCTCACTGCAGCCTGCGCCCCGGGCTGCCCCAGCCTCCCACATCCTGAGTGGAAGCAGCTGTTGAGTTACCAGTTTGCCACGCTTCATTGAGGAGAAAGGGGCATGCAGAGGCTGCGGAGTCCACCTGAGGGAGGTCTTCAGCACGCAATGGCTCCACCAGAAGCAGGCCCCTGCACTGGGGGTGGAGAGGGAACCACAGGTCCACCGCCAGGGAGCACAGGCTGGTCAGGAGACAGGCAGGCAAAGGCACAGGACACCAGCAGTGTGGAATGGCCAGCTGGAGGCATGGGTAGAGCAGCTCAGCTGCAGAGGAGCAGACTGGAGGTCTCTAACTGGCCACAGAAGTAACTGTGTGGATGGACACATGTGAACAGTGAGCGTGTGGAATGTGCTTGTGTGTGTATCTTTGTGGACGTGTGTGTGTATACATGTGTGTGCATGCTGTGTGCATGTGTGCCTGTGTGTGTGTGCAGGTCTGTGTGGGGGAGGGGAGGACAGAGATTTTTTTCCGACCTTGGTCTGACTCCGAGACCTGCTCTGATGTTACTCCGGACATGGCCACAACCAGCTTTCAGGGCCTCCCCTGAATGGGGACCAGCCGTGAGTTGGAGCTGCTCTGATCACATGGTGCTCTCAACTGGCTACAAAAGTAGGACATCACTTGGTTCAGGAACCGAAGGTGGCTCACCTGGCAGAGCTCTGTGCCCCATCCGCCCCGCCTCCCCCAGCCCGCTGGTGACCTGCACAGCGCACGCTGGCTGTGCATCCAAGTCTCGGGGCCCAGGCAGCTCTATCACGGGACTCACTGTGCTCTGCCAGTGTGGAAGGTGCGCTTCCTCTGCCGCACAGGCTTGAAATGCACTGTGAGGGGCACTGGAGGGCCACCAAGCCAGGACTCGCCTGTCCGAC
Organism: Xerus rutilus; assembly: GCA_028644305.1. Lineage (NCBI taxonomy): Eukaryota > Metazoa > Chordata > Mammalia > Rodentia > Sciuridae > Xerus > Xerus rutilus. The sequence continues at coordinate 3,638,316 of CM053405.1, forward strand.
AGGCCGTTTGTTGTGATGTCTGCAGAGGGAGGTCCTGTGCAATCCCCCAGACAAGGATTTGGTGGCACTGCTGTTCTGGTTAGTGTCTGCGGTGCTCACCCTGAGCCACTGTTTCGTCCCTATGAACAGCTTCCCTTCCAAAGCAGATCCAGGGACTTTCCACTAGGGCAGGGAACACAGGCAGCCCCCGGCCCTGAGTGGGCAGTCTGCTTCTCCCCATGCGCTTTCCACCGGGTCCAGCAAGGGGTAACGCGGGGTCTCCCTTCACAGCACCCTCCCTGTGGCCCCCAGGGCCTGGCTCCTCTTCTCTCAATGGCACCCCTTGGTGCTCTGTTGGGACGGCTGGCTGTGCCTTCCAGGTTGAAGATTACCTCTTATCACTGCCCCCAAATGACATCTAGATGTTCAGACTCTGCAGCATGTGAAGCATCTTTGAGATTTTTAGCTAAAAATGAAAGCAGGATAGGCTGGCTCCTCAGCCCACATGGCTACGTTTTTTATTATAATTTTTATCTGTGAAATTCTGCTTGTCATCATTTTCTGGACTTTGAAGATTATTTGCTCTCTTTTGAAGACTGCAGGGTCCCGGAATTCTTGATCTCTCTCTCCCCCTCCTCTCCTCTCTCTCTTCAGTACCTATCCACACAGGTGCCCCTGTTTCCCAGGGACTCTGCTCCTGCCTCCGTGGCTCTCATTCACGGCCATCTCATCATCCTGACTCTGTGTAGTGTCCAGTCTTTGACTTGGTGTTCAGAACTCAGGCACAGGAGGCAGCAGAGGAGGAAGTGGGGCCGATCCCTGGAGTGGCCTCCTTGGGCCTCCTCGGGCCTCCTCGGGCCTCTGCTGACAGAATGTTAGAGGATGGTTGTTGGAGTTCAGAGAAGCAGGAGTTCCAATGACCACGAGCACAGCCATTGTCAAGCCTGGGCGATTCAAAACCCTGTTGAGGAAGGTTTCACCCAGATGGTGGAGTGGAAGCCATGTCCCTCCTGGCCCCTGAAGGAATGAGGCGACCTGAGACTTTAGGAAAGATTGCCTGCAGTTCTCATGTAGCATTCTCCTCAGCGTTCCTTCTGCCAAACCCAGTTTTCTAGCAGAAAGGAATAGCGATGGGCTTGAGCCAATGGTGTCCACCACGTCACCACACCCAACAGGCCAGGAGGAGCCAGTCAGGTGGAGGGCAGGGGCGGCTGGAGGAGGCTCCACTGTGGCTGTTTGGGAGGACAGCGTGTGCTTGCCGTAGAGGCAGAGGTATGGGGCTGACTCAGCCTTACCAGAGCGCCTGGGCGGGGGACTGAAGAGTGGCAGAGGTCCCTTAGGAGCCACTCTCACAACTTGGCTTCCTGTCCCTGCAATGTCACCTCTGTGGCAGACAACCTGAAGACAACAGTTCACTGAACTGGGAATTGAGACTGTCTCTGGCATTTGGGGTCCTCAGGCACCACCCATTGGGTGGAGCTGTTGACCTTGATAACCAGGGGGACCTGGGTTGCTGTGCATGGTGGAGACAGGGGAGTTGACATCTGTGACTGATGAGATTCTCTGGGACATCTTGTGATTCCATCTGTAAAGTAAATGGAAAGCTGGCGAGAAGTACAGGACCACAGAATATCCAGATCCTCGAGAATACGAAGTGGTCACCCAACCAGGTAAGACCCTGGATGCCCACGAGTCAAGGCTGAGGGCTGTGGATACGTGGCATGGCTATAGAAGAGGGATTTTCGAGTCAGCTAAGACCCGAGGCAAGCTAGGAGACAAACAGCGCTCACGTGGGTGGCTTCCTCCAGCTCACCTGCATGTGTCCGTGGCCTAGCTGCTTCTCTCTTCTCTCCTTCTCTTATTTCTCTATTAACCACTGTTGATGGTCAGCCCCACAACTGTGTCTCCAGGTGAGAGGATCTTAGGTGGGGCTGGACCAGAGTTTGAGGAGTGATTCATTCCTCGGAGGTGGATTGCATAACTCTCACCCAGGGTGAGGCCACATACCTTTGGAACTTTGTGTCTCCGTTTTTTTTTGGAACAGAGGGTCTTCATTTAAGTGAAGGGTAACTGCATTTTGTTAGGTGGAGGCGTGCAGGTGTTAGTGTTGTGTGTGTGAATTCACGGGTGGGTGGAAGGGTTAGGCAGGAGGCTGAGCAGGAGCCAGCGAGTGGACAGTGAGGAGACACTGCTCAGCTCTGGGCTCTGCAAAGCGCGTTTCTCCTTTAGATGCTCTCATGAGGCTCTGCCCCTGACAAGAGGATGCCTGGGGTGCTGGGGCAGGGAGCGGTTCCTTCCTTCCCTCTGTCATGCTTCTGGTCAGCACCATCTCACCAGTGGCCCGCACTCTGGCATGTGGCTGAGCCCAGCTCCAGTTTCCCCGTAATCTGAGCCCCATGGGGTCCTTCTCAGATTCTGTGGCATGAATAGCACTTTTTCCTCAGAGACCCAGGCCACAGCTCTGCAGGGCCTTGGCCCCGAGCTTTTATGTACTGAGTCCAACCTTTGAAAGTAAGAGCAGAAGTGAGACCACCTGGGGGATTTGTCTGACGGAAGGTTTTCAATCAGTGATTCTACTTCAAATAAAACTCAACAACTATGGCAAAGAGAAGAGAAATATTTTGATTTAAATGATATGAAGATGGAACATATTTACAAATGAAGGGAGAAACTCCAGAGAAAGAAGATGAAAACCACTAAAGATAGAGAGGCAATTGGTAGGATGGACTTCTAGAAGGAAGAACTCAACCTGGAAGAGAGGAGAACCATTCTCTCTGGGGGAAAGAGGAAGGAGAAGAGCAACGGAAAGAAGAGAGCATGAGAACAAAAATCTCTCTCTGCAGGAGAAGCAGGGCCCTGGAGAGCAGCAAGCTCCACTGAGATGGGAGCAAGCCTTAAGGGCCACTTGCTCCCCCACCAAGTACAGGGCACCGTGATTCCCCAGGGTCCCAGGAGCGCTGGCGTTTAATGATGCTTGGATCCCTAGATGCTTCATTTCCACCCAGGAAAGTCCAGTCAGAGGCGCGTTAGGGATGTGTGCATAAATGCGGCTCTGCTCTCGACCGAAACGCACACATCTCCAACTTCCATTCTGGCTTCGTCACTCCTGATTTGTAAACTCCTTTCCTGTTTCTCTCTCGCCCTCCTCTGCCCTCCTGGCCTCTGTGGCCTACGTCAGCAAGGCCTCAATGGAAGGAAGGGATTCTCCTTGAATCATCAGGAATGGTTCAGATGGTGGAGGAAGAGATCACCCCCATTTCCTGCCAAGCCTTGCATTGGATTATCTCGCTTCCTCTGGTGACACTTCTCAGGTTTTCAGAGAGCTCATCCTGGTCTTGAACTTTTCCCTTCTCTTGACTTTTTCTTTCAGGCTCAAATAGAAACAAGGATTTTTTTTTCTTCTTGAACAAAAATGGAAGGGTTGGACTAGGATAACTAGAAGCACCTGTGGACGGCAGGTTCCCAGGGAGCAGTTCCTGCTGTGGTGTTTGCTGGGGGTACAGGCTCAGATCTTCCCACAGCCCTGCCTAGGGCAGCCAGAGGAGTTATGAGGGTGGCTCTCTGGTGTGGGGGCTTGTCACCGACCTCTCTCCTAGCCCCAGGACACCGTGGCTGGAGGGTCTGCATCTGTCTGGTGGTTCTGGAAGCCTTGATGCTCTCACTCACGCTAGTTCTTGGCTCGTCTTTCTTGGTCCTGTGGGTTTTGGTATGTGACGTCTCGATTGGCTGTTCTTTGCTCTTCAGTCACTTTACTCAAAGATTCACGTGGAAAGGCAAAGGATAGGGTGTATGTGTCACAACAGAGCGTCGAGGGGGGTGTGTGTGTCTGGGGTGGGAGAACACCTGCGACACACTTCAAAGGCCTCTGCTACGTAGAGTGCTTACGCCCCTCTCCAACACCGCTAGCCACTGGAAGGGGTAAGCATGGCCATGGTCACTCAGGCTCTGCGAATGTCCCCTGGGATCCCACACTGCTCTGTCCTGCTCTCTGCCAGGGCACAGGAACAGTCCACACCAAGGCTGCCGTATCCCTGGGTGCATGGTGTGTGCTTGCTAGTGGTGGCTACTGCTCACCATAGATAGTGCCTGCAGCTGCCTGGCCCTGTGCCTCTGAGAGAGTGCTAGGGAAAACTAGCCAAGTATGTCTTATTTATGTATTAGTTTTTAGCTGTTGGAAAAACAAGACAGATGGGGAAGCTGCACGGTCACAGACTAAGTGTGGAGGAAAGCCCCTCCTCTCTCTGCCAGACCCTCCTTCCCCTGCTGGGGACCCTGAGTCCTGGCTCCAAAGGCAGGCATGATGGGGGTGGGAGGGTGGAGCTCAATTTCCTTTGTTACTGCAGAGCCCTGGGTGAGGCATAGGCCATAGGCTCCCAGAGACACCTGCACAAGACCTGTGGGAATGCCACAGGTCAGCTGTTTAGTGAATATTTCAAAATCCCTCAAGGCCAAGTAGATTAGGGAGGAAAAGACCGAACCCAAGTCAATCACCCTCTTCAGAGAAGATGGAGGAAAGAACCAAGAGGCTCATGCAGAAAATGGGATCCAGGGAGGCTCTCACTGCGGGCTCTGAAGCTGGGGTCTCACGGAGTCCTGTTTCCTGTAAACCACCAATGGCCATGTTGCAGGGCTGGGACCAGTGGGGAGGGGGCTGAAGGTCATGGTGCCCAGGGAGAGGGAAGGGTCAGAGAAGGATCCCAAGTTCTGGCCTGACTACTGCACTGTCTCGGGCAAGTTGCTCCCTTTCTGGGCCTCAGGTTCTCTCCTTGCCATTTGGGGATGATCAAACATGAATAGTAGAACTATGGTGGCAAGTGACCCCATGGGCCCGTAAGTGGGATACTGGCACCTAGATCACAGTGCTGGGCTCCTTGTGAATGACAGCATCAGCACGTCAGTTCAAGTATGGCCAGTCCGTGGGATTCTAAGGTTCTTATGCAGCGTTGCCTTTCTGGGTTTATGTTTGAGATTGGAAAAGGAGAGGAAACCCGTGAGGAGGCAGGTCCCAAATTGTTCCAGCAATAACGGAGTGGACGAGTCCATGGACCAGACCCTCTGCCACTGTCTGGGGATGTGAGATACAGAGCTGAGCTTCTCACCAGCATCATCCCCAAGAGCAGAGTGAGAGCTTAGTATAAATGATATCTTTTTCTGAAAACTGATCTGGAACAAGGGCTCTGAACTGAATTTGGTCTTACAACCCAGGGGCATGTAGCCATGTCTGGAGATGTTCTGTCACAACCAGAGGGGGCCACTGGCTTCCAGTGGATAGAGGCCAGAGGTACTGGGAAACATCCTGCAGAGTCCAGGACAGCCTCCATGAGTGGGAATTATCCAGCCCCAAATGCCGATACTCCTGAGGTTGACTAGGGGAAGTAAATGAGGTGTGTGTGCTTGTGTATGTGTATGTGTGTGTGTGTGTGTGTGTGTGTGTGTGTGTGTGTGTGTGTGATTATTCAGCTTCACATTACTACAATGAAATCCCAGAAGCAATTGACTTATAAATGTAAAAGATTCATTTAGCTCAGAGCTTTAGCTGTTCAAAGCCGGGGCGCCTGCATGAATTCAGTTATGGTGAGGGTGGCAGCTGACGACAGGGTGGTACGGCATGTGCAGGGACAACTTTCCCATCTGAGCCTGGGCCAGGGCAGAGAGAGAGGGTGGACTGGGCCTCACAACCCCTGCATGGATGTCCCCAGAATCTCCCGTAAGACCCGCCTCCCAGAAGTCCCTCACAACTCCCAACACAGACACCTTGGGGACAAAGACCTTAACATGTGGACTTTGGGGACACTCGTACTACACCCAAACCACAACAGTGTGGCACAGGAAACTGACTCCAAGAAGAAGCAGTCTGAGAAGTTCAATGACTCCTTCCTGACCTAAGAAAAAATTAAGAAGACGAAACTTCTGTCTCCCTTTAAAAGAAACATCTTAAAACTTTCGTCTCCATTTAAAAGCATCTTTACTACACTTTTTAGTGAAGAGCCTATAAAATCTGGTCATACATGTGAGACATTAAAATTTCCACCAAATGCATCACCTGCTTCATAGATCATGTCCTGGTCTTTGAACAAAGAGATAATTTCATATTCAGTTTGGAGAGTCCTTTCAACTTAACCTACCAGTTCAGATTCAGATTTGTTTCCCTATCTAACCATATCATTATTGAAAAAACTCAAAATTCAGGAACATTGGATGTAAACTATTTGCTTTCTCCCCCCTGTCCTCCTTGTCTTATATCACTGTGTAACTAGATCTGGTAATAATTAAGCACTATCCAGATGGTGGGGTGGAAATCTACTAACAATTACCCACAGATGCCACATAAACTCCATCTGGCCAAGAGAAGCATGAGTTTAGCTGTTCTGGAGGTAAAACACGGGATGCCAGGGATACTGAGGAGCACCCTCTTCTTAGGAGCACCCTTTTCTTAGGAGTGCCCAGGGTTAACGAACCTGAACCCTCTCCTCCCTCCTCTCTGCCATGGGGGTATAGCCACCCTTGATGCACAGAGGTCTCTTGGGATGACAGCCAGCGATCCCAGAAATCCATAGGCGGTTGCCCAGAGCGACAGCGTGTTCTTGGCTCCTGCAGGGCAGGGTAGCTCTGAACAGTTTCACTGTTTCACGTCCCCCATTCACCCCAAATCACACTGACCCACATCCGTTCCACAGCTTGGTTTTAGTCTTGTCACATTCCAAGGAATAGGAAATGGATTCTGAGAAGAACCCAAGGAGAAAGGTACTTTGACGGTTGAGCCGACTTTGTGTTGCAGCCTCTGCAATGGAACCTGTACGGAATTGGGCAGTGGGTCCTCAGAACCCACCTTGACTGCAGACAAGTCCCCTGGGGGATGTCCTCTCACTGTGTTCTAGAGGGTACAGAGGCCCCAGCCTGCCTTTCTAGATCTTTCTGGATTCATTTCCTCTCCAATCTTTCAGATTCCTTGAGTGCCTACCACGTGCCAGGCACTGTCCCAGTCTTGTCCAGCCCATCTCTGTCACTTACCACAGAACCCTGCACAATTTGCCCTGCCTCTCCATGCTCCCATTCCACCACCTGAGAGGACACAGGTGATGTGGTGAACAGCGTCTTGCTTAGTTGCCTGCCCCACTGGCTGTGTACTTCGCGTCTTCTCCTGATGGTAGCCATTCAGGGAGCTCCACGTGCTCATCTGGGGGATCGGCAGAGACGCGTCCTTGGCAGAGGAGAATGAGCTGCTGTTCCAGGTTATTTTTGCTGACGTTGACCTCAGAGTGAGTTCAAGGGCTCAGAAGACGCCTCCCTGAGCACACATGCCTGGCGTTCTCCATGGTTGCTGCATTTCTTACATAATCATGCTGGAATTTGATTCAAAGCTTCTTGGCATTCTAAAAATAGTCTCTCCCATTGATTATTTTCATACCCCTAATATGGCTGCCAAGTTTTTGTGTGGAGTGAAGCATGAGTTAAAACAGATACACAGGAAAGGCATTAATTACAGCACTCTGAACATTAAGGAAAAGCCGCATTGCTAAAAGCACTGGCTAATCACATACAAACAGTGCTTGCCCTCAGCTTTGTACAGCTGACGTGGGAAGGAGTGGGGCCACAGAACAGTGAAAACGTTCAGCACTGCTCTGTCTCCTAGGAGCCAAGAACACAAGTAGGTCCACCAGAGACTGGTGGAAGGAAACTTGTAAGTACAGCCCCTCAGTGGGGCACGTTTCCTGTCCTGTGTGGAGCATAGCACCCTCATCTGACATGGAGGATCAAAAAGAAAACACAGCTTCCCAATGCCACCAGGGAGTGCCTTGTTGACATATGTAAATCGTGTTGAGAGTCATCACTCTGAACAATGAAATCTTCCTTCCTCCACTATCATCAGGCTGTACCAATAGAAGTGGTATAATTAAAGTAAGTTTAGATTCTCCCAATGCCCTTGGCTTCTGATTCTGTTGCTTTAGAGAATGATTCTTGCATAAAGAAAGAATGAGTCAAATTCCAGAAAAACACAGTTTCTTGAAAGGGATTAAGGAGAGGCCAAGGTTGGCATTGTAGTTTAATTGAAGCTGATTTCAGTTGATACAAAATAACCCAAGAAACTTGGGAAATTCCGCTCTAAAGTGAAAACATTCCCCATAATCTAAGAGATACGTAAAAATTAATTTCTTGGTAAAATGAAGAAACAGAGATACATAAGCTGCTGTATAATCTTGTTTAAATAATTTAGGCATAATTCCTTTTCTCTTTTCAGAAAGTCCTGGTCTAATTGGCAAGCACGCTTCATACTAGACAGAAGTTTGAGAGTGTTCCATCAGCTGCTATGGAAGGTACTCTTTGTAACATTCTCTTCCTCAATCCTCTGAAAGGTATGGGCCATCACACAATTGTAAGCATTGAATGTTAGCCCCCAGAGTGCATGTGTTGGAAACTTAATCCCTAAAGCCTCTTGTTAGTAGCATTTGAAGGCAGGACAGGTTCATGGGGGCTTTGTGCTCATAAGTAGATTAGCCCATTCACGATCAGTGGATGAATGAGTGAACACAGACCTGGCTTATTAGGAAAGCTAGCACTCCGCACGTTTGCTCTGTCTCACCTCCTGGCGCCCTCTGTTATGTCTTGACGCAGCAAGAAGGCGGGCTGAGCAAAGGCAGCACCACCCATGCCCTGAGGCTTCCCAGCCTCCACAACGGTAAGGACTGGGATGTAGCTCAGGGCTACAGTGCTTGCATAGCAGGTGTTGGGCCCTGCATCCAATCCCTACTACCTCCAAAACAGCAAAAATGTTGCAGAACTATAATAATAATTAGTAATCGGTTAGTAATCTGTCATTGCAACAGAAATTATAGTAATGCTTCCCACTAACAAGTAAATAAATAAGGAAATAAATAGCCCTAAATCATACCAACAGGAGAGTAGATGCTTGGATTATGATACCCAAACCCCAGGCAAAGTCTGCACTCAACCATCATTGCAGATATGAGAACAAAGACAACCACAGAAATGCTATTTTCATTTAAAAATGACTAAGGAAAAGGGGTAGAAAATACAGAAATGGGCATGAGAACCAACAACAAAATAAAAACCCTTATTAAATACATAGTTAAGATTTCCCCCAAAGGTTTGAGATTATGAAGAAGGGTGGGAGTTAGTTAAAGAGATCCTGGCCCAAAATTTTCTAAAACTGATTAAATACATTAACCCACAGATTTATGAATGTCTACAAAATCAAACAAAAATAAACAAATCATTAGATACATCAGTGATTCCTTCAGAAAGAGAGATTATTTCTAATTGTACTAATAGAAAAACAAACACCTAGACATATATTCAATAGGAAAAATAATATTTAACTAGCAGCCAGAGGGGAAAGAGAAGACACTTGACCTTCAAAAGAGCAACAGTGCAATTGAAAACCGACTCTCCTGCAGAAGAGTTGAAACAGGAAGACAATGGAATAGTATCTTGATCTTTAAGAAGATTGTTGTTACCTAGACTTACCTGCACAGCGGCTGTACCCTTCAAAATGAGGCAAATGTACATTCAGACAAGCAAATGCATAGAAATAATTGCTGGCAGATGTCCAGTACAAGAAATCCTGAAGGCCGTCTTCACAGGGAGAAATGGTCATGGCAGAAGGAACCCTGGGAGCTCAAGAAGAAGCATAGAAGGATGGAAAGGGTGAGTCAGGTGGTTAATAGATATGGATGTGGATGATCTAAAACAGTAAGAATATTGATCTGAAATACAGGAAGGGTCAAAATGTGGGGCAATACCATTAAGTAGAGCCAGGCGATTGGAGTTCTGAGTCATCAGCGTTATCAAGGGAGTAGCAGAAATCATAGATGAAATTGCAATATCAGCACGCATGTTTCAACCCTCAGGTTAGAGCTGAGAATCGTGAACGAATGGCTGGCTAGCAAAGCAGGAGGGAAGCATGATGTGTTGAGGGGATCTGCGGAGTCCTTCCAGTCCAGCCTTGACACTGCATTTCCTTTTCCTCTCTCGGGCCATTTTGCCATGCGTTTTCCTTCTGTGTGCGTTGTAAACCTGACAGTACACTGTAGCTAGTTTTACTTTGAAAATAGGTGATCTTTTGGAGAGATGCAGCTAGTGAGTAAGAAGGAGCTCAGAACCCCTGTAGTGCCTCTCCTGGCCAGCCCCTTTCGTGGACGTGGCTCCTTTTCTCCACTTGGAGGACGTCCTCAGCACACCACACAGTGCCGTTGGCTGGTGGTGCATTCCTTCACCATTTATATATCTGAAAACGTTCTTATTTCTCCTTTAGTTTTGAAACATATTTTCAGGAAATGAGGGATTCTTAAGCTGACGAGTTTTCTTTTGGTACTTTAAAAGTATGCCTCACACGTTTTTAGCCGACAGGAAATCTATTCTCATCTTTTCCTTTGTCCTTCTAACATGAGTGTCTCCGTCTCTGGCCGTGGTCAAGATTTCGTGTTCTCTCTGGTTTTAAGAAATTTGCTTTGCATTGTCAGGGCTTTCTGTACGTTTCTAGTTCTTGAGGATCATTGGTTTATAGCTTTCACCATGAGGGTTGGGGCCATTAGTTCTTTGAGTGACTTTGCTGTACCTCTCCTGCTCCCCTCCCCTCAGCTAACTTCTTCTTTGGGGACACTATTTAGGGGGGTGGTACCAGAGATTGAACTCAGGGGCACTTGACCACTGGGACACATCTCAATCTCATTTTGTATTTTATTTAGAAACAGGGTCTCCCTGAGTTGCTTAGCACCTCGCCATTGCTGAGGCTGGCTTTGAACTAGTGATCCTCCTGCCTCAGCCTCTGGAGCCACTGAGATTATAAGTGCGCCCCCACACCCAGCTGAAGACAGTTTTGACTTTTATTTTGCTACTTAAAGTTATCCTGCTATTCATGTCCTGCTATTCATCTCTTTTCAAGTTTTTTTTCCCTGCCTTTGGGTTGTGTTCTGCCTTTAGACATCAGGCTTTTCTTCTGTAACATTGAACCTTTTATCGATGCCCCGATTGCATTTTGTATATGACACGCAGCCCCTTCACCTCTGTAAGTTTGATTTATGTGTTTTTCCTAACTTTCTCATCCCTCCTTAACTCATCAGCCATTCCTCTAGGTTCTAGAACGTGCAGATGCAGTCTTGTTGTGGCTGTGTCAGTCTCTGCAGGGTCCAGTTTCTGGGTCAGTTCTGGCTGACTTCTCTTCTCACTCTGGTGTATATTTTTCCTATTCTTTGAAGGCTTGGCAGTCTTTGGTTGGCTGTTGAATGTGGTAGATTTTACCTTGCATGGGCTGCTGCTTTGTGTTCCTGTACTCTAGAGCTATTGTATCAGGGAGTGTGGATGGGTGGGTCATCTTGGAAATCCAAAGAATGAAATCCACAGACACAAGGATGAGAGCAAAGCAGCAGGATTTATTCGAGTGAAGAATGAAAATAAGCAGAGCTCCTGAGGGAAGAGGCCCCAAGAGAGGGAAAACGATGGGTGTCTGTTGTCCAGGGGTTTTTAAGGGCTTAGCTGATGGCCCAGCACAGGTGAGGGATGCTAGAATGTCCAATCAAGCTCTTCAAGTTCTGAGTTTAATAAGCCAAACAGAAGAGGATAATTGAATCCCTTACTTACATCATTAAGAGGATGGTCTCACCTGGTGGTTCGGTGTATCTGTTGGGGAGAGGAGGGGTTCAGGTAGCGCAGATTTGGTGGTCCGTCATTGCTAGGGGTAGAGGAATGGGCAGCTAGTGAAGAGCTATATTGCAGCCGTCAGGAGCTGTAGCATGTGCTGGGGAGCCCTGTGGTTGCAGCTGTCAGAGGCAGCACGAAACAGGATATTCTCCAGACCCCACATCGCCTTCCAGGGTGGCCTGAGGTTCTCCTCCTCCTTTCCCTTCTCCAAGGCCCTTGTCCTCTCTGCCTGTGGGAGGACAGTGTGCCTTCCTGCCTCACTGCTTCCTGATGGGAGCTCTGAGGCATCTAGAGATGGTGGGTCCTTTTGCATCTTGATTTTAAGGCTACTCTGTTGAGGCCAGAGCAGGGCTGCATTTGGCTGAGGGTCATTTGCCTTGGCGGACGGCCTTCTTCGTGCTAAGGAGCAATGATGTTCAGGAACTGGGTTTGCCCCTCTGGCCTTTGGGACTGGCAAGGTTCTCAGCCTTCTGAAAACCCAGAGTGCTGCTCTCTTGGCCAGTTTCCTCACGTGCACATGAGACACTTCTGCCCAACTGACTGGGCCCACCCTCTGTGTATCTCCAGTTCTCCCATGGCTCTCTTTTCTTGGGTGCCCTGCATGTGAGCTTGAGCACCTGGCTTCCTGCATCTCCTACTCTCTCCCACCCAGCACCAGGCAGGCTCTGCCCCAGTCCCCCGACCTGGGCTGCAGCCTCAGCTGGCGCCCTCGGCAAGCCAAGTCCAAGGACTCATCTCACTGTCCCATCCTTTAGCCACCTCTGCCCCTTGCTGTTCGATGCCTGAAGTTCTCTAAACCATTGACAATGAGCAGGGCTCAGTGGCGCACGCCTGTAATCCCAGCACTTTGGAAGGCTGAGACAGGAGAATTGCAAGTTCAAAGCCAGCCTCAGCAATGGCGAGGCGCTAAGCAATTCAGTGAGACATTGTCTCTACATAAAACACAAAATAGGGCTGGGGATGTGGCTCAGTGGTTGAGTGCCCCTGAGTTCAATTCCCAGTACCAAAAAAAAAAA
>CM053405.1:3651468-3672952 GCA_028644305.1 Xerus rutilus
CCCAGAGGTCTGTGTGAGGCCATCAGCGAGACCTCCTGACTTGGAAATGATGATTCTGGGGGCCATCAGACCCTGTTCTCCTGTGGAAACTCTGGCGTGTGGTGTTTATACACACCCCCTCAAGTTTCGGGTTCTCTTTCCTCCACAGGCACCACTGAGAGCAGAAGACAGAATTTAAATGGCACATGGTACCCTCTGGATGTGCACCTCCTGCTGGGCATATCTGTTCTGTGGCTCTTTCTTTTCATACTGGAGCCTTTCTGGAAATTTCATTAGATATTTCTTTCTCCCTTACTCCCAAATATCTAAATAGCCCAGTAATTCAGCTTTCCCTAGTAGTGGCTACAGGTTTCCATGCCAGGACAGAGGCCTTCCTGGTGGAGCAGGAGAGGGGCCTGGAGACTCTGGGGTTGTGAGTACGTTGCGTGTCCCAGGTTTCTTGCTCCTCATGATTGCCTGGGAATACAGGCTGGTTGTAAGCAGCATCTCTGTGTCTCCTCCATGTTGCTGGCCCTCATTCTGGTACTGGTGCCTTGTGTGAGGGAAGCATGCTGAGGGAGAAGCCAGTTCAGCATTTGCCAGAACAAACCCCAGGGTAGGTTATTTAGTGCATCTTGGGATGTTTCTGTCCTGCTTGAAACAAAGCAGAAACAACAACAATGGAAAGCCTTGATCTTTTCCAAATGACATCTCATTAAAATGGATCCAGATGGACTCAGCTGTCCTCTGGTTCCAAGAGATCAGCACAATGGATCATCTGTGAGGGCTATCACTGAGCAGGCGGAACATGAGTGGGTGTCCATGAATATTTGGCAGCAGTGTTCAGTGCTTCTATTTTAAGTAGCATTGTCAAGGACCGTGGAGGGAACTCCATGACACAGTCACTGTCTTCTGGGTTCCCCCCAAGCCCCATGGGGAGTGGGGTGCGGTGCAAATATTGTCATCCTCTTTTTTCAGATGGAGGCATGAGGCAGTCAATTGGCTTCCTTACATCTCAAGATCCCAGGGGGGCTGGGGTTATGGCGCAGTGGTAGCGTGCTCGTCTAACACGTGTGAGGCACTGGGTTCGATCCTCAGTACCACATAAAAATAAAATAAAGATATTCAAGATCCCAAGGCTCTTTGAGAGTTCAGCTGGGGACAGCACATGGGGAGCCTGTGTCATTGGCTATGGCCTGTGAACTGCCTTCCAGTGTCTGCCACCTGATCCTTTGGACCATAGATGGAAAGATTTTAGGGTCCATTCTCCATCTTCCCTTTTTAAATCAGGTGCAAAGTGAGAGGCAGCCCTTCCCTGGCCCAGATCTCATTCTCAGTCACCAAGAATAACTTTTCAGACACCCTGAGGTATTTGAGGAAGAGCGAGAGAGCCCAATGACATTGACAACTAGCCACCGAGGACTCTTCCAGCATCTGATGCTGGGGAGAACGGCCTCCAGCCTTGCAGAGCTGTCCCTGTCCCTGCACGGTAATGCCAAGATGCACTCCTCCTCTCCTGGCTGGTGCTTTCCTTACCTGGCGTCTGCTGGAGAGCTCCCCCCCCCCCCCGTTAGCTTGTCTTGGGGAGCAATAAGTGTAGTGAGATTATGTTAATGTCTTTACTGGATGATGAAACCCCTTTGAACAGCCAGAAACTCACTGTTTAATGAATTCCTAGAAGAATGAGCAAAGCATTTTCTATGTGTTCTTCATGTTATGATTTATTTCTCCTATTTTGTAAATAAAGTATAGCAGATTATGACTAATTTACTATAAAAATATTCCCAGCAAAAAGGAAAGCAAGATACAGAGATGATGAGATTATAAGAAGATAGTCCAGTTCTTACCCAGAGGCTACTCACACCTGGAGATTCTTCAGTTCAAGACTGAGCCAAGCAACTGTTAAACACAACCACAAACCCTCGGCTGAGAGTTTCCCCAGGTCAGGGGGGAATGGGGCCAAAGAAGTGAGAACAATTTCTGTCCTAAACAGAGACAAGGGAAGAGGGGTGTTCACTGCAGTGGGTGGGGCCACAAAGCAGGCCTCAGCAGAGCCTGTGTTCTGCTCAGGTGACTGCAGTTGTCAGCCCTAAATCTAATCTCCATGAGGGACAAGGAAAATGAGAGGGCCCTGTGCTAAGAGCTAAGACAAGTTATTGGGAAAGGAACAGAAAGAAGACATGGGCGTGCTCCTCACCTAGGGTCCTGGAGACATCCTGCCTAGCTAAGGGTGTGGGGAGGCGACAGGTTGGCCAGCAAGGAACAAGGGATATTCCCAGGCCTGCTAATGGTGCCACAATCCATGTCATGGCCCAGGGGTGAGAGGAGGGCCAAGGACACCCTTGGGATCTGGGTTCTGACCTAATTCGGGTGCAGGGTGGGGCCAGACAGTGGCACGGGGAGTTCCGAAAGGTTTTGTGTTGAGAAATCCTTGTGCTCAGCACTGATGATGAATTCTGAAATTCTTGTGAATGGAAGGGTCAGGGTGCAGTCACTACCGTAGGGGAGTACTGGGTTGACCTTGCAGGCTGGAGTGACTCATGGGAATGGGAATACCTGCTTGGCTGCAGAGCTGCTGGTGTGGTCGCTGAAGCAAACACTCTTCTCTCAGGAGGACCTGCATGTCCCCAGTTCACTGTGAAGCTGGCTGGGTGTTTCCTGTGGGATGGGTAGGCTAAGAATGATTCTGCTTCTCCCCTAACAAGGTTTAGATGGAGGTGTCCCCCAAAAGCTCACGAGGGAGATGATGTAAGAAAGTTTGAAGGGGAAATGACTGGGATGTGAAGGGCCTTAACCTATCAGTGCACTGATCCCTGGAGGGAGGTTAACTGGGTAGTAAGTGTAGGCAGGTGGCGTGTGGCTAGAGGAGGTGGGTCTAGGTGGGTCATTGGGGTTGTGTCTTTGGGGTGTATATTTTGTCCCTAGAGAGCAGGAGTCTGTCTCTGCTCCTTGGTGCCAAGTTCATGGTTGTTTCCCTCTGCCGTGTCCTTCTGACAGGAGGTTCTGCCTCCCACTAGCCCAGAGCCCAGCACAACAGGCTTAGCCCCCTATGGATTGAGACCTCTGTAACCTTGAGTCCCCAGATGAACTCTTCCTCCTCTAAAATTGTTCTTGTTAGGTGTTTTGGTTATAGCGGTGAAAAAGCTGACTAAAACATCCATCTTTTGCCTGATTTTGACTGTGGAGGGGCTTATCCAGAGCCCAGGGGGAGGGAGGGTCATTGTCCACATGGATCCTAACAGCCCCCGTGTGGAATGATTAACTTTGGTTTTATAACAAAATGAGCTGTTGGTCCTCAATCAAGTGAACAGGCAAGTTCCTGGGGCCCTGAAGGTGCGGAATTATGTGAAGACACTTGGCTATGAGTTCCTGAGCTCACCCTTCTCTCCACACCACCTGCTCCTCTTCCTGAGTGCTCACTGTGGTGATCAGCTGCACTGTCCACTTAGCTGCTGGAACCTGTGTCCGGAGCTCCAGAGCCCCTCCACCCCTCCTTTATTCTCAGCGTCTCAGGAGAAGCTGGACTCTGTGCACACGCTAGCCAGGTGCTCCAGAGAAGCAAGGCTGGGGATGCACTGTGAAGACCTGGCCGTGGGACTGTGGAGGCTGCAAGTCCAACCCAGAGCGGAGGTCTTAGTCTGAGTCTGAAGACTGTTAGAAGAATCCTGTCTTACATGGGTGGGGAGAGGGGGAAGGTCATCTTTTGTCCTGTTCAGGCCTCGACCAGCTGGATGGTGCACACTCTGTTATGGAGGTCATCTGCTTTACTCCACTGCCATAAATGCTGATCTCATTCAAAACACCCTCACAGAAACACCCCAAATAGTGTTTGACCAAATATCTGGACAGCTGCTGTCCAGCCAAGTTGGCACCCAAGGACAACCATCACATGGCCCTTCCTGTTTCTCCAGTGCATCCATGCCCAGCCTCCACTGGGCCCAGGCTGCGTCAGCCTTACCTGCTCTGCTGCAGCAGCCTCTTCCTCATCGAGGTCCTCAACCCGAGCCATGGCAACCCGAGGTGCTGAGGTTCACCATGCCACCTGGAGTCCAGCTCTCCACCGGGGCCTGCCGGGCAGCCATGTCCCTTAGGTTACCTGCACATTCCATGAGGACAGAAAGCCTCCCTCCCCCGAGGCCTCCCCGCTCAGTAACTCTGACCTCCTCCTCGGCATCCTCACATCCTCCTTCTCCATGCTTTGGAGTGGAGTCTCACTTAGCGCTCTCCTCTCTTTCTCCCCTGGCCAAGCCTCAGCATTCTCCAGGACTGAGTTGAAGGCTGCTGTCCTGAGGTTTCCTTGACTCCTGGCAGCTGCAGTTGTCCCTGTCATGTGCTCTGCAGCCTCCCAGACGCCTCTCCCTGCATCAGCCTCCATACTGCTTGAGGCAGGGCTCATGTGGACCTTAGGACTTCAGCCCAGTGAAAGGAAGCACCCTCCCTGAAGATATGTGTGGATGGAAAGACTTTGTTGGTGCAAAAATTCTATCTAATGCTGTATGATGAACACATTTCTGGCCACTGGCAAGGAGCAGCTGACGAGGTGGCTAACAGCACGGGTTCCAGAGTAGTCCTGGCTTGACTGCTGCTGCAGCGTGCCCTCTGTAAGATGACTTAACTTCCCCCTGCTTCAGGCTCCACAGCTGTGAAGCAGTTGAAAGTGTTCTTCTCATAGAACTCACTTCTCATGCTCCTGGTAACATGCAGCATGGGAGGAAGCACCCAGAACAGTGCCCAGCACAGATGAGCCGCGGTGGTGATGTTGGCCATTGTTGCTTTGGTTAGTGCTGCTAGTATCACCTGGTAAGAGGACATGCCGTGATGGGTCCCTGCACCATCATTGTCCTCCCACCTGACCAAGGTCAGTTTCACTTTGTGCCTGCTGTCTGTGAACTGACGTGCTGTTGCCTCAGTCTGAGGTCATGTACTTGTGTGACCTGATGCCCTTTCCTCAACCCTGCCCTGTGGGCTGAGAAAGTAACGAGGCAGGGAAAACACCTGGCAGCCTCTTTCCAGGGCTATTGCACTTACAGGGCCCCCAAGGCGTGAGTAGCCACTCCTTGAAGTCCAGGGCTCTGACCTGTGAGGCCAGTGTAGACAGTATAAGCAGGTGGATGCTTAACAACAGCACAGATGCTGGGCAGCATCAGCAGGAGGACCGAGAGGCCAGAGGTACCAGGGAGCTTTCTCTGGCTCACAGTCTGTTATGCCATGACTCATAGCCCTGGGCATAAAAGGCCCCCAAGGTCCTCCTGACCTTTCTAGGCAGGGCCAATTACATTGTCATAGACCTCATTACGCTTCCTCCAGCTCAAGTGTCTGGTATCTCATTACAGCAACTCCGCCATAAGTCCTGTGGATAGGACTTCTGGGAGTGGAGAACATGGAGTCCGCCTCCCTCAGACCTTGATGTCCACTACATTATGCTCCCAACATCCTCCTGCCTGTTCTCCATCTTGTCTGTGAATGAATCCCCCTGATTGTGCCGCCTCCCGAGTTCTTGATCTTGCTGACTCAGCAGTCACTGTCAGGTTGTACCTTCCTTGTCTCCACTTGCCGACCTTGATGCCATCTCCTCTTCCTCTCTCATCCACGACCCCACAGTCAGGGCTCCCCGCCTCATAGGGTGTCTAGCATATCACAATCCAAACAGAAAGCGATGACAGCAGACCAGACAGCTTCAGAAAGAGCTGGAAAGATCCAGCAAACTGAAGTTCAAGAAAAAGTATCTTGCATCCTTTTGGCATCAACATCCTGCAGTAGAAAGAGAATACATTACAGTCCCAGGTCCCAGGAATGGGATTCTAGCTTCATCCATTGCTAATTACATGCATGGCTTTGGGCAAGTCACAGGAGCCATCCTAGGCTCCGTCTCCTCATGTGTGAAATGAGAACGATAAAGCTAGCACCTGATATGGCCTGAGGATGCATCTGGTACCCTGTGGAGCCCTGGGTCATTGCTCACCAGACTTGGGTGGCGCCTCCTGCTGTCACTGAGTGGGGCAACTTTTAACAGCTCTGGCTAGTCACTCCCACTGAGTTTGGCCAGAGCTGCCAAAAGTTGCCTCACTTAGCCACACACTGTGGGGTAGAGATGCAGAGTTTTCTTCTGGTTGGATGATGAACTTGGAGAAACAGAATCAATCGACTGTGGCTCCTTTGCCAGTCCAGGGGTGGTTCACATGGTGGGCTGCCAGCCATAGAAAGGCTCTGGAGTGGCCAGATGAGAGAAGCCTTGCTGCAAGCGAGAGTGCTCGTGGCTACACCTCCCTCTCATTGCCAGGTGTTTATTTACACGCGGTGCATTTGCTTACCACATCAAGGATTAAATGCCTCTTGAGCAGCGTAGAGCATTAACTCAAGACTCTTTTAGTTTCAGTGTTAAGAGCCTCCCCTGCAGAAATAATCAAGTTTTGCTTCAATGTTCTATGGGCAATCCTTATGGGTTCCAATTTAGATAACATGATAGCTGAGACTCTTACAAAGTAACATTTTGTAGCACATAAATTTACTCAGTTTGATAGGAACTTAGAAATTGACGCATTGTATTTTAAATTTATTAGCGTGTCATGCGTAGTAAACTCTACTACCATACAGTTGGTTCTTTTAGAAAGTTCCTCATTTATGCATTCAACATACGCACTGTGTGCGTTGTATACTATTTAGCATGTGGGAGAGATCAGCTCTGTGCTAATCTGAAGACTTCAAAAGCGAGCCAAGAGTGGGTGCTGCCCTAAGTATCTGAATGTCTGGGCAGGAATAGACAGACAAACCCAGACATAAATTCGTAGCACAGCAGAAGTGTGTGTGGGTTCTGGAATCCTGGAGGAGGAGATGCTTTCAGTATTGCTCTAGATGGCATTTGCTATTGACAGCTGGAGAGGGGCGAGAGCATTCGACTCACTAATGAGACAACTGTAGCATGACAAATATTTCCTCGAAATTACATCACACATACACGTGATGTGAGTGCTGTGATTTGGACATGGTTGGTCCCTTCTAAAACTCACGCTGAAATTTGATCTCCACCGTGGTGGTGTTGGAGGTAGGGCCTCCAGGAGATGAGGTCCTGGGAGGGACCCATGCCTTTCTCATGGAAGAGGGTGATTCAGACAGTGGTGGTCAGTTATGGCAGAGCAGGTTCCAGGAGGGGGGCCCGGGTCCCTCTTCCCTTGTCACACAGCCCCTCGCTCTCCCATCTTTCAGTCCTGAGCTGCAACATCACCAGGCCCTCAACCAATGTCAGCAGTCTGTTCTTGGATGTCCCCAACTCAAAGACCTTAGCCAAAATAAACCTTTCTCCTTTATACATGACTTGATATATTTTGTATTTTGTTGTATAATGTAGTTTACATCTAGAATGTTCCCCAAGACTCCTGTGCTAAAGCATTGGCCACGGGCCCTTGGTGCTACTGGGAGTGGTAGAAACTTTAAGGGGCGGGGCCTCATGGTAATTGAGGGGCCAGTGGGTCCCCAGCCCCTCCCTCTTCCTTCCTCTTGCACACTGGCCGGGAGGTGAGTGGGCTTGCTTCACCACCCGCTAGGGGCCCAAGAGAGCAGGGCCGGCTGACCACGGACTGTGAGGCCAGAACACAGCCTTGTCTTTATAAGCAGACTATTTCAGGCATGTGTGACTGCAATGGAAAGCAGACTAAGAGAAGGTGGAATGTAGAGAAGTGGCTGTCGCTGAACAAACCCCCGACCCCGTGGAAGCAGCGTTGGAACTGGGCACCAGAGGACCACGGGCACTTTTGAAGTGGATGCTGGGAAAAGCCAATGTCGTGTGAATGGAGCGGAGAGGGTGACTGTGAGGGTCAGATGAGAGGACCAGGCAAAGTCTGGACCTTCTCTGAGACCACCTACGTGGCTGTGACCAGGTATGGACAGAAACGCAGGCAGCACAGGTCCTTCTGAAGAGCTCGAGACGAAATGAGGAGAGCTTCGGGCGCTGGAGTAAGGGCATCCTCAGGTCACCATGGCCAAGAAATCGGCTGTGTTGTGTCCATTCCTGGGACTGGAGGGAATGTGGACTTAGGAGGGATGGTGTCTGCCAGAGAAATGTCTACAC
This sequence comes from Xerus rutilus, assembly GCA_028644305.1. Classification (NCBI taxonomy): domain Eukaryota; kingdom Metazoa; phylum Chordata; class Mammalia; order Rodentia; family Sciuridae; genus Xerus; species Xerus rutilus. Next base: position 3,659,513 of record CM053405.1, read on the forward strand.
GGCAAAGACCTCAGGGGGCCTTGTGGCCGGTGTAACTGCTTGTTGTCAAATGAGACAGCGACAAATGACTTGAAGACAGAGTTTATAATCAAGAGGGAAACCAAGAGGAACGATTTGGTGCATTTGCTCACATCTAAATGATTGTAATTAAACGTGTGACTGTATGTGCATGTACTCCCACACGTGAACATGGGTTTTCCACAGTGGGATCACATGTAGTTGGTGCAACCTTGCACTTAAACATAGCCCGTGAATTTCTCCATATTTGGACACACATTCACACTCTATTCTTTTTCCAACAGATTGCTACAGCACAAGATTGAGAGGCTGGCTGCACTGAGGTGTGTGCCTTTTTGAAGGTGGGATTCAGGTAACTTGAAGTTAGCCATAGTGAAGTGAACACTCAGCAGAATTTGGTACATTCACAATGTTGGGCAACCAATACCTCCGCCTAGCTCCAGAACACTCTCCCAGGGGAACTTCATACCTACTAAGCTGCTCTTCCTGTTCTTGCTTCCCCAGAGCCCCCTGCCACCAGCAATCCTCCTCCACTGCTGTGGACTTGCCAGCACTGGATATTTCTTATAAGTGGAAGTGTGCCATGTGTGAACTTCTGTGTCCAGCCTCTTTCTTGCACTAGTTGGCATTCCTGAGGTGGTGCTTCCTGCAGCTCATCTCAGCACCAATTCTTTCTGTGGCTGAGTGTCATTCTATCATATATGTGTGTTTCCTGGAGGTGCCATAAGCACCATGACTTGGTAGCTTAAATAGCAGAACCTTTTGTCTTGTGGTTCTGGAAGCCAGAAGTTCAATAGTAAAGTGTCTCAGAATGGCTTCCTTCTGAGTTCTGCATCCCAGACCCCTCTGTCTGCTGGTCTCCCAGAGGTCTCTGCCATTCCCTGGCTGCTAGCACACCCACCATCTTCACATGGCATTCTTCCCATGTGTGTCTGCCTCTGAATTCCCCTTGCTTATAAGGATACATTCATATTGGGTTAGAGGCTCACTGTCCTCCAGTATGACCTCATCTTAACTAATCCCATAGGCAACAACTCAATTTCTAAGTAAGGTCATATTCTATGATACTAGGGGCCAGGACTTCACATATGCATTTTGGAGGAGCATGGCTTGGCCTGTGACTGTGGATCCACCACTTTTGCTCATTCACTCATCAGTTGATGCACATCTGAGTTGTTCTTGCCGTTTGGTTGTTGAGAACAGTGTTGCTGTGAACTCTCATGTACATATATTTGTTTGAGCACCTGCTTTTAATTCTTCAGGGGTGTATACCTAGGGACAAATCACTGGCTCCTTGTCCACCCGAGGAACTGACAAGCTGTGTTCTGCAGTGACCGCTCCACTTTATGCTCCCACCGCAGGGTGCCAGGGTTCCCATGTCTCCATCTCCTTGCACCACATGGAATTTTCTTTCTTCACTCTAGTCCTTCTGGGGAGTATAAAGTGATATCTCATTGGGATTTTGATGCTGTCATGTATTGCAACCAGCAGATAACTGGTGAACATTCATGTGCTTCCAGATTTTTGCTTTTAGCAGATTAGTGTACTGAAACCTTTGAACATTTCTATTTGAGGGATATGTGAATATTGTTCAGGATAAAACCATAAATGCAGAGGTGCTGGAGGAAGTAGATTTGTATTTAAAAATTTGATAAATCTTTCCAAGTTGACCTAAAATATTTTAACAATTTTTATATCATAAGAATATTTGGAGATACATTTCAGCCTTTTGATAACCCAAGCTTTTGATTACTTTCAATTAAATCTCTTGCTAATACTAACATAACATTTATAGATCCCCTCTCTCCTTCCTTCTTTCTTTCTTTCTCTGCAGATGTGGCACAATCCAGGCAAAAGGCAACTGGACGTTCACCACAATATGCTTAAATTTTTCTGAAGTCAAAATAAGAATCAATGACAAAGTTACCAAAAATATTATTTTGGTGTTAAAAATACATTTTTTCCAATTTGATTTTTTTCTGATGTTATTTTTCTGAGCATCTTTTTTGGGGTTCATCTTCTGGTTGAATTTTCTCCTCTGTGAACCACCTATTTATGCTTCTATTTTCTTCTGGATTGCTTTCTTTCCACAGGCCTAGTTGAAGTCCTTATATATTAAAGATATTATCCCTTCTTTTTTTTCTCTCTGAGATGGACATTATTTTTTCTTGTTTTTCTCTAACATTGTTCTAGTTTTGAGGTTGGCTCCACTGGGTCCACAGTCCGGAAGGTTTCCTATTTCACCCAAAGAGCTACAGCCTGTACTTATTTTATTTTGATGAATTGCCCCAGGCTTGGTCATCAGGACCCTCTTTAAGCTGGCTCCTGTGTCCTTTTGAACGTTTCCATCCCTGGGGAAAATCAGTGGTTTAGCAGTTGAGATCTTGAGGTTGAAATGGCTGGGAAACATTTGTCCATGAGATAGATGAACAGATTTGTCCATGCACGAAAGCCTTTGCAGTTGGAAACCGCCATTCTCAATGTTCAGAACAGTGCCGGCCCGAGGCAGGCCGACATGTTGCTGAACGTACAGTGAACAGTGAGCGAATGAGGTACGGATCCCCTGCTGGATGGAGTTTTCTCCTTTCTCCATCTACTCACCCTTCTGAGAGCCCCCACATCTCCCAAGCCATCCAGACCCTCCTTCTCAGCCCCTACTCTGTCCTTAATGTGTCTTTTTTGTGACATTGTGTAGCCAACTCGGCATTTGTCTATTTCCCCCTGATGTGATCTGGGATGAGCCCAGCAGCCTCTTCTTCCTGTTTGCATCGCGAGTACACGCCATCGTACCTGGCATTTCCACCTCTAGATTGCCTGTTTTAATTAGAAGACTCAAGAGAGAAGTAGGGATGAAAATAAACCACACAGCCTTGCTCTGATTTTGGATTCTGGTGACCTCTAAGACCACAGCCAGTTGACCAGCCGCGCTGGGTTTCTAGTGGTCCTGGTGCAGATGAGGCCAGGAGGACTTTGGGTGAGGATCCGTCTGGCTCACCCTGCCGACCCACAGTTCTCACTCTGAGAACCTCCTGGTGTCTATCAATTTGTTCCCTTCCTCTGCTGCAGCCCAGACCACATCGCCTCGCCCAAACCCTGTGGGGGACACGGCCACTGGTGCAGGTAAAAAGGCAAACACTTGATCACATCATTGGGCAATACTTGGCACTAGAAAGGCTGGTATTCCAGACTCTTGGTTAGTAAATGAAAGAACAAAAGCAAAACCCAAATCTGGCGAGAGTCATGCTCTTGTGCTAACTCACCTTGTTTCTTCCCAATTCCAAATCAACAGTGATGTGGGAAACTCATCTTCTTGCCTCCCTCTTGGCCTGCTCTCCCCTTGTGGCCCCAGCCCTACAGTGCGATTTGCATGAGCTGGTGCTCCTGTGCCATGTCCTGCCTGACACTGAGCAGCAATCCTCCATCCGCCAGCACCCAGCCCAGCTCCACACGAAGACCCACTCTCCTCTGTGCTGCCTGGATGCTGCCAGCTGGCTAATGAGGGTAACTGGAGGGAGTCCCTCCCGCTGCCTCAGAGAACAAGCTGCAGCTTTGACCCAGGAGCTTCCAGAATATCAGAGGAGGTACCAGGAGGGAGCAGAAGAGCCCTGAGCAAGTGGCCAGCAGGAAAAGGCCAAACACTGGGGTGAGTCCAAGAACCACAGCAATCCCTTAGGGTGCAGGGGCCTTTCCCTTGGTAGTGCCCGCCAAAGACTCCCAGAAACCCTGGACAGCTCCAGGAACCAGTGTTGTTGGGAAAGTGGCCCCTTCCCAGCCCAGGGGAAAGTCTAGCCTGTCACCAGCTACATTATCCTCTAAACATTCTGTAGTTTTAGCTATTTTGAGGGTAATATCCTCTGTAATTGGTCACCACTCGTAAAACCAGGAATGCGTCAGTTTGCTGAACTCTCTCTTATGTCCTAACATTCTTGGCAAAGAAACAAAGAACACCAAAAGTAATTTAGTCTTCTGATATTGTAACCTTACCTTCCTATTCTGGTAGTGTCTCTCCTTGACTTTAAAACTACCTATCTGTCCAGCAATGAGTGACTTATTTGTGCCTTGATTGTTATCTTAAACAGTGTGCCACACATAGGAAATTCCTGGTGACATCTTAGTGGGGAGATTCTACTGGTCCAGGGCCGCAGGGAGCCTCCTTTTAGTGGTGCTCTGGAGGTGTGGGGTTCCTCATAAGTCCACAGACAGGAGCATCCAGCAGAGAGCCTTTAACCAACAGTGACCCCTTTCTTGTGGGCTGTGAGGCAGAGGAAGACCGTAGCTACCTGTGATTTCATTTAGTCCAGCTACTGGCAGGAACTGAGGGCATGCGGGCAGAGGCAGGCAGGGCTGGCATGTGAACAGGGTGGGACACGAGAATATACTCGATGCAATGGGGGCATAGGTGGCCAGGAGAGGGGAGCAGGTGGCAGGGCTGCAGGTAACCAGGCAGGTGCAGGGCTGCATGGACCAGCCTGGGGATGGGCCTTGGTTCAGCATCCACAGACAGAGCACCTGTGCCCAATGACAGAATCCATGGGATTAACTGTCTGTTTACACTAGGCTTTGCTTTTATTAAAATTTTAATCTGTTAAATCAATAACCAACACGGAAGGAGTTTTGTCAATCCTTGCTCTAGCTCTCAGCATTATTTATGCTTTAAATCTAATAGAACCTTAAAAATGTCATTAAAAAGGTGAGCGGCTATGTGTTGTTCTCATGAGGAATGTGATGGTTTGTCCTGTTAAGAAAGTCACTCCATTTCTGCTCTTTAATTTGCAAATTTTGAGAGCAGCATTTATAGATTTTCTAATCTCCAACTCCACTTGAATTCCTGTGACGAGTGCCATGTAGACACATGGATCACCGTTTTTAGACACCACTGGATTCAGTTAGCTAATATTTTATTTAAAGAGTATTGAATCATTGTTCAGGAGTGAATTTTCCTGAGTTTTGTGTGTGTTTGTTTTTTTCCCCATGTACAATTTCTATTTGGTTTGTGTCAAAGTGTCCTGGTCTTGTAGAAATATTGGGGGCGGGTATTTTGTCTTCCTGCCCTCTGGGAGACTGTAGAGTGTGAAAAGCTTGGAAGAACTATCCTGGAAAAACCTGTTAGCCTTGTAGTTTTCTCTAAAGGGAGATTTTTAACTGATGCCTCAGATTTTTTTTTTAACCAATTTCAATGTTATTTAGAACTTTCTCTTGGTTCAGTTTTGCTAAATTGCATTTTCTTGAATTTCTCCAATTGGATTAAGCTTTCAGAATCATTGGCAAAAAGTCCTTCATGCTGCACTTTGATCCATTTCGTTTGCAGTCCACTCTCGTGTAGGATTGCTGAGTCTTGCTCTTTCATATTTTCTTGATCAGTTTTACTGATGTTCGTCTAATTTATGAACCTTTCAAAGAAGCAAATTTCAAAAGAACAATGAAGACTCTGTCTTTATTGAATATTTATTTAATTGATTTCTGCTTCCCATCTTATTATCTCCTTATTTTATTTGCATCTATTCAGTGATTCACTTTTCAACTTTTTAAATTGGATGCTTCACTCATCAACATTCAGGATTCCTTCTCTTCATTAAAAGGGTATAAGGTTAAAATATTTCCTAAAGTGTTACTTTATTTGCATCTCACAAGTTTTAATGAAGTATTTTGATTATCATTTGTTGCTAAGTTTCTCCAAATTTCCATTTTAATTTCTTCTTTGACAAAGAAGTAATTTGAAAGTCGATCTTCCGGTTTCCAAAGATGTTGAGGCCTTTCCTTTCCATTCTCTGGCTGACCTCTGGTGTCACTGCATAACTCAGGTAATGCGGTCTGTGTGACAGGAGTTGTTGACACGGTGGACAGACGCTGGCAGTAGTGCGGTGTGTGTTGGTCAGCATCCCGTCACTGTGGGACATGCCTGAGGTCATCGACTTTGGAGGGGGAAGGGCTCATTTGGATCACAAATTCAGAAGTTTCCATCCCAGATGTCCTGCCCTCTTGCTTTGGGCCTGAGGCACCCTGTGCATCATGGCAAAGGGGAGTAGCAGAGGAAGCCTGTGACCTCATGGTTCCTAGGAAGCAAAGAGAGAGGAAGAGACCAGGGTCCCAACATTTCCTCCAAGGAAAGTCTCCCAACAGCCTCACTTCTCCCTCTAATCCCTGCCCAGGTCTTACCACCTCCCAACAGCACCACGGGTTGGGGACAAGGCTTTTGCATCAGAGCCCATGGGGAACATTTCATGTCACAACTGTAGCATGCCACATGGCTGGATTTTGCAAATACTATACGTGTTTGAGATCAATGTGTTTTTTTAAAAATTTCTTGTGAACAAATTCTATGTATGTCTATTAAATCATGATAGCATTGTTCAAATTCTGAATATCTTCAATAATTATCCTATTTGACTTAACACTGTGATGGTAGATAATTCATTTTCTCACTGCACATCTATCGATTTTTAATTTAAATATTTAGAAACAATTTAAAGACTTCAAAGAGGTTTAATTAAAATCTTCGCATTCTTTTGTTGAACTGACTTTAAAAAACCACTTTGTAGTGGCATTCTCTGTGCCTAAAATGTTTTTTACCTTTAAGCTTACTGAAACTTATGTTAATTTGATGAATTCAGCTTTCCTTTGATTAGGATTTGCATACACATACGGTTTCTGTCTTTTCACTTTCATGGTTTTGGTGTGTGAAGTTCAGATGTGTCTTATATAGCAGATATGAGGATGTTAAAAAATATACCCTGGTAACATTCAATTTTTATTTTTTAGTTTAGTCCATTTACTTTTGCTCTATTTATTTTTGACTCATTTCTCTTCTGCCTTGAAATTGAAAATAATTTTTGAAAGGAGCTTTACATTTTAATTTTGTACTGGGTCCTACCATTTTTTTTTATGGTTCTGGGCTACCACTGAGCTATAACTGAGGCCTGGTCCTGATGATTCTAAATCTGTCCGATAGCAGAAAATAAGGGTCAGGACACTGCGATCTGGAAGCAACACTTCATTAGTGGCCATGACCCAGAGGGATAATTCCCAAAGCCTGAACCCTGAGCACAGCAGGGCTTTTACTTTCATACATCAAGTCAAGGGAATTGGTGCGATTCTACTGGAGGGTGCATTCTACATTCCTTATATGGGCACAAGTTTGTCAACAACCCAGGGACTCTGAGCTCATACAGCTTAGGGACTTTTACTGCGCTAAGACTAAAGGGGGATTCTTCTGTCCCCGTTGCTTTGTTTCCTGCTTCTGCTACTGCACTTACCTGCTACAGGCACCTGCTAGCGTCGCAAGCCTCTGTGGTGAAATGTCAGTGAGCAGAGCTGCTGTGTGTCAGCCTGCAGCACCACGGCCCGTGAGCTCTTAAACTCCCGTTTGGTTCTAACACAGTTCTTGCAGGTGAGATCAGGCTGGCTGTGCAGAGAATCTCACCCTGGCCCTGGGTGATGGATGCGAGTCAGCTCAGTGGGGACTGGGCATCTGAACCTCCTGGATACTCATTGTCCTACAGGTGATCTAATTCTCTTCCTGTGCTGTGTGTTCTTCAAGAGCTGAATTTATTGAGCATTTACTATGAGACATCCATTACATAAAGGCCCAGGCAGTTAATCCTACAATGGCACTGCATGTACGTTTATTATCACCCCTGATAATAGACAAGGATGTGGAAGCTCAGAAGTCATGTAACTTGTAGAAATCCAGCACTCTCAATGGCAGGGCCCAGGTCCAACCCTAGTTGGGTACCTCTACTTACAAAACCACCCTTGGGTTCCCTTCACTCCCTTATGAGAAAATTCAGGTTACTTGCCCTACCCCAGCTTCCTTATTCTGGTCAAAAACATCCCACTGGACATGCCTATAAACCAATCCCAATATATTTTATTCTGATCCCCAAATTCTATCTCATGTAGAAGGAACTGCTGCCTTGGGAGAAGTTGGCTTATTTCAAGAGCATTCTCTACTTTATCACTGTACAACTGGACTCCTTCCCTCATTCTCACCTGGATGCTTTGAGGATCCCTCAATGAGACCAATTCACACACTGGGACTGCATGACGTCTCTTTGAAACCCCAGCAGGAAATGTCATACTCCTCCCACCCTTCCTCATCTCATGCTACTCCCTGGAATTAGCCCCGGCTTCCTTGGGGCACCTTTGCATCCACCCAGGAACACCACCCCAGGGAGACTGAGGAAGGGTGCACACGTGCCCACACACACACACACACACAAACACACACACAATGCAGACCATGGTTCCCTACTGCAGCCCAGCCCTCCTTCACTGTTCAGGACTCCCTCCTCACTGATCCCCCAGCAGGAGTTCCCACCAGCCTCTCTCTTAGGTGAATTGTGCTTTAGCATCCAGCCAGGGCCTTCCAGCACACACCCCTGCTCCCTCATGGCACCAGCAGACCCTGAGACTTCTGACATCCTCTGTTCTGGTAACTAGATTCCTAGATGGTAAACACCAGGCGAAGAAGATGCTCTCAGATGCTTTGGGGTCGCTACAGAAATTCACGACTGGTGCATAGTGAATGCTTATGCAGGCAGGTCCCAGCTACTCAGAAACTCCAACTGGAACATCTCAACAAGGCTGCTGCTGCCTCAGCAGTAAAGGGGCAGTGGGGATCTACATAGTTATAACTAAGTGTGCACCAGCTGGGCACTGTGTTCAAATTGTGTTCACAGCACTATTTTGGTCTACTGTATTATACACATTTTATATAAATTAATAGGCCCTCAGTGGACATGTCATAAATTATTTTTCTTACCTCATGTACTAAACCATTGTCGATATTTCCCCTGATGGATTTTTGTATGATGGTACTCTAGTCTCCTTCTTTGTCTCAGATACTCTCGTTAAGAGTCTTTGTAGTAGAGCTTTAATGTAACATGGTAATACCTTCCTGTTGCACCAAGTGGTTTGGTGTTTGAAAGCTCTTGCATTTCTCCTTTAAGCAGAACCCACCTGATAATATATTCAGATATGGTATTTTATTATTTATTCTTGTCCCTCTTTCTCTTTTGTTATCTCTGAATTTCTTACTTCTTTTTCCTGTTATGTGGCAAGTGTTACATTCCTACCTGTCAGAGAGCCTGCTAATAACTCCTAATGATATGCCTCAGCCCAGGATTGGCCAGTTCACTTAGTGAAATTCATGTGCAATGTCACGTTTAGTCTACTTTTCTCATTTGCTCCTTTTAAATATTTTTAATGGTTGTCTGCACTCCATTGACATCCTGCTTCGAAAGTGAGACCAAATTTACTGTAGTGTTTGCTGAAGGGGAACATTTGTTCTCTCCATGAATATGCTGAGTATCTTAAACATTAAGATTATAGACACCTTGAACATACAGTATTATTTTTAAATGTAATGGCAGGCTTAGCTGGCTCACTTGTGAATGCTAAGAATCGTTTCTTTTTTTGCAGCTTCTAACAAAATTGTATTTTTCATCCATCTTGTGACTCCATTTTTTTTTTTTTTGCTTTTAATCTAAGGACACTGATTCACATTAACAACAACAAAAAAATCACTTGGAGACCAACATGCAAGTTATGGTACTTACTGTCATTTCTGGCATTTTCTCCTGAGGACTAGAACTACAGAATTATTGATAGCAGTTTAATTAAGGATGAGGAAAATAAAACTTTACTCACTAAGAGGCAATGGATAATTAAAATTTGAGTTTTAATTTTGTAGAATATTCAGGAAGGGCAGAGGACAAAGGCAAAGGTAAAGATGTATAGGAACTGGCAGGAGCAGGGGGACCTGGGCTGGGACGGCAGGGCAGGAGTAGCAGGGCTAGAGAAGTGCTGGACTTTCCTCTCCCCTGGCCTGTGCCACAGAGGGACACCACCACTGCAGCCCAGAGAGCAGGACATGAGCAGCAGGTGGTGCAGGCATCTGTATTCTTTTTTTTGGCACCAGGGATTGAACTCAGGGGCACTCAACCACTGAGCCACACTCCAGCCCTATTTTGTGTTTTATGTAGAGACAGGGTCTCGCTGAGTTGCTTAGCACCTCGCCATTGCTGAGGCTGGCTTTGAACTCGCGATCCTCCTGTCTCAGCCTCCCTAAGTGCTGGGATTACAGATGTGCAAAAGAAGCTTCAGTAGAACTGAGCTCAGTTTCAAATACTGCAAAGGTAGCTCTGGATTTATAGCCAAGAAGCAGAGCCAGGAGTTGTGTGGTTGGAAAATTGCTAAGAGGAAACACAAGGTTGGGAGGTGGGTGTTGCTAAGGGCACTGAGGACTTAGACATCAGGGCTGGGGGTGAGAAAGTTGATCCAATATTAAGAGTGGAAGATCCTCTCTAAACTGACTTTGCAGGATTCACGCTAATGCTGAGCTCAGGTTGGGAAGAATGTGCAGAGAAGCCTGACCACAGATTGGTCCAGAAGTGTTCTTTTTCACTGTGCTGAAGGGCTAAGCAGAGATCAGGAGGTGGGGACTCCAGGAGGTGTGGACTCTTCCTTGCTTTCCTACAGCCCTGTTTCTTATTCTTGGCCCTGCTGAGCATCATGCCCAGCAGTGTGAAGCCTGGCCTCCAACCTTGGCTATGGTTCCCTGTGGGTTCCGTTGGGGGCTTCTGGCTCAGTGAGTGGAGCAGCTGGCAGCAGGGCCATTTGTGAAATGTGTTTGGATTACAGAGGAACTATAAGCAATGTAAATAAAGATCTGCCAGGCATGGTGGCTCACACCTGTAATCCTAGTGGCTCAAGAGGCTGAAGCAGGAGGATTGCCAAGTTCAAAGCCAATCTCAGCAACTTAGTAAGGTCCTAAGCAACTTGGTGAGAACTTGTCTCAAAATAAAGACTAAAACCAGGCACGGCGGCACACGCCTGTAATCCCAGCACTTTGGGAGTCTGTGACAGGAGAATCGCGAGTTCAAAGCCAGCCTCAGAGGGCTGGGATTGTGGCTCAGTGGTAGAGCGCCTGCCTCGCATGTGTGAGGCACTGGGTTCGACCCTCAGCAACACATAAAAATTAAAAAAAAAATAAAGCTATCGTATCCATCTACAACTAAAAAAAATATAAAAAAAAAAAAGCCAGCCTCAGCAACGATGAGGCGCTAAGCAACTCAGTGAGACCCTGTCTCTACATAAAACACAAAATAGGTCTGGGGAGGTGGTTCAGTGGCCGAGTAGCCCTGAGTTCAATCCCCTGTACCCTCCCCCCCCAAAAAAAAGAATAAAATAGGGCTAGGGAGGTTGCTTAGTGGTTAAGTGCCCCCAGGTTAAAACACTGGTACCAAAAAATTTAACAAAAATAATTAAAAAAATAGAGCCAAGTTTCTATCTCTTACCAATAACATATTGAACACATCTGGCCATTATAAATCTATCAGCTGTCCCATCTGCCACTCAGCTGGGGAGAGGGATGTATATTAGGTGACTGTTTGTAATGCACTGTCCCCAGTGCCTTTGAGATACAGGGAGAACTTCATTGATTTTTTTTTTTAAGGATCAAGGGTCAATTAAATCTTTGCAAATTTGTCTGCAGTCAGTGCTCAGGCCAGGGAGAGGCTCAAAAGGATGCCAAAAGTGCTGGCTTGCCCTGCTCTCTCCCCTCTCGAAGCTGCATGTCCTCCTTGATACAGAGGCTCCCTGTCCTGTGGTTCTGTTTCTGGTGTGGAAGTGAGGGCAGGTGGTCCCTCTGGGCTTCATTTGCAGCCTGCGCAGGCCTCAGAGGTGGCTGCTCCTCTGCACTCACCCCTAATTGATCCCTCTGCAGAGCCTGTAGCTTTGAGCGGTACACGCTTGCTCTTTGCTCCTCCTGGTAAGCAGAGGAATCTCAACCTGAAGGCCACAGGAGTAGCCTGGGAGTCCCTGAATGGGATGGTGCATTTTAAAATGTAACCATCAAGCCCCAGGCCTTGCGCAATGATCTCCCCTCTGCCTGGTACAATTGCAACGTCCGCTCTAGACCCATGACATCGTGCAGATGAGGTCAATGTCAGTGGGACTTGCCCTTCACTGATTAGGCTTGCGAGCTCCCTGAGCTCCTAGGGCTCTTTCTCTTGGAGCACAGTATTGAAAACAGGTTTTTAATTCAATTACTGTGATGGACAGGTATCCAGAGCTCAGACTTAAACTGAGCAAAGTGTTTGTAAGGACAAAGTTCGTGACCAAGGAAGGAGGCTCTTAGATGTAGACGTGAGATACATTTCTTTACTTTTGCCATTTTATCTTAACAGAGGCCTGCAGGCTCTCAAACGCTCCTCCTGGTGTCCTCACTGGTCTGGTGAGGCTCCTGGTTTTGCTGCCAGTGATTGAACAGCCTGCCGCCCTGGCACTGGGCTACTGCTCTTCCAAGAAGGGGCGTGGGAGAGACACACCAGACAATAATTAGAGGGGGCTCCGTGGAGGGCAGGCGTGCATCAGCTTTGAAGACTGGCTGGTGTGTAGTCAGCTTGTTCACTGCTGTGACTAAAAGACCTCACAGAACAATTTTAGAGGAGAAAAATTTTTGGGGGGGTTCACGGTTTCAGAGATCTTAGTCCATAGGAGGCCGGCTCCATTCCTCAGAGCTCAAGGTGAGTCTGAACATCATGGTGGAAGACTGTGGCGGAGGGAAGCAGCTCACATGGTGATCAGGAGGCAGAGAGAGAGACTCCCCTCACCAGATGCAAACTTTGTTCCCCAGAGGCTCGTCCTCAATGACTCCTCTCCAGCCACATGCTACTGCTGCCTTTGGGTTTCCTCTGGAATCATCTGCTGTTGTAATCACAGAGTTCATACAATGGGAAGAGTCTAAAGAACTGCAAAAAATTTCTGTGCCACTTTTCAAGTATAAATTTAGAAAACCCTGATTCAGGGCTATTACTGTTGCATAAGTATCCAGTCTAATTCACCTTCAATAAAGCATTGAGATAAAGTCACTAAATGAGCTCCACCAGAGCAGAATGATCCAATATGAAAACAGATACACACACACACACACACACACACACACACACACACACACACACGGCTCTTCCTGAGCACTCAACATAAAGGCTGAATACACAGCTTGAAGGCGAGAGCAAAGTGGACTATTTTCTTCTGCCTAATTGCATGCAGCATCCTGTGTCTGTTTCCACATGGGACTGCAGAGAACGGGAGCTGTAATGCGCATCTCAGTGCAAGCATCAGTGAGCCACCGTTCCCGTGAGGTGACAGTCTGCATCTGCTGTAGTCTAACATCTGTATCTGGAGACTGCAGCATCTTGAGTCCAGCCAGAAGAAAATGCAGAAACTGCTGTGCCTTCCTCCATGGGCTGCACAGCTACAGGAAGGATGCTGCCTGGCTGTGGAGGCACACCTGCACAGGTAGTGGCTGCAGAGAGGACCCGGGTGCCTGCCATCTTCCAGCCTGTGTCTTGACCTCCTGCTGACACCCTGTGCTGAAGGTTGGGGTGCATGTCTGTAACCCTGGCAGGATCCCACCCT
>CM053405.1:3673452-3787875 GCA_028644305.1 Xerus rutilus
CAATTCTTAGTATGAACACAAGAGAAAACAACAGCGAACAATTTCCACATTTATAGAAGGAAATATTCACCAGTTCTTGTTCTCTTGAGAGCAAAGCCAGCTTCCCAGTGCTTTAGCTCATGAACTAAGTCATTCACCACTCCTTAGAGAGCAGCCAAAATTTCAATGAAACCCTCATGTTTTCTCACATTAGCTGCCTGCACATTTTAATCTCCCCCATTGTCAATCATTCCCAAGGAAGATTTTGATATACATTAAAAAATATTTTGTGCTTTCCAGATATTGACATGATAGGTGATTTTTGGCAGTAGGTTAAATAATTTGCATGTGGAAGGGTGCTATCTGAAATCTCAGTCAATAGAAAGACCAAAATTTGTTACTATATCAATCTCCATTATAAATGAGTAACTTATTTCCATGTAAATGTGTTTGGCTCCACTGTTACACATAGTAACACTTTCATTTGGGGTAACTAAGTTTTGTCTTTCGGTCAAGCTTGTGGTGGTGTTGCTTTGACTTTATAAGGACATGGAGGTTGGCATTAGGTGGCTATTTGTGTTTTGCTATGAAGTGGCAACTCCTTTCTAAGTTGTTTCTTTTTATCTCTGTTAATAGCTGCAGCCTGCTAGTTTCTGCTTCTGTAATCATGCCTGCTCAGCAGCTGTGTCAGGGACCAGAGCTGCCTGAAGACAGTGGGAAAAAATCAAGGTTACTTCCATGAGAAAGTCTTGAAACCCAGAAGTCTGTACTATAAAATATACTGAGAACAAAGGGATAATACTCAGCTCACTGCTGAGCCTGCGCTGGTGTGGAATAAACCTTGCTCATCTACATGTCCAATTCCTGCTTGTCTCTTTCCATTGCCATAATTTTTCATATTTTTGTCTGTATTTTTCCATAACAACTGTACTGAAGTCATGAATTTTAGAGATGGAGGGAACTTGGGAATGGATCGTGTCTAACTCCCTCACTAATGAATTGATGGCAGAGAGAGAGAACCACCTGCTTGTTATCATGCAGCCCCTTAGCAAGAAGAGTAACCGGGCTTCAGGTTATGTCTACTGTCCAGTAGCAAAAGAGAAGGACAGGGCAGACAGGTGAAAGGCCATGCCCGGGTGAGGCGTAACAGTACCGAGGAGCTTGAGGCTGAGGGGCGGATCTGGAGAACTTCTGGACGCTCCACCCGTGCAGAGGTCAGCACAGGAGCTCCACCAGCCCATGTGGGTGCCAGGAGAGTGCCCTGAGGAGGGCAAATGAATGAACTGATGTTGGGTTTTCCACTGGCTCCTCATGCTGGGGCTTGCCAGTAGTTACGAGGGAGAGAGGGATGCACTGTCCCATAGAAGGGGTGTTGGGTGGTGAGAGAGGTTTCCTGTGCATTTTCTTGAGGGGAGGTTTTCAGAGACTGACCAGATGCCCATCTATCAGAAAAGGGGTTGAGGAAGTAGATATTCAGGAAATTTCCATCAAGTGGATTCCACCCCATTTACCTGGCCTGTTATGACACCATCCCCCTCAGTCACCAAGGCAGAGCCTTTGCTGCTGGTACTGCCAGCCCTAGTCCTTTATGCAGCCCATGAGCACTGGACCACTGTTTTCATCTCCATTTGATTGTTGATGTTCTACAGGAATCTTTCTTTGGGTCCTTTAGATGGTAAAATGGTATGCTCCGAAGTACCCTAACCTCTGCTGTTCACATTTCTGTGTAGTCCCCTCCCACAGGGACTCTGAGTGGTGATTCCTCAGCCAAGGGGACATCACCAAAGTAGATGCCAGGGGAGACTCCTTGAGAAGCACCTGCTCACAGGACTTGTCCTCTTGGAGCACTTGCAGGAACTCAGCTGCCATGCTGGGAGGAAGCTCGCAAGTTGCATGAAAAGGCCCCCTGGCAGAACACCAAGGCCTCGCCAAGGAGCTGACCTCCAGTGGTGAGGGAGTCGGTGGCCTCCTGATTGTGGCGCCCTGGTTGAGCCTCCAAAGGCCTGGGGTCCCAACTGACGTTAGCAGGAGCAGAACCTCCCAGCTGAACTTCATCAGCTGCACAACCGTGAGCCATCATAAAATGCGTGTTGCTTGCTTGCTATTGGTGGCTGTGTTTGAAGCCACGAGGTTTGCAGTGGTTTGCTGTGCAGCCAGTGGTAACCGAGACAGCTTCCCATCTTCCTGCTGCTCCTGCTTCCCAGCGCTGCCCGCCCTTGCTCATGCGTCTCTGCTCCTCACGCATCCTGCTTCCTGGGTGAGGCTCACTGCTGTTCCCTGGTGACACAGCTCTGCCTGCAGTAGCCTCTCCTCAGCTCTCAGTCAGTGCCTGCCATGAGACCTTCTGTCTCCAAAGGCCTCAAGTTGATGAACCCGCAGAGCAGGCGGCCTCCCTGGGCTCTCTTCCCTCTGCGAGTGCTCCAGGCTGGCCTCTTCCTTCTCCTGGGCCTCTGTGTTTGTTTGACTGACAACCCTAGAGTGCCTCTCCCTGCCCTCCACAATGCCTGGTACATCCCAAGATGTATTTCTCAGGTAGCATTCGCCAAGTTACATAGCAGGGAGCCCACCGCTCCCATAACTACAAGCATCCCACTGAGTACGAGGGGCAGCGAGCCACATGGAAGCTACAGGCAGAGGAAGAATGATTGGCATGAGGACCACAGGGCAAAGGAGCAGTGCGAGGACAATCTTGGCGCCTTGTGGGACCCATAAGAGCAGGAGTGACAGGCAGCTCGTGAGTCAGCAGGCCGCTGCAGGTTCTTGCGATGCGCCCGCGCTGAGTTTATGAGGATGTGGTTCAGTACAAAAGCGCATTGCTGGGGGCCACAGGGCACGTTTCCACAGCAGAGGCAGGAAGAGAGAAGACGGCGCTGCATCGTTAGCCTACTGAGCGGGGTTTGCAGCTAGACAGTGAAAGACTGAATGATCAAATTAATCCTCATGCATCAAGGAGGAAGGAGGGAAGTGCAGGGCTGTTCCCAGCAGAGGTCACGAGACTTTTATAGATGTGCCCCATGCCCAATCCAAGGCAGCACGCCTTGATGACCCTTCACTGCACAGCCACGTCCCCCCAGAGTGGGCTTCTTTTCTGGCTGTGAGAGCCAGGGTGATTTGGGAGTGTGTCCTCCCATGGCGCCTGTGTTCTGGCTCTTCTGCCTTCAGCCTGGGACATGCCACACTGTGAGCCAGGGACTGAGTTTCTCTCTCCTGCTCATTTCACTGGGTGTTATTCTTCTGACCCTGCCACTGGACAGGATTTTAATTTCAAATGGGTTTTCAGTTTAGGCAAGAAATAAAATATGGACATAGCAACTGTTCTCAAAACTATTATTTTTATAATGATTTTAAAAAATCTTGAGCAGAGCCTTTTATCAATGGTGATTTAATGAATATCACGTAATTCAGAAAGTCACACAGTAGTTTTAAGTTCTCCTTAGCTCTATGAAATAAGCAAGGGTCCTCTGACTGCAATTCCAATGTGCTGGCGTCGTTAAATGCACACATCAGTGAATGAGAACACATCAGTGAATCAAGGACGTGGAAGAGACTCAGAAGCAGGTGGGATGGATTTTAATAGGACTTTGAAGTCAAATTGCATTAGGACTTTCAAGGAAACAAGACTTTTGCATTAGAAATGGTCAGATATGAGCCTTTACCCTACCAAGTGGCTGAGGAGTTGGACACATGAAATGGCTGTACATTTGAGTTCCTTAGACCTTCAGGGAATTATTTCCCCACCTTCCTGCACTGCACCTCAGGGTGAATTCTGAGCTTCTTTCTATTTTTCTCAGTCCTTACATGCTCTTCAGATGTGTCAGGATCAGCAGGCAGCAGTGGCTTTCAAAGCAGTTGCAAGGGCTTGCTCCTTGTCGGGGGATGCAAGGTCCCTTAAGTTCCAATGAGAGAAACTGCTAATCACATTATAAGCAAAATATTCCTCCACTCTGTTCCAGTGCAAAGCCTGCAGTGTTATAGTTCTGTAGGCACTGTGATGTCTGATATAAATGATGTTTTCCAGGCGGAGGAACAGTTGCTTTATACACTGGCTCTCTGCTATCTTAGAGAGGTAATAAAACAAAGTGCATGTTCAAATCTGTTGCTCATGGTTCTTGGCCAGCTGCGTGGCCAAATCCACTCGGCTCACATATCCGTAACCAGGCATCTGCATGACTGAGGGTACACTCCAGATCTCCTCTTCCAGATGGATTCTGGAGACATCTAGAAGATGTGGCAGCATTTGGCAAGGCCTTGAGCTCTGCGTGCTAACATTAGAGTGGACACAGTGCTCCACAAGTCGCTCAGGCAACACGGTCATGGGCTTGCGTGAAGCATGAGCATCAGACTGTTGCTTGTTGGAAACCCCATGCACCCCCTGCCCTCTGCCCAGAGCTCTCTGTTCCCACCTCTGTGCCTGCCCATCAGCAGCCAGTCCTCTGCACCCTGCCCTCCAGGCAGCCTGTTCCAATTCCCTCCAAGGCTGACTATCTTACCTGTGTCTGTCTTACCTGTCCTCTGCAGCTCTCACGTTGCTCATCTCATCATCTCTTGCTTCTTTCTCTGTGAGCAGCACCTTTGGCTAAGTGTCCTGTGGTCAGGAACTATCCTTGTTTGTTTTCTGATATTTCCATGGAAATCAATCTAGCCACGTGCTGTCCAGAGAGAGAGGCACTAGCCACATGCGGCTTTAGACACTTGAAATGCAGCTGCTGTGACTAAGGGTCTATATTCTCCCTCAAATGTAAATATGTTACAAGTGTGAAAAATAAATACTGGATCTTAGAGATCTAGAACAGAAGTGTGTATATATATGTGTGTGTATAAAATATGGATAATGTCTATTTATGTATTGAAATTATGGTATTTTGGATATATTGAGTTAAATACAATCTAATATTGAAAATAATTTCATTTGCTTTTGTTTTATTTTTTAATGTGGCTTCTTGAAAATTTTAAGTTACGTATGTGGTTAGTGCTATATTTCTTTTGAACACAATAATTTAGCATGTAACAAATCATCTAAAAATACCATATAAGTGCCCATATTCCTCTTTTTAAAAATTATTTTACTTCAGAGGTGAGCACAAGGTACATGACTCGGGAATAATGAAGTTATTTTGATAGTTGGGGTAAGAGGATGCTCCTTTTTGACCAGTTGAAGAGGGGCTCATTTTTTGGTTCTTTTTTCCTTTTTTTTTTTTTTTGGCACTGGGAATTGAACCCAGGAGTGCTTTACCACTGAACCACATTCCCAGCCCTTTTTATTAATTTTTTATTTTGAGGTAGGTTCTCACTAAGATGCTGAAGCTGGCTTTGAACTTGCATTCCTCCTGCCTCAGCCTGCGGAGTTTCTGGGATGATAGTCGTGTGCTCCTGGCCATCTTGGCCATCTTTTGGATTTGATAGCTATGGACGAGGTGATATGGAAGAGATTTGAGTCTCCCCAATGCTATTTCTTTAGCCTAATCCCGTGCAACCTTTTAGCATCTTTTGGACTCAAAATGTGGTAGTCAGTCAAGGATCTGGACAGAGACGAGCTCGACCTCTCTGTGAGTTTCCTGGTTTTCAGGGAATTCTATCTTAGACAGAGCATGGGTAACTGACCTTGGTCAGAGGGGACTGGGGAACACCGAGTGCATTAGTCGTGTCTGTTCTGCTCTCCTCCCTGGAGTCTTGGCATGTGACTTTGCCAGGTAGACCTCTGCCTTGTAGTTTGCATTTCTCTCACTACAGAGGCACACGCTAATGCCCTGACCCTCGGGGTCTGGCTGCGCTGTTGCTTTGGCTAACAGGAAGTTAGCCGCTGTGGGGTGTGCAGATGGTTGAAAAGAGCCTTTGCCGTTCTCTGTGGCTCTTGCTGCTCTGCCATCTCCAGGAGAATAAGGCTGATTTGAGCTGGCCCTCCGGGAGACAGAGCATACAAGCAGCACTGGCTTGGCCTGTTGTCCCATCCAAAGCTGTTCTGCATCAGTGGCTCAGGGTCATGCACTGCATAGCTGGGCCAGCCAACCTGAGCAGGGCCTACCAGGCAAGTTCTAATTCACCAACCCATAAACTCACAAGTTCACAAATACTATTCTATGTCCCTAAGTTTCCCTGGTTGTTTGCCAGGCAGCATCCCAGTGTCGACAGAAACAGAAGTGCTGCTGGTTCCAGTTTGGAGTCTGGCAGGTGGCTTATGCTGCAAGGGCACATGTACTCTTCCCAAGTGCCCAGTGGGTGGCCAGCGGTTGGCATTCTCAGTATGCTCAGTACCTCCTATGAGACTCCTAAGGCTGGCAACTCCCCGCTGCTGGTTTTCCTTTTTGCTTTGCCAGGTTTCATTTTCTGCCCTTCTTTGCTCAGCTCGGACTCCCCTGGGTCTTTCTAGGGTGGGTCAGTAGGCTCCTAAGTTTAGAGGGTGGAAGAAGAGAAAGGCTGGGCATGCCTTCTCGGTCTCACCCAGCTTCCGCACCGTGTCCCACAAGGAAGGTCCCTCCTATGAATACCAGTGACTGTCTGTGGTCCATCTTTCACCACACTCTGGTAATGGGATTTCTTCCCCTTGTCCTTTCAAACTTAGAGGTTGAAATCGCCTTGTGTGGCCGGGGATCTCAGCGTCCCTTACTGGATCAGCCCTGCTCCTATCTTCAAAAGGGGTCCCGTCATTGAACGTGTTTTATCTAAACAACCTCAGATGAATTGTACTTTCTGCCCCGACTCTGAATGAGTCTCCCCAATTGTAAGAAAGTAGCTCAGAATCTGGGCAGCTGAAATGTGCCCTCTATCACCCATGGATCTAGCAATTCAATCATATTACCATATACTAATTTTCTGCATGGCACTCAGAGAATATTTTTTAGTATATTTGCTTGATGCCTTACACCCACAGAACATGAGCTCCATGAGAATAAGACTTAATCTGACTTTTCTAATCTGGTACCCCCACCTCCTGGAGGAGTACCCAACATATAATTGACAGTTGGACATAAATAAATTTATCTGGATGGGAATAAATAATTTTGTGAAAAAAGAGATAAAATGTTTTTTGGGACTTCAGGTTGAAAGTTGTGGGATCCAGAAGATCTAAATCCTGTTGAAGTATATATATAATTAAATTCCTGATTATTAAGAGGCTGCTTGAATACACATTTAAGTAGTGATTTTATAAGGCCATTTATTGTCTTGCAATACTGGAGTGTAGCACCAGACTGTACCTGGAGAAGACAAAGGTGCTTTCTCCAAGGACGCGAGGCTGGCTTGTCTCATTACAGAGATAAAGTAGCAAAGGCAGCTGTTGGAGAAGTCAGGCTTATGGGGAAAACAGCTCTTCTCTATAGGGCGAGATGATGGAAGATAATACAACCTGTCTTGGGATAATTTTTATGCTGATCACAAGCCTTACAAGCAGAATCAGAGAGACCAAAATCATGAGCTTCTTGGTCAGGTGTCTTCCCACGTAGAGCAGGAGAGTGAAGCAGCGTCTTTTCCACCCAGGAAGCCAGGGTGGCAATGCCGGTCTCCAGCTGAGACGGAACGTCACTTCACCTGAGGTGAGGAGAGAGGGCTTCACTCCCTCCTTGAGAGATGTGAGGAGGCTGAGCTGTCAAATAAATACTGTACACAGACTGCTTTGTCCAATGAATCTCAGACAGTGTTTCCTGATAAATGCTAACTGACGTCTGCTTTTCAGAGAATTCCCTTTCAAAACATGGCATGGAACTGCAGAGAACATTCTGTTCCCAGAAACCATTGTAATAACAAGGGCCACTTGGGGCCTCTTCAGTGTGGG
Source organism: Xerus rutilus (assembly GCA_028644305.1). Lineage (NCBI taxonomy): Eukaryota > Metazoa > Chordata > Mammalia > Rodentia > Sciuridae > Xerus > Xerus rutilus. The sequence goes on from CM053405.1 coordinate 3,681,200, forward strand.
GATCCCTTTTAGCATTCTCTTTGGTGTGCTCTGACCCAAGACTGTGAAAGGTTTCTGTCTTTTATACATCTCTATTTTTAACGAGTGTCTGACTCACAACCCAAGGGGATTACATACATTTATTTTATGTGCTGCAAAGTCTTGGTCTAGAACCAAACTGTCCTGGCACTGCACGTCCTTGCCCATGGACAGTACTTACGCACTTAGACTTGGTGAGCTACCTGGTTATTTTATGAATTAGTATCCCACGGCCACGGTCTTACAAGTAGGAACTTCCATCTTCCCTTCTCAAGACGTCTCAGCTCCCTAAGTGTGAGACCTAACTTTCCCAAGTGCTCACAATGTCTTCCACACAACTCGAGGGGATTGTATGCATTTATTTTACTGCAAGCCTTGGTCGTCATGCACTCTGTACCTTTCAGGAGCAGAAATAGGTGTTGAAGGAATCAGTGACCCAAATGAAGGAGTCCTTCCTCACAGTGAATGAGCTGTGGCATTGGTAGGTGGAATACCTGCCCCAGGCTGTCATCAGAAAGGAGAGCTGGGTTGGAAGTAGCCCAGTGTGAACTATTACACCTGTCACATGCACAGAGGTCACAGACTCCTCTCTGGAACTTTCTTGCTTTTGCCCCAAACATCCCAGGAGCAGTGTCCCCCATGCTGACTTTCATTCCACCCCTGACTTAAGTGCTCATTCAGCTCTTGCATCTGAACAGTCACATTAGCCTCCTAGCTGGCCAACAATGTCATTCTCTCTCCTCACCACTTAGTATGCAGATAATTTCAATAGTGTGATTCTTCTGCTCCAATTTTTCATTAATCATGAATTACAAGTAAATTGAAGCTTCTTAATTTCCCTGCACACCACACTTCAGGTCTACCATCGATGTGTTGACCTTCTCCCAGGGCCTTGCTGTGACTCCCTCAGGAGGCATGTCCGACCTCTCCAGTGAAGTCCAGTTTCTCCTCCTTCTCTGGACACACCTGGAACCTGACTCTTCTGTCCTCTTCTTGGTTCTGAGGGGGTCTTCCTGGCCATTCTGTCCTATGGAAGCCTCCTCCACTGTCCCACAAGGCCTTCAAAATCTCAAAGAGCCTCAGTCATCAGGAAAATGCAAACTAAACTACAGTGAGACCTGTACATACTCACTAGAATGACAGAAACTAAGAAGACCCCACACAGAAAATGTTGGTGAGAACACAGAACAACAGAAGCTCTCATACTTCATTGTTGGGGAAAAGACGGGCTCACTATTTTGGAAAAAGTTCTGTCAGTTTTCTTATAAAACTTCACATTCTACCCGTTTTATAACTAGGCATTTATCCAAGGGAGACAGAGACATATGCTCACAAAAACACTTGCACAAGAATGTTCCTAACAGCTTTATTCAAAATAGACAAACACTGGAAATGATGTAAGTGATTGTCAATGGGAGTCAACAGCTCTGGTTCATTCATGCAGTGGAATTCAGCTCAGCCAAGGAAGAAACAAATTATTGATAAAGGCACCAACATGGATAGATTGCAAACATCATTATGCACAGTGAAAGGAGTCGCATTCAGAAGAGCACATGGTACATGAAGTTCCTGCAACAGGCAAAACAATCTGTGGTACAAAATCAAGGCTTACTTACCTGCTTACCCCTGTGGACCTGCAGGTGCAGGTGGGCCGAGGAGCAGCCTCCCAGAGCTTTTCTGGGGTGATGACAATGTTCTAAACCTTGACAGGGGTTTGGGTTACGCGGGAGCATGCACTTCTCAAAACTCACAGACTGTACACTTAAAGCTTGTGCATTTATTTGATTATATGTAAAATTTACATGAAAAGAACATGTGTTCACAAATATCAGTGTCTAATTAATCCTATAAATACTGGAGTTCTTAGGGGAAAATGTGCTGATGTCTACAACATATTTTGAAAAACATCAAAAATAAAATCATTTGATGAATGATGGATGGAGGGATAGACTGATGGATGGATTTGTAAAAAGGTAGCTATGGTAAACTGCTGACAGCAGACTCTGCAGCTTGCTTTTAGACATTCATTATAAAATTCAATCTTGCTCTTCGTTTGAAAATTTTTTTAACAAAAGGTTGGAATTGTAAGATGCTGCAGCAATCAAGGAATGAGCAGCTCTCCAAGTGTGAACCAGGAAGCTCCCAGGGACCATAGGCCTTAACAGGATCTGCAAAGTCACTTTCACAACAATGCCAACGTGTATTTACATTTGAAAGTCTCAATCTTTCACAAGCTTGCAGTGAGATTTTTAGAGGCTGTGTGGTTTGCAGTATTTCCAAGGACTCAATGAAGAAGCTGCTTGAAAATCCAACTGTCTTCTACTAAGCCAGATAGCAAAACATTTTGTAAAAATGTAAAACGATTCCATCTTCTCATTCATTTTTATTGTTTTAGAAATTACAGTTATTTTAACAGACATATATTATGTACATTAACACATAATGGTTTTACATTATAATTTTAAAATGTATCCCTATGTTTTTAGACATTAAATAAATTTTAAAATGTCATAGTTTTAATTATTAACAGGGTAAATACTAACTCTTAGCAGTAGTAGTTAGCATCTGGATCAATTCTAATCATATTTTCTTTGCACAGCTTAGTTCAGTTTTATTTGAACAGCTGGAATTAGGGGAACAGAGGTCCTGAGGGCATGACCTCTGAACACTTCTGCCCTCTTGGGGCTCTGCAGTCCCATAAGAAGGCTCAGAGACTGTGTGATATTGGACTGAGGTGCCTCAGAGTGAAAATGAGAAGGTAATAGTACCCACCTCCCCTGGTTCATGAAGGCTGCCAAAGTCGGGAAGTAGGAAGTACCCTGAGCATGATGACAGATCTGGAAAGGAGCTAGAGAAGGATCTGGAAAGGAGCTAGAAAGGATCTGGAGCAATAAAGCAAATGCACTATTCACAATGGCAGAGATAGGGAATCCACCTGGGTGCCCACCAGTGCATGAGCGGAGAGAGGAAGTGTGGGGTCCATACACAAAGGAGTGTCCTTCAGCCACAAAGAAGAAGGGAGTCCTGTGATGGGTTGAAGATGGATGGAACTGGTGGCCATCATGTTGAGTGGAATAAGGCAGGTGCAGAAAGGCTCTCTCTCTTGGGTGTGGAAGCTCAGAACCGTCAGCCCAGATGGAGAACAGCACTTTCCAGAGGCTGGGAAGGGCTGGAGGGGGTAGAGAGAGGGTGGATGAGGGAACAAGATGGAAGGAGTAAGTTCTGGTGGCTGGAGTTCTCATGTCCTGATACATATTCTATGAATGACTAGAAGACAGTAGCTCACAGGTTCCAAACCCAAAGCAGTGAGGAGATGGAAATGTTAACTACTCTCATTGGGTCAGTTCACATTGTATATTTGAATTGGAATATCTCCCTGTACCCCATAAACATGTGCAATTATCATATGTTAATCAAGAACATTTTTTAAACATGGAGATGAAAATATTAAGTACCGATAGCAATCATTACACATTGTGTGCATGTATCAAATTACCACACTATATCCCTTCAATTTGAACAATTAAAATCATAATTAATTAAAAATAAAAGAGCAAGGTTCCCAGGCCAGCCATTGATACACACGGATTTCCCTGTCTTCTCGGGTCAAGGTCTCCCTGAGGAGGTGATATTCTCTCACTTTCTCCTCTGCATCCTCACCGGCACTTGAATACCATGAGCTCGCAAGTCACCAAGCACCCCAGTGCCTGGCACAGTCCCTAGAACACAGCACTTGCGGGAAAGATTAACACATGTTTGTGCGGAGGCCCTGGTTTTGTCCAGTTGGAAGAAAAATGATGGGAACATTTCAAGGATGCTCATTTTGTCACTTTCACATGTGCAAACACTAAACAGGGCCAAACTTGAAGCAGTTTGTCTAGAAGGGTCTCATAAGGAAACTTCCTGAATAAAGGAACAGGAGTGGTTTTTAATAAGCATGAAGTGTTTACAAGGAAACAGAGGCTTCTAGACACTTGAAAGTACTTGAAAACGCTGTGTGTCTGTAAGCAGTTTTCATATTTGCTAGAAATATTATTTCTACTACAAAATGGATTAAAAGATTCTTTTTACCTGAAGCACAAGATTAAACTTAAACTTTGGCTCCGATCCGATCACTAAGTGCAAATTGATGCAAGATTCCCACAGTGGAAGAATCACACCACGGAGTCCCACTTCCAAATCGTGAGTGGAGATCTTTTGAACCTGGTGAGGCGCACAGAACTGTCAGTCATCAATGCCTGTCGCATATGGAAAAGAAAGAGTTCTGTCCCTTGGGAAAGGAAAGAAAACCGGAGAAGACCAGGAAGGAGGTTTCATGTCAATTTCTCCAGTTTGGCAAATAACACAGGCTCAACTTTGCTGAGAAAAGCTTGATTATTGAAATAGATCTGGTTTCCAAGGACAACTGTTTGGAATTGCCTATTAGTATGCTTGTGCTATGATGGCAAATTTGCTGAGAACCTTTAATTCTAGAAAGAGCAGACAAAAATAAATTATGGACGGAACATGCATTAATACAAATTGCTTTCATTTACACACATTAACTTCAAAATGAAAAGATATCTAAGAAAGTAAAATATTTTCAGGTCTACCTCTGGATGCAATAATTTGGACCTGCTTTACTAGAACTGATGTAACGAATACTAAGCCACCAGGAAACGGTCCTGTTAACGGACTTATAAACATTACCTGGTAAATGTCGCTGCAAGTTTAGGCAATTCAGATGTGCTTTGTTTTACCATACTCTGTTAGTTTTTCTGCTCTATTGGTTGAAATTTAATGTCTAAATGTTTCATTGCAGAAGTCTATTGTAAGTATTTGACATACATTAGGTCTGGTTTAAGAAAGTTACTTGGCTCTTGCTCTGTCTTAGTGAAATGTTCTTCTGGTGTGAATTTTCCAGGAATCTTTCCAGTTATATTGAACAAGACTGTTGTTATTGAGATCTTATTTCCCTAACAATACCAACTGGGTATGGTGCAGACTCTCCTTTGAGCAGGTCTCAGGTGTCCTCTGCAGGGGAGCTCAGCCTCTGTGGCTGCTGCTGCCTGAATTCTTCCACCAAGCCCCCTATCTCTAATCCCCGAACTGTCACTTCAACCAGGTGTTCCCCTGTGCCTGCTCACCTCCTTTACCAGAGCCAGGGTTAACCTAAATTCCCACCTCAGCCAGAGACACCTCAGATGTGGCGCCCAAGGCAAAGGTAATCCAGTCACCCAGATGGTGCGTGTAGCTGGTCTTATCTGTCCACCCCTCAAGCTTCTGATCATCCCCTTCCCTGCCAGGCTGTGAATGTGGTGCTCTTGTGAGTTCCTGAAGCTTGTTTGCCACCTCATTTCTGACCTAACACTTGTCCTGATTCCGGTTAGCTCTGGGAATCCATCTCCCCTAATTCCAGCCTCTGACTCTGGTGACTGGCCCCTGGCCTGAGTCTTCTCTACTCTCAATCCTTGCCGGACACTTTATCCTTGCCCTCTGAGGTCCCTCTTTCTTGTTTCACTTCATTCCTTAAGTGAAAAATCTTTCTAAGCCCTGAAAGTCTCCTCGTTTCATGTCAAACTGCCCACAGGTAAGAAATAGGTTCCAAGAAACTATTATGTAAACACACACATAAAATACAGGTGTCGTAGCCTATGCTATCATAACAGAATACTCCAGGTGAGGTGGCTTATAAACAACAGAAATTCACCTCTCACTTTCTCAAAGCTGAAGCATATAAGATGAAAGGGCCGGCAGAGTCCATGTTTGGGGAGGGCCTATTCCTTTGTTCATAGGTGAAACCTTCTTGTGTCCTCATAGGACTGAAGAGATGAAGGGTCTGTCTTGGGTCGTCTCTGGCCCTAATCTCATTAATAGGGGCTCTGTATTGGTGACCTGCTCACTTCCTAAATGCCTCACCTCCCAATGCCAACACACTGGGAATTGGAACTTCAACATGGGGATTGCAAAGGGGAAAGTCTGCTCGTTGAGTATGAGACAAGGGCTAAAAGTTTCATTGCAAACAAATATATGTATTCTATTTTAAGTCTGGCTTAATATTGTTACTTGCCTCTTCCTGTGTTAGTGAAAAGTCCTTCTGTTGATACATATATTCAGGTCAAAATATTCCCTTCACAAACTAAAGTTTCTCTTTTCTTAAAAATATGATTTTCTCCCTCTACAATTTCCATAATCGATGAGAATTTTAATTCAACATTTTAAAATTATAATTCAGTCCACAAAGGAGAGAAGGGCTGGGGAACAAAATGGAACATTGGCATTTGAAGAGAGATATAGCAAGTGGCAGTCTGTTTGCAGAGAATTTTGTTAAAAACAAAGTGAGACGATAAATATAATAAGCTGAGTGCTACTTCTTAAAAGTGAACTATAACTAATAAGTTTTAGTCAAATTTTTTGCTGCTATGACCAAAAGACCCAACAGAAAAATTTGAAGAGGAAACATTTATTTGGGGGCTCATGGTTTCAGAGGTTCCAGTCCATAGACAGCCAGCTCCATCCCTTGGGGCTCAAGGTAAGGCAGAACATCATGGCAGAAGGGCATGGTGGAGGAAAGCAGCTCCGGACATGATAGCTCGGAAGCAAAGAGAGAGCTACTAATCAGGGGATTAATGCACTGGTTAGGTTAAGGCTCTCATAATCCAATCATTTCACCTCCAGACTTTCTTGAGTTATCTCACATAGCAGCTTTTGGGGTCACTTCATATCTAAATCATAACATGATGTTTTCTTCATTTGGTTCATGTATTTATAATTTACCGCAGTGAATACAAAGCCTTACTGAGTTTCCCTGACATTTTCTCTGTGAAGTCTTCAATTTTTCAGTCCATTCTATTTCTCTTACTTAAATTCACTTCAGGAATAGTTATTGATTGTCCACTCTGTAGCTCACCTCAGTCAAACACAGCACTGAATAAGACATAGTTCCTATCTTCTAGAAATTTAAAGAGCAGAGGGAATTTGGAATGTTGGGCCACTGGAATTCACTGCAATGGAATGCCACAAATTGAACAAGTTGGACTGCACCATGGGCCAAATGCTTGTGGCCCCTCAAAACATGTTTGTTCAACCCCAACCTCCAAGGCAATGGTTTCAGAAGTGGGGCCTTTGGTAGGTGATTAGGTCATGAGGGAGGAGCCACCCCAACTGTGAGCTGTGCCCTTATAAAAGAGACCCTGGAGAGACCCCTTGCCTTTCTACCATATGAGGACACAAAGAGAAGGACTTAACCATCAAGCAGAGAGCCATTCTCACCAAACCCCAAATCTACCAGCCCTCGGTCTCATATATGCCAACCTTCATCAAGTGGGAACTAGTTTTCTGTAGTTCAAAAATCTTCCAGTCTAGAGCATTTTGATATAGCAGCCTGCTATGGGTTGGACAACATTGGTGTGCTAAAGGCTTGTTCCCAAGGTGATACTATTGGGAGGTGGTAGAATTTTGGGAGATGGGGCCTAGTTGGTCCTTAAGTCATTGCAGAAGTGCTCCTGAAGGGAATTTGGCACAATGGACCATTCTTTCTTTCTTTTATTCTCGGGCTCATGAGGAGGGCACATTATTCTATCACGCCCTTCCACCACCAAGAGCTATATCATCAGAGGCCCACAGCACAGGGGCCAATAGATCATGGGATAGAATCTGCAAAACTGTAAGCCCCAATGAACCTTGTCTCTTGATAAGCTAGTTGTTTCAGGTAATTAATTGTAGTAATGCAAAGCTAATACGCAGCTCAAATGGACTTAGAAAAGCTGCCACCAAACCATGTGGAAGGACCATCTAGAAGAAGCAGTGTCTTAGGAAGGAGGTAAAGCAGTGACCTTCATTCCCAAGATAATGTACTTTTTCTAACCTCTCTCTTCATCCAGTTGATTTGGAAGGAGCCCATTGGGATGTTATGTTATTGTAAGATTTTAATAGGAGCGTATTTCTTCTTTGTTCCTCTCATGTCTTCAGTGTCTGTGTAACACTGCAGAAACATACCCTTCATTTTGCCTTCCCAGATAGGAAGGCACTTGCCTAGGGATGTTAGGTCATGCATTTTCCTATGGAACAAGAACTGAATTACACTATTTTCTCTTGAAGGTAATTTTAAAAAGCTACATTTAACCACATTCCATGGGACATACTTACATTAGTTCTTTATTTCAGTGTAACAAGTTACCACAAACTTAGTGGTTTAAAGCAAGACAAATTTATTATCCTACAGTTCTGGAGGTCAGAAGTTTCACTGGGTCAAGACTCAAATGTTGGAGGGCTGGTTTCCTTCTGGAGGTGTAGGGGAAAGCTGTGTCCTGCCCCTTAAATCTTCCAGACAGTGCCTGCCATCTGTGGCTCACGACCTTTTTGCTTCATTGTCAAAGCCAGCAGTCTAGCATCCAGAAACCTCTCTGTGACTTTAGCTCCCTCTTGTCTCTTTCCCCCCTTTAGATTACATTGGTCCTGCTAAATAATCTCCCCACCTTAACATTACCTGATCACAACCTCCATTACACTTGTCCCTTTAATTCCCTGATGCCATGTAACCTGACAGAGGAATGGGTTCTGAGGACTAGGACCTGTGTGTGTTTGAGGCCATCCCTCTGCCTGCCTCTGCCATTCTGTGTACATGTCTGGCATTCCAAGTGCATGCTCCGTGTGGGAGTTTTGATAGGTTCTGCTTCTTTTGATGGTACAATCCCCTCTTACAGCCTTGTAAACAACTCTGGGCAGAGAGACATGGTGAGGGCAGAATCTAAAAAACTAGGAGTTACCCTCAAAAGCCATCCAGGTTCTCTGTAAGAGCTCCAGAACTAGAAATAAAACTGCTATTTTATAAAAATGAGAATCTGCTTAACCTCACCCTGGATTGAGTGAGATGATCATAACCCACATGCCTTCTTAATAATGAAAACCAAATCCTTACCTCATATACTTTATGTATTGAAAATAATTAAAATATATTCTCTTAGCAATTCTAAAGTATACAATACACAAATATTTCTATCAAACTTGATTTATATGTGTATTAAAACAGCATGCTGCACATCACAAATATATGCAATTTTTATCTGTCAAATTAAAAAATAAATAGAAATAAATTAAAAAAGAAAAAGCAGGCTAAGGATGTAGTTTGGTGGGAGAGCACTTGCCTAGCATAGGCAAGACCTTGGGTTTGATCCCCAGTAGTGCAAAAAAAGGAAAAAAAAAAAGAAAGAAAATGTTCATTAGAGGAAAATTATTGCAACAAGAAACTCAAGACTTTTCTGTGCTTTCTTCATACTCTATATCTACCATTCAATAATTATCAGGCCTTGCAGGAGACAAAACAAGCTGGCTAAAAGCCAGCAAGGAAATCAGAAAGAGAAATACAGGAAATCCTGGCCTTCTTGGATCACATGTTCTGGGGAAGCCAGTCGTGAAACCACTCGGGGAGACTGGGGAAGCCATCGGTAGAGGAACAGCCAGCATCAGGTCTCCAGCCATGTGAGTTGAGACTTCTATCCCAGCTGACATCTGACCAAGGCCACTGGAAGGATCCCAAGAATAAACTGCCCAATTGTGCCCTTCCAGAACTTCTGGCTACTCAGGACCTTGAGTGGTTATAACTGATTGTCTAACACACAAACTTTGGAGAGTTTTCTTATGGAGCATTAGATAAGTATTAAGTATTCAATGGTATACCTGTGTGTACGTTCCAAAAGACATATGTGCAATGTCGATCATAAGGCTGGGACCTGAGACAGAGCTCAGTGGTAGACGAGGGCTTTGCATGCATGAGGCTCTGGCTTCAATTCACATGGCCAAAAAAGAAAAAGAAAGAAAAGTAATGTTGCTTATCAGAGCCTCAAACTAGAAAAAGCTCAGAAGGTCATTAGCAGTAGAATGGATAGACAAATTATGCTACATTCATACCAAGGAAAATCATAAATAATCCAAAATTAATAAACTATTGCTACATGTAGCTGAAATCAGGCAACAAAGGGACAATTTTCCTGTCCCTAAAAATGGTGATGAAAATGAGTTTTCAGAATGCATGCATGAACCCCTAAGACTTGACCCCAAATGACCTTGACAGCATGACCTGACCACCAGGAATGGAGCCTGAAGGACAAGGACACAGCTGGGGACCCAGGTTGGAACCAAGGAGTGCTGTCAGACCAGAGCCACAGTCCGGGAACTCCCCAACTCCCACCAACCACGTGCTCTGCCCCTTCCCCAGGCCCCCTAAATTCCCTCAGTCCACCTGTTACTCCTGCTCCTTGATGGTGGAGCTGTGCTACAGCTCCTTTTGGAACAACCTGTGTCCTAGTACCAACCTTTTCCAGTGTCAGGCAGGAGCCCTTGGTTGGTATTTCAACAGTGTGGGAGAATTTCAGAAGTGTAATACTGATGTCATGTGGGGGATTCCTCTCCGGAGGAGGGTGGGTCCCCAAGAAGGGCCATGGGAGGACCAACGGGTGCTCACAGGACTCTCTCAGGGTGGTGCCTACAAGGAATTTTTTCTGGGATGAGAGGTAGAGATTTGCCTTGTATTTTTTGGAAAGTCTTGTGGAGTTCCTATATATTTATGGCAATGCTATTGGAAATACACATAACCAAATAAATCTCAGAATACTCTGGACACATACTCTGGACACATTATAACTCTTCTAGAAATTTCTTCATTTTAAAGTAGAATGTTTTACCCTGAAGGCATTGATGTGCCATGTGATCAGAGAGCCCAAGTCATTGAAGAGAACAATTTCTCTTTGGCAGGCTCCTGTTCTTGTAGCTCCCTGGAAGAGGAAGCAGACAGCTGAGGCTCCCCTCCACCACCTCTGTAATGCACCGGAGCATCTGAGGAGGCCCAGCTCATGGAGGCAGCAGAGGAGAAGCAGAGGGGAGAGCTACCCGGGCGGCACGGCAGGAGGAGGATGGAGCCATCATGCTTTGCGGATTTGGTGATTTATGCGACACCACAGGAACAGAGTTCTGAAAATTTGACTTTGAAAAAGTGTTTTCAGTCTGGCTGCTGAGAGAGACCAACCACCTTCAGCAAATTCAGTTTTGTCCTGGATCAGAACCAAAATCATCTGTTTCTGGGCTTCTGAAAAGTGTAATCAAATCAGATGGCTTTGACTTTGAAACTCCTAAGACAACAACCGCAATGCTTACCTGCTTGCAGAACACCAACCTCAAAATCACTTTATCTGTTTTAGGGAAAAATTAGGCTGTTTGAGCTTCATTATGTTGTTTTCACGAATTAAATTACTCTTAAATTCTCTTTTGCTCTTAAAAGTTATGCAACAGCAGTTTTTTGTCCTCCATGAGCGTAATGCAATTTTGCTAATCAAGAGGGAAATGCTGAAGTCCGTCCTTGTTGAATACGTGAGGCCCTGCAAACTGCAATAAACACTCAGGCCCATTAACTAATGGCCATCTTTTCTAGCAAATAGATGAAATAAATAAATAAATAAAACTCTTGGGGAAATTGATTTTATACACTCTAATGTAAGAGTTTCTCTTCAGTGTAGCTGTGTGAAAACATCAGGATATAGTAATTAGAACAGGGTTGGGGGGCAGGGTTGCTACCAGCATCCATCATTTATCAAGACAGGGAAACTTCTGCTTTGATTTCTCAATTTTAATCTCTTCTCCTGTGAGAAAGCACATGGGAAACATAATTTGCATCTAATTGACTTGCATCTTAAATTCAAATGCAATTACTACATTATGATTTAGATCTGAAATGTCCCCCAAAATCCCAAGTGTTGAAGGGCTTGGTCCCTGTGCTAGTCAACTTTTGTGTTGCTGTGATTACAATATCCAACAGGAGTGAATTAGAGGAGGAAAGGTTTATTTGGGGCTCACAGTTTCAGAGGTCTCTGTCCATATGTGGGCAACTACATTGCCCTGGGTCCAAGGTGAAACAGCGCACCGTGGGGAAGAGTATAGTGGAGGGGAGACTCTCCTGGCTGCCAGGAAGCAGAGAGCCAGGGTGAGGGAAGGGAAAGGCATCCCGCCAGGGTACCACCAGTGAGCCACCCCCCTCAGCCACGCCCCACCTGCCTGCTGTTACCACCCAGTCATTCAAACTAGGACGCACTGATTAGGTTATAGTTCTCGCAATTCAGTCACTCAACCTCTGAACACTCTTGTTTCAACACAGGTCAAACCATAATAGTCTCCAATGTGGGTCCAGAGGTAGGACTTTCAGGCAGTGGTTGGATTATGAATGTTATTACCACATCAGTGGATTAATCCCTTTAATGGATTAATAATCTGAATGGACCATTGGGTGGTAACTTTAAGTAGGGTGTGGCTGAGGAGGTGGGTCATGGTGTGCCCTTGGGGACTGTATTTTGTCACTGGCTGCTCTCTCACTGTTTCCTTCCTGGTGCAAACTGAGCAGCTTTCCTGACGCAACTTTCTACCAGGATGCTTTTTCCCACCTCAGTCCCAGAGCAAAGGAGCCAGCCAACCGTGGACTGAGACCCCTCAAACTGTGAACCAAAATAGAACTTCCTTCCTCTGAGGTTTTTTTATTTTTTTCCTTCAGTTACTGGTCTTAGCTATGAAAATCTGATTAACACAACTGCTTTCTCAGAAAAGACTTCATAAACCCAAAGCTGCACTGAAGATGGACTGCCCTCTGCTCTTCATATGAAGAAGAAATATTTAAAGGGTTAAATGCCTTCTCTTTCTAAGTCTAGTTCCCCATGGATGTGAATTTTAAAAACAGGGCTTTGCAGCCTAACTGACAAAACAAAACAAAACCTGGGCAAAGTTTTGGTTCTGTTCCACACACACTGAGCGTCTGCCTCCTCTGGGCCCAGCAGCCCCTGGTTGCCTATGGCAACTACTGATGTCCACACTGCAGGATTCCCAGGGGACGGAGGGTCTTCAAACACCACTGGAGGATTCTTGCACTGTGAAAAGTATTTCATTAAAGGTGCGAACATTCTGTGAGAACAGAGATGCTCTCTGTGGTGAGTGAGCTATGCTGTTTACACAGACCAAGCACATGTGTGTCTTTCCACAGCGTCAGTTTATTGAGTAACAGTGAATTCACAGGCTGCACCACTTTTATCAGTAATAGTTCAGCAAAGAATCATAAGCCAGGCAAACCATATCTATAAAACTCAGGTCACTCGTTGTATTTCACATCACTGTATGTGTGTGTATGCGTGTGCACATGCACGCGTGACAAAAGACTAAGGAAGGGTCATGGAGGGGCATGACAGGATGCTGAGCCATGAGCACAGGCAGAGAGAGAGAGGAGTGCAGAGTCAGTCACTGAGGGGTCAGAGGGTTTTAGGAATCAGTTCTGCAGCTGTCGAAGCAGAGGGTTTGGACAGATGGGCAGTTTCAGCTTCACAGTGTCAGCCTGGAGTGGGCCCATGCATGTTGAGCAGGACAAACTGTCCTCTGCTGAGGCCCGAGAACAGATTCAGAGGTTTGTCGCTGTGGTAATTTTCCTGGGAAAGGCTCATAATGAGTGAGCAGGTGTCAGGATCAGGGTGCTGGTGTGTCAAGTCTCAGGCGGCTCCTTCTTTTGTTGGTCTCCAGTGAGGAGTCAGGCCTCACCCCTCCTTCAGCTTAGCAGCATCATTAGAACAGAGAAAGTGCATAGGAAATGCACCCAGAAAGAGCTGAATGTGCGATCACTGTTTAATGTAAGACCAGATTTGCTGCAACCAGCCACACGCCGGCACACAGCATCTAGGACCTGAGATCTGATGGAATCTGGGCCAGGTCCAGAAACATGAGAGGGTGGTAGATCTAGTGAGATAAGCCTCTGCCACCCTCGTGGCACTGGCTCTCAATGCCAGTGAGTCTTTCTGTTAGAGTCAAGGCCTCTGATCCTGAAGATGAGCCACATGAGCCATCCCAAGAACAGCCAAGTCATGGGGCCACACATATGGTGGCTTTGTTTCCTTTGGAAAACCAAATGAGTTTTCTTAAGGTCAAGAACCACTCTTCTTTTATTGCTCCTCAAATTAAGATGACTTTGCTAAATCCTAGCTTTTACACATGCTTGCACACATCCACATTCACAAACACTCTGTGGTGTGTGTGCAAATGTATTTTATTCATAAAGAGTCAGAGTACAACCAGGAAGCAAGTACTAAGCAGGGATTCGTGCTGGGAAGTGACGCTTGTTATTTGCACAACTCTGTGCACCCCCTGCATTGTGGGAAGCACTTTTTGAATGAAAGGTGTTTCCTTACTAAAACCAAGACCCCAAGTTCTCCCCTTTGCTGATATCGGCACAGGAAAAGGATCACAGCTGTGAGTCCGTATCTTTGTCTGAAAAATCACTTGATCTTCTAGTTTCTGAAGTATCACTGCACTCTGATCCTAAGAAGAGAATGGAAAAGCTATTCCTTTGCTCACTCCCCCCACCCACCAGGAGTCTGCTGCAGCTGCTTGGGCTGCTCTAACAGAGCACTTTTGAGTGGCTGGCTTAGGATGAAAAGATATTCCCTGGCTCACAGTGGGGGCTCGGAAGCCCAATGCCAAGGTGTTGGCACCTGGTGAGGGCCTTCTTGCTGCATCATTCCATGGTGGAGAGCATCACATGGGGAAGGGAAGACAGAGGATGAGAACACAAGGGCCCCCAAAGCCCCCTTCAGTGAGGAACTGCTCCTGCAGCTGAACCTCCTCTGGCTGTCACGTCACTGCTCCAGCCACCCCCTGTTGCACTGGGAGTTTCCAACACATGCTTTTGGGGACACAGTCAAACCTCCCTATCCTGGATAGCAGCAACTGAAGTCCCCAGGCCACATTGCAACTTGCCCTTGCCTCTCTAGAAGGCCCCTCCATGGGGGGTGCATGGTCACAGAGGGAACGTGCCACCATCTTGCAATGTGAAAGAGGCCCACTTTTCTACTTTGATGGGTGTTTCCTTCTCTCTTGTTGCATTAAACTCTGCCCAAGAAGCCTGAGGCCAGGCACCAGTAGAGCACCGAGGGCCAGTTTCTTTGCAGTGTGGGGCAGTAGCTCAGGTACTTCTCCAGCTGCTGAGATTGCGGGCCATGGAGGTAGCCCAGTGACATTTCTGGATCTTGCCTACATCTTTCATGTGTCCCCTCACCTCCAGTTGGTGTCCCTGAATCTCCAATGTGATTATTCATTTGCTTCCACTGTTGATAACTTGCTCTGAATTGTAGTTGAATATCTCATGCTTTCTCACAGTAACGGGCCTATTAGGCTGACTATCCTGCTGGCACCTTTGGTCCCATCCACACATAGTTCTAAGCTTGAGTAGGTGTCACCCCAGCACGAGGTGTGGAGGACTGGTCAAGGAGTAGAGCAGGTGAGAGTTTCTGTGCACAGAGAAGGAACGTCGGCGCAGGTAGGAACCCTGAGAAGTACACCCCTCCACAGGGCTCGCCTCCTCAAACCAGGGAGAAATTTGCAATGCACCTGAGGAAGGCATCCCATGGAGGAAGAGCCAGAAGGTGGCCTGGGTGCTGTGGTGGGCCGAGGGTGGTTCACAGGAGGGCTGTGGTCAGATGTAAGTGTCTGGGCATGTTGTAACCAACTTGGAAAGCTTTAATTTTCACCTGTGTGAGCTGGGAGAGCACTGGCAACTTCTGAGTAAACCAGGGTCATTTTTTGACATTGTGCTTCAAAGCATTACTTACACAAAGGGCTCCTTAGTGCAGAGTTGATAGTAGAGGACAGGGGAGGGGAAGAAAGGAGGAGGCCAGGAGGGCAGCCTGGGACCACGTGGTCTCAGCCAAGCCTGTGAGCACGCTGATGATCTGGGCTTAGGAAGTGGAGCCCACGAGGCTCTGGTGGAGGGATATGGGATAAAGAAGGAGGGGTATCCGATGCCTTGGGCCAGCAGGAAGAAGGACATTGTGGGAGCAGGTTAGAGGGGAGAGACCAAGACTCAGTGCAATTGTGGTCTCTTGTATCTTGATATTGAATCTATATGTGTGATAGCATCAGGAAGCTGGTAGAAATTTCTACACTGAAATACTCAATAGGTAGGTGGAAATACGTCTCTGGAGCCCAAGGAAGAGGTCTGGGAAAGAAAAACAAATGTGGCAGGATCATAAATTCATGAGGCAGAAGGAGATTGCCAGGAGCGGGTATGGATGAGGGAAAGGGACAGTGGACACTTCAGGGGGAAGAGGCAGGGAGGCAGAGAGCAGGGAAGGATGCTGGGCAGATGCGCAATGGTTGGGGTGAAGCTGGTGCCCTGGAGCCAGGGCATGAAGGAGCCTCAGGTGGAGGGTGACACTGGTGCAGAACAACTCTCCATGAGGCCGGGGACGGACCCAGCTCTCCCCTTCCTTGTTTGTAGTTTTCAAGAACTACCACAGAACAGAGAGGGGAGGGACTGGCTGGAGCAGCCCGAGCCCTGCCAATCTCCTTCTGGAAACAGGACATCCTCTGTGCTGCAGCCAGAGACTCACGTGGCACCAGGGTATAAAACCCAGGGTGGGCTGTTTCCCAGGGTCCCTCAGTTGTGGGGAAAGATGGCCCATCTAGTCAAGATGCCCTCTGCCCTGGGCAGCTCTCCTGAGTCTTGGGGAGCTGGCTCTTCCTGGGTCAGGCTTCTGTCACCCCTTGCTCTCTACCTGGTAGTGACACATCTGAAGAGAGCCACTGGTATGTGTTGGTGTCCATCTCACTGGACTCAGCGAGTTTGTGACCAGTACAGGGTGAACCTGCTTCATGACCCTGCTGCCCAGGTTAACCAAGGAGGGTCAGCATGAACCCCGGGGGTTGACAGAACAGGGGCCATGAGCCACCAGACAAGGGTCGTTCCACTGGGGTGACGGGAATGCCCTGAGAGGAGGGCTTCCAGGTGGAAGGTGGAGAGGATACCGTCCCTGCTGCAGCCGTTACAGAAAGGGTGTGAGCGCAGATGAGTCCACGTGGATTTGTGAGGGAGCGAGAGACAGCGCTGTGTGCCCACTCAGGGGAACATCCCAGCCGTGTCCCAGTCGCTCCCCTGACCATCTCACACAGTGCCGCCATGGCTCTCTTGAAGGGTGAGTTAGATCTTGCTGCCTCTCCCCAAACCAGTCCCTCGCTGCACTCAGATTGAAAGTCACCCCCTTCCTCCATGAGCTGCCCTGGTTCCTGCCCTCCGCCTCTCCTCCCCAGCTCCCCTAGACATCGTGAATGTCACTTCTGGCCAGCTGATGTGGCTTTCTACAAACTGACAAGAAGATCCTGACAGGTGGGAAGATGGGCCACAGATAATGGACAAATAATTTACAGAAGGAAAATGCAAAGAGCCAACCTCCCATCGCACTCGCATGCTGGAAAATGCGAGTTAGAGTCGCAGTGAGTCTCTTCCGCCCGGCTCTAAGCTCGACCGTCTTCAGTGTGGATGAGGACGAGGACAAGCAAGGCTGGCAGCCACTGCAGCTTTTGGAAATAGATCCCTGGAGATGCTAAATGCCAAACCCCATTGTGTAGAATCCATCCCATTACAATAAGAACAGCCTGGACATAAAGTACTCCAGTCAGGAATATTTTAAAATACTTCAGAGTGTCCAAACCCCAGAAGCCTTCCATTATGTATCCACAGACATGCTTTGTGCATTCACCAAGCAATGGGGGATGGACGTCCAGGCTGTCTGTGTCCTGACTATTGGGAATTATGCAGCAATCAGCACAGGAACTGGTGACTACATCAATTAGCTTGATCCTGGTAACATTTTCTCAATGTGTATGCATATCAAAACATCGTGTTGTGTACCTTAAATCCACACAGTTTACTTCAGCAAGCTGAGCTTCGTTCTTATTTCTGTCTCGTTCCAGGCTGGACTTCCTCTGAGAGTCTGTCTTCTACCACATGCCCTGGAGGTCTGAGTCACTTTGAGCGAGGATGGCAGGAAATGAATAGAATCAGCTTTTAAAATATTTTGAGGTTGTCAAGGCACCTGGCAATACATTTTTACTGAGCCGGGGTTCCAGAGGTCTTGACATGGATGGAGAGAACTAGGCTACTGACGTGAACATCCTGCATCATCTTGGAGGTGGCCATATGTAGAAAATTCTTGAAGACTCTGCCTGGGGTGGGAGTAAAAAAGGAGAGAAGAGAGACAGCTACAAATGGATTTCACTTACTCCAAGTAAAAAATAGATTTTGTCTCAAGTTTGTTATTTTTCTGGTTGTGTTTAAGCATTCCACTTAAACTGAAAATGAAAAACACAGTAACTATGTAAGAATCTACATGCCAGCATTCCAAAAATGTAGGGCTCTTTGAATATTTTGAAAGCTTACTTATATTTGCTTTTCTAAAGATGAAGAGTAAGTAAATGCAATAGAAAATAAGAATAAGCATATAAATATGTTACCAAGAAAGAAAAGGATGGCAGAAAAAAACTGCCAGTAGTTTGTGTTGCTATGAAACAAAGTTGAATTTATCATGTTTATTTCTAAGATTTTGAATAAGAATTCTTTTCTGCAATTCTGTCTCTTGAGTTTTCATCTGAACATCCAAATATGCAGTAGGGGATCAATTTAGACAACCATAACACTTCTTACCAAAGTATTCAGTCTTGGAAATCAGATGGCCTTGAGTACCTACCACAAGATCCCACCATGAGTTCTAATCTACAGTTCCAATAAGCTTGTGCACAGGATTAACTGTTGCCCAGTGAGTCCAGCAAAATCACTGAAGCAAGTGTAAATGCATGTGTTCTACATCAGAAGGCTCTTGCTTGGTTCCACTGTTGTAGGGACAGATGATGCAAAACACCAGATAGGAAACAGGAAGCAGGTTTATTTGACTGCAGCGGGCTCAGAGAGTACAGCTTCCACCGTAATCAATAACTCAATTAATTCAAGCAGTTTCAGAACTTTACACCCAGCCTGTAAGGCAAGGGGTTCAGAAGTTCACAGTCTACAGAAGTTCACACAAAAGCATCTTTTACTCTCACTGTTCTGGGCAAGTTAACACTTCAAGAACAGCACCTGAGAAGGGGAGAGCTTCTTCTCCCCCTGTCAGCTGTTACCATGGAGCCCAATTAGTAAGAGCTTCTCTTATCTCTGAAATGTAAACATCTCTGTGAGGCTCAGGTCCAAGGCCAGAGGCCTTGTTAAAGGATCTGTCCTCGTTACACTTTGCATTTACAAACTCGCTCCCCACTTAAAAAAAAAAGAAAACTTTTATAAAACTTTATATTGTTACTACACTAGATAGTCCAAAAATGTTTTTGAAAAATTAGTAAGGGGGATTTCAGCATCTGAAGTGCTGATCTCTTTTGGTCAGCGGCCAAGCAAGACAGAGCAACAGGAAATAGGAACTTTACATTGAACTCTTTGGTGGAGACTCTTTTGCTGATAGTCCTGAGATAAATCATGGTGCAGATTTCTGGAGAAGCTTAATTAAGACTTTCTGGTGGGGGAGGTGCACTACACCATAGCTTTTATCAAAATGTGCTAATTTTTTAATAGGTAGGTTAACTTTTTTTGTAACATGATCAAATTACTGTCATAACTTTCCGAAGAAGATGAACTCATCCTCTGATGGAAGCTTGTGCAAGTCAACGTCTTGCAGTCAGGTAGAGAGTGTCCCCTGGTTAATTGTGACTCCTGCTTCAGCACTGGCCTTTCCACTGATCTAGCACCCCTTGCTTGTGCAGCCCGCAGGTGTGATTCTCTCCACTTTCTAAATGGATCTTCACGGTCGCTGGCGTCAAGATCATCCTCCCTTGAGGGACATGGAAAACAAATTCGAATCCATGGGGAAGCACCCAGTTCCCGTGCTTATGTGTGGCATGTCCCTTTCCTCTTTAAAAATTAAAATTTGGGTTAAAAGAAGTCTGATAAATATGCCACAAGGTAATAAGAATGTATCAAGTTGCCCCAGTGCCCTGGGAGCCGACCTCCCCAGGCCATGTCGGGGAGATGTCATCCCACAGCCTCTGGGTCAGTGATAGTCTGACAGAAATTTGGAAAGAAAGATGGACAATTTCTCAAGCCCCTCTCACTTGCCTGTCCCCCTGCCACTTGTCCTTCCCTTCATCTCACCCCCTCCAAGGACTGGGGCATCGCCAATGGCCAAGTGTCCACAGAAGCTTCCCTGACTCTTGTCCCTTTGTGCTACAATAAGCCCATGGATGACAGCCACACTTTCATCTTCTCTTAAACCTGTCTTTCCTTGTAATAGGAGCCAACTTAAAATGCTGCTTTTGAGGGGCTGGGATTGTAGCTCAGCGGTAGAGCGCTTGCCGCCCATGCGTGAGGCCCTGGGTTCGATCCTCAGCACCACATACAGAGCAATAAAATAAAGACATGGCGTCCATCTACAAAAAAATTTTTAAAAAAGGGGGGGAGCTTTTAAAAAAAATTCTGCTTTTGGTTCCATGTTGTAGAAAGTCTTAACTCTCAGGACTGTCTTATGAGGCTCTCTGATATTCTCCTCCTCCCAGGGCCCTCCTCTTGCTGCTGGAGACTGAGAGAACCTGAGGGGCCACAAATGTCATCACAGGGGCACATAGAAGAGAGAGGCAGGAGAGCCTGTGGGAGAGATGGTGGTGGAGGTAGAGTTTGGAGTGACGCAGCCTCCAGCCAAAGAATGTGAGTGGCCTCCAAAAGCTGGAAGAGGAGAGGACCAAATGTCCCTGGGAGTCCCCAGAAAGATACATGGTTTCAATGCTGACTCACTTAAGGCATCTTGTTTCCATGGTTCTAAGATGATGAATCCTCATTGTTTCAAGCCACTAAGTGATTTAGTTGCAGCAGTCACGGAAGACACATGACCAAAGGCAGCCACAGTCACGTCAACGGTGGCTAGACTTGCTCGGTGTTGAATACCTACTTAGGAAATGCTGCTGCCTTCTAAGCTCAAAATACTCTGCTGCAGAGCCGGGAGCTGTCCTGCACACTGTCAGGTACCTTATGGTTTTTTATATCTTAGAGTATTTGTTGCTCCCAAACTGAGTGGTATTCATCTTTCCAGGCAAGCTCAGGTTTCGTGTTTCTAAGCTAACCATTGTACATCCCCCTTCTCCCTGCTCTTTCAGCCATAAAGGGGTTCCATCTGCAACATAACACTTAACAGTCATTTTCTGTGCCTCATTTTACCTCTCAAACTGTCCCACCAGCAGCTCTAAGGCAGGACTTTGTGCCGTGGTGAAGGCAGCAGCCATGCAGGCCACACAGCCAGAGTTCAGCACCTGGGCATCTCTGTTTCTCCAGGCTGGTGCTTCCCATGCATGTCCTGGGCCGGCTCACTGGTTGAGCCCCTGTGGAACCTGCCCACCTGGATCTGCCTAATGTTTATTTGTGGCAAGATGGAAGCTCTGCTTTCTGGCGAGAGCAGCCTAGCAGTGATGTCCCACTCCCTGTCCATCTTGTGGAGACTTGGGTGTGTGAGTGATGGGGAAGGTGTCCTTGTCATGCAGGAGGCTAATCCTGCCCTGTCATCTGGACAGATCAAAGGAACAGAGATGTGATCTGGGATATGGAAATGGCTGGCTCCTCCAATACCTCGTCCAATCCCCAGCTCAGGGAACTCTCCTTCCAGGCCTTTTCAAGAGTGGCATCCAAAATGTCCTTATCTTAATAGAACTTTCTGTTTTAGATCTCTCTTGCACTCATGATAGTTTTAGGGTCCTTCTCTATTGAGGACTCACAATTCCTTATCTAACAAGCCTGAAGATTTTTCTGTTTTACTTTTTACCCCAATGTTCATCATATTGTCTGGAGGTCAGATGAAATAGAGAAGCTCTGAGATTAGAAGATATGGCTTTTGCTTGTGTAGGTCATGGAAACATGTAAAGTATAAGCACATGAGCAGCCTGGGGACCTTGTCCTTGCTCACTGTGCTTTACCGTATGTGCAAATCATTTCAGATCGTGGGCTGTTCACCTTTGCCTGACTCTTTTGGTCGCCTGTATTGCCCTGAACCAGCTATAGCAGTAAGAAGGCTTCATGAAGACCTGGCAAACTAAAATGCCAGAGGAAAGCTTCCCCATGTCCTGCAGATGGCCTTCTCATTGTGGTGTCCAGGATGACTTCTGTAAGTGGCTGGCAGAGGTAGAGAGATTTGGTCCTTCTGATTCCTCTAGATGCAAATAGCAAAATTGGAAGATTTATCCATCAAAAATAAAAAAAAGTCAGTTAAATCTTTCTGTCCCCTGAATCCTGTGACAAGTTCATGGACAAGAACCACGGAGACGCAACAGGTAAGAAGAATACAGGAACACTGAGGATGGACTCGCTCAGGGCAGTTTTTAGTTTGTGACGGATCTGAAGGAGGAAGGGGTTGCTGGATTGTGCGCTCTGTCCCCCAGTAAAGAACAGTGCATGCACACAGAGCTAAGCACTTGGCCTTTGCGACTAGCCTGGGAATAAATGTTTCCCGTAAGCAGAATGCAGAAGTAAGAAAGATGAGCTTGTGCCCAAAGAATGTAGAAGGACAGATGTGTGAATCTTGACACACTGGGATCACAGGTATACTGCTGTCACCTGGAAAGAGTGACAGGAGATGACATCCAAAGTATCCACACCCTAGTCCCTGGAGTCCCTGAATATGTTATGTCACAGATGGAGATAAGACTGAAGTTACAGACTTTAAATGGGGATATTAGCTCAGATTATCTGGGTGGACTCTGTACAATCACCTGGACCCTTACAGTGGAAGCAGAAGGCAGATGGTCCTTGGAATGCTGAGAAGGGAGGAAAGCAAGGGGCGAGGTTGAGCCTGAGAGACTCCGTCCACCCTGCTGCCCGTGAAGATGAAGGAAAGGTCCTGAGCCAAGGCAAGCAGATGGCCTCCAGGATCGGGAGCTGCCCCCACTGACAGCCAATGAGGGAAGACCCAGTGCCCTACCAGAGGAAGGGAACTCTCCAACCACCTTGCTCAACAGGACCCGGATTTCCCCCTGGAGCCTCCAGAGAGGAGCACAGCCCTGCGGACAGCTTTATTTTAGCCTGGTGGGAACCAAGTCAGACTTCTGACCTCCAGAAATGTAAGACCATAGGACTGTTGTCTTCAGTTTCTAAGTATGTGGTTCATGTGTTACATGTCACACACACGACTTGGGGGACCACAGTGAAGCATCCTGTGTACTAGGGCTGCATGCAGACAGTAAAGATAAACAAAGAGGAGACCTTCACATTTCACGCACAATTTTTCAATCCAAGGTGGTTCTAATGGTTTCGATTCATGGTCTTTCTCACAGCTATTTGCTGACACAAAATTGAAGTTGTTGGAAATCGAATCTTTGGGTAAACAGAGCATTGGTCTGGCTAACTGACTATACAATCAGAAATAATATCCACTTGGGCTAAGAATTAATAGCTTGTCTCTTTTATTGCCTTCTTTTATTATTTCCCTACTTAACTGTTGCTTTTTTTCAATGAACATGCTGTTTTAGAGTAACAATGAAACAATTGTTTCTACCCTATCTTATATTTTGCAGCAGGAGCCATAAATCTAAAAAACATCTCTCTCTTTTTCAGTGACAGTTCTCTGAATTACTAAATTGCCACAATTTTTCAGACCCAGTAGGACTTCCAGGTCTTATTGAGTGTCTGCCATGAACTTTGATTTTCTCTGCAATCTTCCCACCAGTGGCTGAGCTTCTGTTCTTTTTGCTATTGACTGGCATAGGCAGGTAACTTTTTTCATAGAGACACTATATTTTTCTGGCCAGAGGAAGCAATTATTTTCAGAGACAACCAAGGACAGCTCTGGAAAGTCCCTTAAGAAACTTACCAGGAAAGATTTTGACCCTGAAGACCAGACCCAGATGAAGCCTTTTGCTCATCCTCTGCTCTGGTACCCCAGCCTCTCCTGGATACCTCTCCCTTTTCTTCTTGACATAGCTCTTTCTTTCTTCCTGTGATCTTCACCTTGTGCCCCAAGAAAGATCCTGGGATCATTTTACTTAAACCATAACTATGTAATCACTATGATGTTTATAGCTTTTGAAAATTATTGGCTTTATGGTTTAATAAATGTAAATCATTTTACTGAAGAAGTCCAGAAGCCCCCTCCCTTTATCCCTTCCTCTCCTCTAACCCCTGGCAAACACTGATATTTTTGTTGTCTTCATAATATTCCTCTTCCAGAATGCTATACATGGTATATTAGAATATTATACATATGCAATAGTAACATATCTTGCATATATATACACACATATTATATAAAATCATACTGCATGTAACCTTTTCAGAATGGATTCTTTCACTTAGCATTATGCTTCCAAAGTTGCAAAGTCTTTCTGTGGCTTGATAACTCATATTTTTTTATTGCCAAATACTATTTCATTTATGTAAGTACCATAGTTTGCTCATCCTTTTTCCTCTTGAAAAACATCTTAGTTGTTTCCAAGTTGTGCCAACTGTGAACAAAGCCAGCGTTTTATCTGGTGGGTATGAGAGAGAAGAAACTGAAATATGTGTTCAAGAAAAGAAGAAGATTAACTGTCCTTAGGTGATATAATTAAGTCTTCTATATCTTAATTTTAGTTTTATTTTTGATTATATCTTTATTGTCTGTATATGAAAAGTTTCAAATTAGCACTACTGTTTGCTTGAAATTCCACAGAACTTGCTACATAGCTCAAAGGCTGCACAATAAATCTTAAAAACATCAAGCCTTTGAATTTGTACTTTACAATAAGAAAAGCATATGTGTGTGTATGTGAGGATGTTGATACAAAGTGCATGTGAGTTGACTAAGATTCTTTTATCAGTGGTCATTGTCTCCTGCCTGATGCTTCCCCTCTGTCCCACCTAATGAAGTGGCCATGCAGCCCCAGGCCAGGTGAAGAATCTGTGGTGGAGGCCTGTGCACGCAGCAGCTCTGGGCATGGGCAGGTGCTTTGGCTCTTCACACCCCATTCCTGGGAATCTGCATCACTCACACATTCCTGGATTTGAGAGAGGGAAAGAAAGGCCTCTGAATTCTTTTAGATGAACAGATGGGCCAAATGCAGGTTAGCTGGACTTCTGGACAGAGCTGATGCAAATCCACCAGGGATGGCACAAGCGTCATCTGGTTTCTCTTCCCCTGCACTGCACTCCCACCCCAATCTCCACTGATAGGAGATCCACTGGTGCAAGCCTTTTGCTCCCCTCCACCCAGGCTCTGGGCACCGTCCCTGCCTGGGCCACGTCAGCTCACACCACAGACTGCAGCAGAGGAGGCAGGTTGGCACAAAGCATGAGGGGATTTCCAAGGAGACTAGGAAATGAGCTGTCTAAATTCCAGGGATGCTCTAAGGAAGAAACAAGTTTGTACTTTTTTCCCTAGAATTTTTAACTTCATAAAACCAAGGTTGGCTTTGGGCATAATCATGAAATAGACAAGAGTGTATTTTTCATTTTGTTTTGGTTGGGCCGGTGCCAGGGGCTCTTTTATGATACAGTCTGCACGAAGATGCATTAGTGGCAACTGAATGCTCTTGAAGACTCCCGGGAAGGGGACCATCATCTCATCTTGCATGATGATCAAGACAGTGTGGGGAGTAAGCTCCCTTACACTCTGTGTCTCCCCTCTGTGAAGGGCACATTCGACATGCCTTGGACTTCTAGATGCCTAAAAGCGGCTGTTCCAGGGGAAAACCCATATGGGAGGGCAGGTGACCATGAGGGAAGATGAGATGATAGCAAACTACAGTAGATCCTGAAAATGAATCAAATTAAGTATGATACTCCATGGCTTTTAAATTTTTTAGAAGTGAGAGTTCCACAGTAATCTCTAAGTTACTCAGTGGTGGAGGGTACGTTGGTTTATATATGAAATGCAGATGTTCTTCTTTAAGAATTCAGAATTGAGAAAAATCCTAATAAATTGGGGAGTTAATAGCCTTTGCAGGATCCAGCCCCACTTTAGTGATGCAGTTGTGGCTGTAAATATCTCTACTAGCCTCAAATGTGGTTACTCTGCGGATCCCATCAGGTGCTAACAGCAGAGCACATTCCAATGAAGTTAGGTGTGCGGAACATAAAGGTGTCCACGTGCTATAGGGATGGCATGTTGGCCAGCACAGGATAGCATCTGGAACACACACAGCAGCAGATTGTGACGTGGCACCCAATACTGTGAATCCACCCATCTTCCTCATTTCTGAGATTTAATGATATACAGAAAAGGAAATGAGTGTCATCAGAGCCACCTCTGGTTGACAATATTCCCAAACCATGCCTTGGATAATCAGCCAGAAGCAGCACTCTGTGTTAGTCATTTTGCAAAGGCTTCGCCATGTCATTTCATGTCATCCTTGTGGGTCCTGGGCTACAAGAAATCAGGCACTGGGAAGTCCTCACCTGCAATTCCTCATGTTCCATTTTCAAGACCTTAAGAGTTGCTGATACCAATTCAATTATTGTCCAGTAAGGATTTCATTTTTCTGAGGTGGAAGCTCTGCCTGGCGTTGCTGACATAGCCACCCATCATTTCCAAGACACACATCAGGATTGAACTGACACCCAGAGGGTACCAGCCACAATTTACCTGTATAATTCTGTCATCATCCATAGCTTTATTTTTTCTTCTGTCCTTGAGGATGTAAGTATGTCAAATGCTATTCTATCTTTAGCAAAGTTTCCCCTAACGAAAGGAGAAAGGACTACCTATATTTGGATGAATTTATTCTAAAAAAATGTCCTCATGTCAGGACATAATTGGGAGATGGTTGCTTAGATGGAATATCATTTGGAACTAGAATCTCAGCTTGCAGAGTCCTAATTACCCCACAGCACATCATCATGGGGCAAAACAGCAGTTTGAGGGGTACCCTCATAGACAGCTCTGCAGTCCTGACCTTGGCATTCAGTTCTTGGGGACCCAGGAGGCTGAGCTATTCGGCTCCCTGAAAGTGTGTGGTTGCTGCACTGGGACCTTCTTTCTGCAGGAACATTTGCATTTTCTTTAGACATTCAGAGTTTAATATACAGAATTTTAAAAAGCCACTTCCTTTCTAGTTAATTCTGTGGGACTCAAGGTAAATAAAGCTACTCTGCAAACTCAATGCTTTCTTCCACAGGCCACGACTTCCCTGCACAGGTGTGGTGACATCTCGTGTGGTTCTCTTCAAATGGGCAGTTTCATCCCAGCCCCACACATTTATGTTATTGCCCCCCCCCCCCATCAATCAGCCATGGCCCTGGAGAGGCTGCATTCATCTGCACGCTTCTCTGGGGGCATAGCCACTGCCTGGGAAGGAATTAGTTTTAGTTTAAGCCTTGTGAAATGCACTCCAAGCACGAGAGCCCTTGGTGTCCACACATGGGAGGTGCGGATGCCCTTGATGAGCTGCATCCATTAGTGTCCAATCAGAACAAATAACCATAGAGACCTCGCCAACAAATGGGCACACAGCCATTACTCACATCAGTACAAACAACCCTGAACCTGGGAAAAAGAGTCACCCAGCTGTTGGTAAATCTTGGCAGCACTGGACACCTAAATGCATTTAGGGAATGCCTTGGTGGCTGAAGGAGAGTTAGTAACCTCTCTAGGGCCACAGAAGCACAGGGGAGAGGTGGGGTTGCCAACTGTGAAGCTCAGAAGAGGAGCCTCCACAAGGCTGGTACCCAGGCCTGGAGAAGTGCCCCGAAGGTTATCCTGGGAGTCGGTGCTGAAGGAAGCAAGAGCCTCGGGCTGCATCCTGCTCTCTCTGTGCACGCGTGTGTGTGAGGTGCTTAGAGGAGCTGCACCCAGGAAGGAGTGCCTTTTCCACCCTCTTGCCTCCCAGTCTTCTCATACTGCGTCCACACAGGTCACAGCTCAGGTCACAGCTGCTCAGGTCACAGCTCCAGCACTAGCTGGTCAAGGAACAACAGTAAAGGGCCAATCAGTTTCCCCTGGGCTGCTCAGCATCCATGTGCACACATCTCCCATTTAAATCCCTGCTCAGCAACCGCAAGCTTCTGGCTTAGAAAATGCACCTGTGTTTCACATACATGAAGACAGTCTCACCACTCTCTGGTCCCCAGCCCAGTAGTGCTGGGGAGGGAGAATAAGTTGCCAAGAGACCAAGGAAAATATGGGGAGATGGCTTGTGAGGCCTACAGATTTACTGAGAAGTGCCTACAGGGAAGGTCCAGGGGGACAGGCGGACAGCTCTTCCGTCCTCAAGGCACTCCACCAAGCACCTCGTCTCCCTCATGGTGTTTCCCATGGCAGCTGGCGGTGCCCTCTGTTCTGCCCCAGTCCCCACTAAAGGATTTATGTCAGGCTGCCGAGGTAGTGACTTCATCAGCGTGAGCTTGCCGAGCTTGCCTGTGTGACCAGCAACTGCCCTGGCATGCGTGAAAGCAGGTTTCTACAGATGACGTTGGCTTGCCCCAGTCCCCGTGTGAGGGAAAGCCTGTGTCCTCCACGCTGGTGTGCATCGGGACTGCCCTCCCAGGCTGGCTCTCAGTGCCCTCCACTTGGCTGGGTCTGGAGGGATAGAGAAGGGGCATTCAGGACCATGCGTTTTACTGCTGCCTTTTCCTCAAGGATGATATGCCCACAGAGATGGTGGAATCAACCCCGGAAGCCAAGCATTACTTCCCAGTGGCGCTGACTACTGTGCTCGCTTGGTTGCAATCCTGCACGAGCACTTGCTTTACTTACATAAACTGTAGGGGAAGAGGAGGGAGGAAATCAGCTCACAGGCGCAGGTGGACACATGCAGGAAAGGGGTCACGTGGCTGCTCGACCCCATGCCAAGCCTGCAGCACCTGCCACCAGTCTCTACCCTCCCCGGTGCCTTGCACTCAGGGCAGCTCAGTCACTCTGGGAGAACAGGGTGACCTAGCTAGACCTGTATGTTTGAAGTGCCCAAGCCTTTTCTTCAAGGCAACGTGTCTTCCCCTTTGGGACACTGTCTGCTTGCTGTGGGAAGTAAGAGAAGGGACACGGATCCCAGGAGTCCACTGGCTGTGAACATGTCCCCCTTATTGCCAAGCAGTGCCCTAAGGCCTCCGGGGAACACGGAGCCCCATGAGGTTAAAATGGCCCCGTCTTAACTTCTACTTAGCAGAATCGTCCTCCCTTGGGGACCCTGTCGTTTGGTCCTGTGCCAACTTGACTGGGGTGGGGTGCCACACACATGCTCAGCATTACTCGGTGTGCCCATGAGGTGGCTCTGGGAGAGATAACATCTGAACTGGTAGACTCTGTCCAGCAGACTGCCCTCCCGAGGCCCACTGAGGGCCTGTGTGGAGCAGAGCAACCAGCAGGGGAGGGCCTGCTGCTGACCAGCTACCCACTAGGCTTTCTCAGGCCCCCAGGCTTCCCAGGCACTGGCTCATATTGGCTGACATGAGCAGGAGGCTGACCTTTGGCCCGGAACGTGCACCATCAGCTCTTCTGGTTCTAGGCCTTGGAACTGAGATGAGAACCGACTGCTGGGTCGCCTGGGCCCGTGGCTTCCTGACTGCAGACCCAGGGCTGGCAGGCCTCTGCCGGTCAGCAGGTGGGCCAACTGCCCACAGCAAAGCAACCTCTCCCTCTCCACACACACACACACACACACACACATGCAGTCACACATGCACACACACCCACTCACATGTGTGCACACACATACACACACATGTACACACACAGGCACACACATTCACACACATGCCCATTCACATATGTGTGCACACACATGCATACACATGTACTCACGCATGCACACTCACACACGCACCCACTCACGTATGCTCACACGTGTACATGTGCATGCTCATGTGCACACACACATGCACACACACACACCCATTCAGCTCTGTTTCCTGAGAACCTTGGCTGATGCAGGCTCTAAGTCCCAGCATGGGGATTAGAGGAGATGAGTGAAGCATTTACCTTAGGCACAAAATTTACAGGGCACCAACAAACTAATCAAGATATATAACACTTGAATATAATATTTAAAAAATCAAAATCAATGCAAAAGGTCCATTTTGAAAAAAATCAATATTTTAAATAAAGGAATATCTAAGACAAAAAAGGCACATTAGAGCCAGAGGTAAAAGGAAAAATATGTGCCCTTGAATAGGTTTTTATATCCTTTATGTTGTTACTTTGTTTTACATTACAGTAGTTGAAAGAAATTGAGAAATTGAAAGTAGGTGTATTAAAATTTACATCATAAAGCTTTTACATTTATTTATGCCAAATGCAGAATTTATGGCAATGTTATTTTCCTAGTTTTAATGGAAGCAAACTCAACAACACTTTACAAATTAAGTTATTTCCTTACCTCCCTTTCAACAGGAAGAATTGGCAGTTCTGGCGACTTTGCTTCTCCAGTGGCAGCGTATACAAAGTTCAGCCACCTTGACTTGGTTCGTCCTCCTTCATTTACACTTTTGTTCATTAGATAGTTTTTATTTTTTTAATTTTTTTAGTTGCTGATGGATCTTTATTTTATTCGTTTATTATTTTCTTTATATATGGTGCTGAGGATCGAACCCAGTGCCTCATGCATGCTAGGCAAGTGCTCTAACACTGAGCCCCAGCCCCAGCCCCTCATTAGATAGTTTTGAATCCTGATTTTAAAAGGTATTGCATTGAAATACTACCTTGATGACAGATTTTTATGCCCTTGAAACTTCACACTTGAAGCCAGCACCTCACTTTCCCCACACGAACCTGGCCCTGCTCAGAGATCTGATTTAGTGAGACTTAAGGCAGGAGGGATGGGGAAATGTTCTGCAGGCAGGTCCCTTGGTGCACAGTGAGGGGAGGTGCAGCAGGACCATCCCAAGCCCCACCCCTTTGGTTTCCAGATCTTTCTATGCACCTTTGGGGGAGATGGCACCCAACAGGTTTCACTCATTTAAAGGCCCTGCTACCTCTTGTGAAGTGTGACTCAGAATTTTAGGATATTATTTACACTTCTTCCTGGAACCCCAAATAAGAATTCAGCTTCTTAAAACGGCCCACTTTATCTGGCCATCTACTTCCTGAGCCTGGTCCTATGTCGTCACTGAGGATTCGTGTGCCTGTGGCCATTGCTTACTGTGTTTGGCTGTGAGAGTTGGTGCTTTCCTACAAGCCACTATGAGGAGACATCACCATGGAGAACTGCACGTGCCACACACTCAGGTGACTCTGCAGCTGGAAGCATTGTAGATGAGGAAGGAAATCCCTGTCCAGAGTGTGCATCTTTTCCAGGGAGGATCTTCCATGGTGGAAGGCGTTTCTTAGAATCAACTGGAACAGGCTATTGGATGTACCCTCAAGGAACGCTGGTCTGTCAGGCACAGAGCATCACAGCACAGGACTTCACAGTGGCAGAGGCTGAGAGAATTCCACGCTTCACGCCCCTGCACCACCTCACACCACCTCACACTAGCGTCCTGTGTTTTGCTTAGGGAAGTGAGCACCTGGCAGGCCATCTTGCTGCACTGCTGACAGCCCCCTCTGCAGAGGGGCTCTGGTGGGTGCTCATGGGTTGCCAAACACCTTCACGGCCTGAGCCTAACTCGGAGGGTCCTCTTTGTGGCTGTGTCCCAGTCTTTCAACCCTGTTCCTTCCCAGTCCCCGACCATCCAGCCAACTCAATGGCCATGCAGGAAATCAGCATAGAGCACTCATCCCCTGACCTCTCCAGTCTAGAGTGGACGACAGCCGCACTGCTCAGCTCTGGCTCTGGGTAGCTTTCCTTCACTCTTCGTCACTGGATCTGCTGGTTCATGAGACTCACAGGGAAGCAGTTTACCCATAAATAAACAAAAACATCATCTCACGGGGTAGCCACAACGGGCACCATTTCACCTAGACAGGAATCGACGTGTTCATCATCATCCTGACTGGTTTATTCTAGACATAAATGGATTAAAATGCCAGTTACCTAGTTGTTAGCATTTAATGAGTTCCTTGAACTGCACGCCTGTTTTCAGGAAGCGATGACATTGTACAGCCCAAGATGCTGGTGACACAGAAACGAACAAGTAACGTAACAAAACATAAAGAATTAATATGTTAAACATACATAATTAATGCAGAAAGACTTTGGAAAATAAAATGTATAAGCAAGGTAATGTTGAATCAAAAGGTTTTTTACTGAATTATTGAGTGGGATTTGGTGGAGAAAATAGTAGGAGACTAGTCCCCATTGCCCTGTGGTGGCAGGGAAGATGGACAGCAGTGAGCAGGTGAGCAGGGGAGGCCCATGATTTAAGCTATTCCCTGTCTGAACTCACAGAACAGGCAGGTGGCCCTCTTCCTCGTACACCAGGCCCCGGGAGCCAACAACGGGAAGCATGTGCGGAGTAAGGGGTGAAGAAATAGAAAGAAAGAGACAGAGAGGCAGAGAAATACAGGGAAGAAAGAGGAGGAAGAGGGAAGGAAGGAAGGAGGGAGGGAGGGGGTGGGGCATGTTCATTACTCTTCTAAGGTGGCCAAGACAAAGTCCCACAGCCTGAGTGCTCAAACAATATAAATTCATTGTCTCACAGTCTGGAGGCCAGAAGTGTAAAATCCAGGTGCCAGCAGGGTTGCTTCCTTCTGTGAACTGCAAGGAGGAATCGACCTCATCTTTTCTGTTCACTTCTGGAAGTTTGCTGTCAACCTGTGGCATTCATCGGGACGGGCGGCTTAGCTGGTCTCCCTGCGATTCTCCTGAAGTGTGTAGGACTCTGCTCTAATCTTCCCTTTATAAGGACAGAGTCCTGTTGGATTAGGGCTCGCCTCAGTGACCTGATCTTAACTAGATTATCTGTAAAGACCCTATTTCCAGATACAGTCCTGCTCGTAGGCACTGAGGGTTGGACCTTGTGTGTCTTTTTGAGGGGCACCAGCCTGCTCAGGATCGCGGGCCTGCCTTCCCTCTGCTGGAGGATGTGCAGTCCTTGAGAACATAAATGTGCATAAAATGGAATTTTAAATGTGGTGCTGTTGCTTGAGTCATGATCAAACTCATTTGCTGGAGCAATTATTTTTCTGCATTTTGAAATGTTGCTTGAAGCATTTGGCCTGAGGTATTTGTGGCTTCTCTTGTCCCTCCCCCACCTTCCTCTGGAGAGATTGACATGGTGTCCAATGAGCTCAAGGTCACGTGCTCTTTGCTTATGGTGCTTCAGCATTTCTACTCCCGGTTTCATGACATTTAACCTCCCCAGCAAAATGAGAGACATCTCCCTCACTTTGATCATTTGACTTATTACAACTTTGGAAGTATCAACAATATGAGAGACCCATTTTGTGAATATTCAATTACATTTTTTAGTAATCTTCCTATTTAAGATCAGTTTTAGATTTACAGGAAAAGTACAAACATAAAGTTTCCACGTACCTTATCCCAGTTTCTCCTATTATTCATATCCATCTAGGTATGGTACCTTTGTTGCAGTAAGTGAACCACTATTTATGTGGTATTATTAGCTACAATTCATGCTTCATTTGATTTTTCTTAGTTTTTACCTAGTATCCTTTTTCTGTCCCAGTATCCATCCAGTATTTCATGGTATATCTAGTTGTCCTGTGCCTAGGCCACTCTTATCTGTGGTAACTAGTTGGACTTTCCTCATCTTGGATGACTTTGGCAGGAGTACTGGTCAGGTAAGCTCTAGAGTTTCTCTCAAATGCCTTGTGTGATGTTCTGGTGGATGGTCTGGGGACATAGATGTCTGATAGGAAGACCACAGAGGGGACGTGCCTTTTTCCTCCATCATACCGAGGGCAATGCTCTTGACACTGCAGCCGCTGACCTTGACCACCTGGCAGAGGTGTTTGTGGAATCCTCCACGCCACGTGAAGGTCCTCCTTCTTCCCCATGCAGCACTGTCTGGAAGAAAGTCGCTTTGAAGAACCTCTACCTACGGAGGAGAATTGTGATGCCCCTCATCCAGTGCAGTCTGTCTGTGAAAAATAACCTGGAACTCTGCTCAGGAGACTCATTTCTTCTGTGTTCCATATTTATTTCTTCATTTAGATTCATACAGACTCCTGGCTATTTTCCTCATACGTCAATACTGCTAAATGTATTTTGCTGCTCAAATTATTCTGGCTTTGGGCCTTGGGAATTCCTTTGATTGGAAGCTATTGGACACAACTCCATGAGTTAATCCTTTCAAACTCCTATAGAAAATTACAGACACAGTGACATATAAACAATAAATTTGTTTCTTGCAGTTCTAGAGGGCTGGGAAGCCCAAGTTCAGGTGCCAGCAGGGTCAGGCTCTGGAGGTGGCCCCTCCCAGGGTGCAGATGCCTTCTCACATCCTCACACGGCCGAGAGGGCAAGAGAGCACTCTGGGGACCCCTGGTCACTGATGTCACCATGAGGGCTCCTCTTTCCTTACCTAGGCACTTCTCCCACTACCATCACTGTGGGAGTTAGGACTTCAACACATGAACTTTAGCAGGACACAAACACTCCATCTCTAGCACCCTGCCGAGTGCATCTGAGTGTGTGTGTGTGGCTCCCTGACTGCTGCACTAGAAGGTGCTCCAGACTCATTGTGTCTTCCCTCTGCCTAGTCATAGACTCAGCCACAGAAGCCCTCATTTTGTTTATTGGAGGATGGTCCTAGCAAGCTAGATCTGGGTGCCTGGTGTGCTCTTTGTTATGAGGGTGTTTTTCCAGGTTCTCTCAATTGACAGATAAGGAAAATATATGTGTGCATACCAGCCGTGCACATACACATATCTAACATTTCTGCATGTCGCCATGCATTCTACATTAAGTTAAATATGAGTTTATATTGATGTCATTGTCTTTAATTCATTATTACATGGAACATTCTAGCCTCTTCCTCTTGCTTGCCTGGCTGCTTTTCTTCCAAAGGAGAGAAAATGGCTCCCATCATGCCCAATTCATTTACAAGACTGTTGACCCGGTTAGACATGTGTAATAGCGTCACATCGCTAGCCCATATCCTATGAGTAACAACACTGTCACCAAGAGCACAGTGCCTAAGTAGTTTCTCTTGCCCTTAGTCTTACAAATTCCCTTCTACTTCAAAGTTACTTAGGACAGCACCTTTCCCCCACCCTCTTCAGTGAGGTCATTTTAGATATGTGCAAAGCAGTTATCCAAAGCCCTAAATGGTTTTTAAAGCTTGCATGCAGTAAAGTCATGCTTTGTGCTGAAAATGTCTGTGGGTTTTGGCAGATGTATCACATCGTGGATCACTATTACAATAGCATGGGCAGTAGCTTTCCTGCTCTCAAAATTCCCCATTCTGACCGTTTCCTCCTTTCCCTCCAAGCCTCTGAGAATCTTTGATCTTTCTCCCATCCTGCAGTTCTGCCCCTTCCAGAGCATCATGTGAGCAGAACCAGTCTTTCCAGACAGGCTTTTGTTCACAAAGCAATATGCCGTTATGATTCATCTGTTTTTTACTTGGCCTGACAGCTCATTTCTTTTTATCATTGATTACTACTTCACTGTATGGATGTACCACAATTTATTTACCCATTCGTCTGTTGAACAGCACATTTATTGCTACCTGTTTTGAGCAATTTTAAAAGAAGCTGTTATAAATATTCATATTCAGGTTTTGGCATGGACATACATTTTCAAATGACTTGGGTAAATACCTAGGCATATGATTGCTAGGTTTATGGTAAGGCTACATTTACTTTATAAGAAACTGCCAAACTGGTTTTCAAAGTGGCTCTATCAAAAAAAAATCTCATTTATTTCCAAACACTTTGTACCAGGAAGTTTAAAATATGAAAAAGCACAGCAGCTCCCCATTTTGCATTCTCACTACAAGTGAATGAAGTCCTGTTGTCCCACATTGATGTCAGTTATTAGTGTTACAAGATGGTGGGGTTTTAGCCATTCTGATGGACATGTGGTGACATCATTGATTTTAAATGTAAAGTTTTTCTTTGAAATGGAATGATGGATCAATTCCTTCTGATGTCAAAACTCCTCCATTAGTGTACTTCAGCACACCATCTGTGCCAACGCCCTAGTATATTTGGATACGGTTTGTTTCCAGGTTCACATGCTGGTTAGTTGGTCCCCAATATAAGGTTACTGAGAGGTGGTGAGGCTTCAAGAAGTGGGACCTGAGGGAAGGTGATTAGGTCATGGGCACCATCCTTGAAAGGGTTCATATCCTTTTGGGGGTGGGTTGGGTCTCGTGGGACTGTTCTAGTTCCCCAGGAATGGACCGTTACCATAAAGGAAGCTCAGCTCCCCTTGCTACCTGGCTTCTTCCCCTCATTATGTGATCCTTCTACACATATCTGCTTCTCTGCCATGCTGTGATGCAGCCAGGAGGCCCCTCCAGGCTACAGCCATGCTAATCGGACAACTATCCCTTCAGACTCATGAACCAAATTATCTCATTTTTTAAAAATAACGTACGAAGCCTCAAATTTTTTGGGATAGCTACATAAAGTGGACTAAGACAACTCCTATCAGACACTTCATCATTAACCATATATAACATGCCTTGATGCTTCAGTGAGGACCAAAAGACCACGCCTGTGTTTGCATAAAAAAAAAAAAAACACAAAAAAGGTGACTTCAAGCATCGTCAGGCTAGACAAAGAATGAAGTCAGTGACCTGCAGCCTGGGAGTGGCTGGGCTTTCCAGGACAACTCTCATGAACTCCTGCTGGCAATGAGGTTAACTGAGTCAAGGTGCATGAAGCCCTCGGTAAATTACTACAGAGCAGCCCCTCTTCCCACTTCTAGGAGTAGGAAATTGTTCACAATATGAAAGAGAAAAGTAACAGACCAGTAGTGCAGGGAATGGACAGGATCCCCTTAGTCCCTCCTCTGAATATGTCAGAACCTTTGGAGGCTCTGTGATCTGTCTTACAATGTGGCTTGCTACCTAGCAGTGCCCAGGTACAGGGAGAAGGTCTGCTCCCCCAGGCAGTCGGTGTATCAGAACAGAGCCGTTTTCCAAATCTTTATGCTCTGAAGGTGCTGAGTTCCACCCCTTCCACTAATTCTGCTTGACACCGAGTAGTCCTTTTCTGAAATCAAACCTTTCTTGTAACATCTTGTCCAGAAGAATGAGCTCATGCCATTGCAGCAGCCATACCCAGCATGGCCAGGCAGAGCTCAGCAAGTGCTCTCTGCCTTTAAATTACCCGAGATCACAGTGTGGCCACTTTTCTCACCATTATGTAACATAGACGAGCACGTTTCCAGGCGCCTATATCAGCTGTCTCATTGCTTGCTACCCAGCCCCACAGCCAATGCCCTGTAATTTCTCTGTTAGGGCAAGACCCCAACCCTGCTAGTATTTCCATAGTAGTAAAATTGTGCTGTGGTGAAGATGCACAAGAAGCTTTCCTCCATTCTCTGATTTTCAGTAGAACATCAGTTCCTCGTGGGTCTGTGAGTTACTGGGACAGTGTGTCTCAGGCTGTGGTCAGAATCCACTCTGCTAAGTCCCCACCACTTAGCGACAAGCATTAGCGATTTTGCTTGGTTTGTCATATTTCAAGTCTCTAACAGCATTTTGCTCTGGTTTTACAGAATAATGCACATTGTGTGCAGCAAAGGAGATGCCATAGTCTTGCCATTGGTTGAACTGAACTTGAACCTGGACTGATGTCCCTCGTTACATCCAGTGTGGGGTTGGAATACAGGCTGGCATGGAGTTTTCTCTAATTTTGATTTTGGTGACTTTTATTTAAGTCATGTCTTCAGCATCCAATGAGCTTTGCCGTGTGTTATCTCATTGCAGTCTGATGGCTTTACAGAGGACTTTGACCATTAGGCAAATGAAGGTGACCAACTGTGTCTGGAGGACTTGGTCATAGTTAAAAAGCTTGAAGGCAGGACAGGTTGCACTCGAGCCACCAAAGTTGGACATGTACCTATGATCTCTCTCCATTCCATGCATGTCTTTTTTCTGGAAGACAGCTTGCAGAGGACTTCCCCTTGCTGAGGGACAGTGGGAGGATGGGGAGCAGTCCTAGCTAACTGAACTGAGAGCATGTAGCACAAAGCAACCCGGCTTGAGCACCTGGATGTTAATAGGGACTCTTCTAGCTAAGAGAAAATGCTGCTTTGAATCTGCAAGGTGATGGCTACGTATTCCAACCTATAGTTCTGCATCCACAAACCTGGGTCTGAAATATTTGTGGATAAGGTGAGGTATCATTTACCCACACAAGCACATGTTGAATGTTAGTCATCAGCAAAATATTCAAAGGCTTGGAGTGGTGCACATACCTGTAGTCTCAGCAACTATGGAGGTTAAAATAGGAAAATCCCAAATTCAAAGCCAGCCTCAGCAACTTAGTGAGGCCTTAAGCAACTTAGCAAGACCCTGTCTCAAAATAAAAAAAATAAAAAGGGTTGGGGATGTGGCTCAGTAATTCAATCCCAGTATCAAAAAAACAGAAAGAAAGGGGAAAAAAAAAGAAAGAAAGGAAGGAAGTTCTCATGAGAACACAATTACTTAGGCTTCCAAATTAAATTATTTCAGCAAAACTTTCGCATGGATTCTAAGCATGGAGAAATTATTTAGAGGCAGTTCCTATGGAAGAAAGTGGCCAGCATGCTAATATAAAGATAATCACAGTTTAGTTCAAGTTGTTCAAAATGTTATTCTTGGCGAAAAGTTGCTGTCTTACTTGCTGAAGAGTTTGGAATCCAAGATAGGCTAATCTACTGGGAATTTTATATTTTAATCTTTAGAGAAATTTAAACCCAGCATATTTAAACTCAGCATATTTTTCGAGATCTAATTATATTGATTCATTAAGATCTAGATTGCTTGTTTAAATGTTTTATAATGGTTTATCATATAATTAGACCAAATTTGTACATCCTTTTCTCTAAGGAAGAGCAATTATGTTGCTAATAATTTGCTTTAATGATAAACACCCTGTGAGATGCTTTGGCTTCTGTGGGTTTTGGGAAAGCCCTGAACATGTTACTTTCTCTGTAGTTTTCTTTTATTCGGAGGGAGGGAGAGTTACTGAGGATTGAACACAGGTGTACTCGACCACTGAGCCACACCCCCAGCCCTATTTTGTTTTTCATTTAGAGACAGGATCTCACTGAGTTGCTTAGCACCTCGCCATTGCTAAGGCTGGCTTTGAACTCACATTCCTTCTGTCTCAGCCTCCCTAAGTGCTGGGATTACAGGCATGCGTCACCATGCCTGGCTCCCTGTATTTTTCAACAGAAGTGTTGGATGAATGCTGCTTTCCCCACATTTTGAGATGCAGTGGGACTGGGGAGACTAAGGAGCCTGAACTTGAGATCAGATCCAGCTGCTGGGCTAAAGCAGACACCAAAGAAGTGACCATGTCACAAGCCACGGAGGATCCCAGTCTGGCCACATGATCAGCACAGGATTTAATGAACATTTATCAAGTGATGAGGGGAATCCTGATACCATGGGGGTCAACCTTGGGCAGAAGCATCGCAGGGCTCAGGGTCAGAGACTGAGAATGAGCAGTGATTCTGTGGAGCTCACCAGCGGCGTGGCTGACCTATTGTCATGCAGGGGCGCAGAAGGTGCTGGCCACCAAGCAGACTTTAAAAGGACTTTCACACCTGGAGGATTTCAGCAATGAAAGCCTAGTCCCAGAGCCTAGGCTGTAAAGACTGGGGTCCACAGTGTCCAATAAATCAGACCTGGCAGAGCTGATCTGAGATCTTGTTGGGAGAGACTACAATAAAGAAGGGCAAGTACTGATGAGGGGAGAAGGCTCCGACCCCAGGACCGCTCCTGCCTCTCGGCTCTGCCAGGAAGCGGTCTTCTAGAGAGATAAAGGGGCAGGACTGGCACGGGTGGCCTGAGAGTAAGAGGTCAGGGAGTGGCTTCCTGGGGCTCGCTGATCCTGCGGCAGGGCCTTTAGAAGGGCCTGTGTGTGGTTCACACTGCGGGTGGGAGGTCAGAGACGGGGAGAAGCAGAGCAGTTTGGTCCATCCAGCATTTTGTTCAGATTGATCATCCTGTGCAAACAGTTTGGCTCATCATTTTAAAGGTGAAAAATAGGAATATGGAGGTCCTCTCTTCATAGGCGAATCAAGGGTGTACAGGAATCTTCCCAAAGTCATATGGGGAAAAAAGAATGGAACAAACGACCAACAAAAAACTGGCTGACCTCTTCCACCACCACTACTGTCCAGGATCACAGGGCTCAGGGAAAATGCAGCATTGCCGGAGGGAGAAGGACTTACAACCCTCCTGCTGGTCCAGGCTGAGTCCTCGCCTGCAGGACTTACACCTCCTACCTCAAGCCAGGACAGCGTCTAGAAACTGGAGTGGGTGCTCTGCTCCTAGCTGCGGGAAGTAGGGCAGGCCTAGCCTAAAGCATGAGCAAGAACCTGTGCTTCAGGCCCCAGCACAAC
This sequence comes from Xerus rutilus, assembly GCA_028644305.1. NCBI lineage: Eukaryota > Metazoa > Chordata > Mammalia > Rodentia > Sciuridae > Xerus > Xerus rutilus. The sequence goes on from CM053405.1 coordinate 3,721,385, forward strand.
GGACACTGAGTCCCCTCACCATGCTGCACACATTGCAGAGCTTTCTGTATACCTCCTTTAAAAAATTATTCTTTTTAGTTATACATGGCAGTAGAATGTATTTTGACATATCATACATACATGGAGTACAACTTCCCATTCTTGTGGTTGTACATGATGTGGAGTTTCACTGGTCGTGTGTTCATACATGAACACAGGAAAGTCATGCCCAAGTCATTCTACTGCCTTTTTCTTTCCCATCCCCTTTCACTTCCCTTCCTTCCCCTTTGTCTGATCCAAGGAACTTCTATTCTTCCCTCTTCCCCTCTTATTGTGTGTTAGCATCCACATATCAGAGAGAACATCTGGCCTTTGGTTATTTGGGATTAACTTAGCTTCACTTAGCACCATAGTCCCCAGTTCCATCCATTTACCAGCAAATGCCAAAATTTCATTCTTCTTAATGGCTGAGTAATATTCCATTGAGTGTGTGATATATATACATATATACATATATACATATATATATATATATATCTCACATTTTCTTTATCCATTCCTCTGCTGAAGGGCATCTAGGTTGATTCCATAGTTTAGCTATTGTGAATTGAGCTGCTATAAACATTGGTATGGTATAGTATACTGATGTTAAGTCCTTTGGGTATATGCTGAGGAGTGGGATAGTCAAATGGTTGCTCCATTGCAAGTTTTCTGAGGAATTTCCATACTGCTTTCCAGAGTGGTTGAACCAATTTGCAGTTCCACCAGCAATGTATGAGAGCACCTTTTCCCCCACATGCTCACCAACATTTATTGTTACTTGTATTCTTGATAATTGCTGAGATGAAATCTCACTGTAATTTTAATTCACATTTCTCTAATTGCTAGAAATGTTGAACAGTTTTTCATGTATTTGTTGACCAATTGTATTTCTTATTCTCTGAAGTGCCTGTTCAGTTCCTTTTCTCATTTATTGATTGTGTTATTTGTTGCTGTTTTTGTTGTTGCTTTGTGTTAAATTTTTGAGTTCTTTGTTTATCTTGGAGATTAATGCTCTGAGGTGCAGGTGGTGAAGATTTTCTCCCATTCTGTAGACTCTCTCTTCATGTCCTTCATTGTTTCATTTGCTGTAAAGAAACTTTTTAGTTTGAATCCATTCCATTCATTGATTATTGATTTTACTTCTTGTGCTTTAGGAGTCTTGTTGAGGAATTTGGTTCTAAGCCAACAGGATGGAGATTTGGGCCTACATTTTCTTCTAGTATGTGCAAGGTCTCTGGTCTAATGCCTAGGTCCTTGATCTAGTCTGAGTTAAGTTTTGTGCAGGGTGAGAAGAGTTTAATTTTATTTTGTTACATATGGATTTCTAGTTTTCTCAGTACCATTTGTTGAAGAGACTATCTTTTCTCCAATGGATGTTTTTGGCAACTTTGTCTACTATGAAATAACTGTATTTATGTGGGTTTGTCTCTGTGTCTTCTATTCTATACCACGGGTCTACATGTCTATTTTGGTGCCAATAACATGCCTTTTTGTTACTACAGTTCTATAGAATAATTTAAGGTCTTGTATTATGATATATCCTGCTTGATCTTTCTCACTGAGCATTGGTTTGGCTATTCTGGGCCTCTTATTTTTACAATATAGATGCAAAAGTTCTTAATGAAATGTTGGCAAATTGCATGCAAAAACATATAAAAGAGATAATGCACTATGATCAAGTGCAGTTCATCCCAGTTTCATTCAACATGCAGAAATCAATAAATGTAATTCATCACATCAATAGAATTAAAAACAAGAATCATATGACTCTCTCAATAGATGCATAAAAAGCATGTGACAAAGTACAGCATCCATTCATGTTCAAAGCACTAGAGAGACTAGGGATGGTAGGAACATAGCTCAACATTTTAAAAGCAACCTATGCTAAACCCAAGGCCAACATCATTCTAATTGGAGAAAAATTGTAAGTATTCCCTCTAAAAACTGAAACAAGATAGGAATGCCCTCTTTCACCACTGCTATTCAACATAGTTTTTGAGAATCTCTCTAGAGCAATTAGAAGAGAAATTAAAGAGATATGAATAGAAAAAGGACTCAAACTATGCCTATGTCACAACATGATTCTATATTTGCAAGATCCAAAAAACTCTACCAGAAAACTTCTATAGCTCATAAATGAATTCAGCAAAGTAACATGATATAAAATTGACACCCATAAATCAGTTGTGTTTCTATACATCAGCGATGAATCAACTGAAAGAGAAATTAGGAAAACTATTCCATCCGCAATAGCCTAGAAATAAATTCAAATACTCAGGAATCAATCTAACAAGAGAGGTGAAAGACCTCTACAATGAAAACTACAGAACTCTAAAGAAAGAAATTAAAAACGACCTTAGAAGATGGAAAGATCCTCCATGCTCTTGGATAGGCAGAATTAATATTGACAAAATGGCCACGCTACCAAAAATTCTATACAGATTTAATGCAATTCCTATTAAAGTTTCAATGACACTCTTTATAGAAATAGAAAAAGCAGCCATGAAATTCATTTGGAAAAATAAGAGACCCAGAACTGCCACCCACTTTTCATATTGCACAACCTAATGAAAATGTGAAAAATTGATAACAACTGAACCGCAAACACAAGTACCTCTCACTACCCAAATCAAAAATACTTCTGAATTATCAGAAAGAAGACAAAGTCCCATTATTTACATGGGAAAAATTACAATGTGTCCCCAGCCTGAGAGAAATTTTCATAAATTTCTCCAATATCACTTAAATACATAAACCTAAATATCCACCAAATATTTGTGCATACTATAAAACAATTTTGAACAAATTTACATAGTTATTTAACACCTAATGACTTATTTGGGGAATTACTTGCAAAATACAGTATCAGATACAAATCTTATTTTTGCTTTACACTGAAAGAGGTGCTGCTGTCCCCAGGAATAGATGGTCCCCTTGTAAGGCAATTTGGTATGTGATTTTCCAACTTTACAGTGGTGTGAAAACCATAAGCATTCAGGACAAACTGTACTTTGTATTTTGTATTTGATCTTCTCCTAGGCTAGTGCTATGTGGGATGGTCTCCTCTCAAGGTACAGGGCAGCACCTATGAGCCACAGCTCCCGTCAGCCCGCAGCTTGGCGGGAGCAGCTGAACCTACAGCGGGCTGTGCTGCTTAGCTAGGTGTTTAGTGGGCTACATTATTAAATGCATTTCCAACTTATGACATTTTCAGCCTGAGATGGATTTCAAAGCCTGTTTGTCAGGACCTAAGTTGAGAAGCATCTGTGTATCATAAAACAGTGTGTAAATACTGAACAATGAATGCAACTTGAGCCGATAAAAATAAGACAAGGCAAGGCAGCCGTGACCTCCTCCTGCCAGTTAATGAGTTCCTGACTGGGGCTTAGAACTGGGGAGGGGAGATGGTCACAGGTGTTAGGCAGTAGGTAGAAGGGGTGTGGATGAAATTGAGAGATTGCAGATCTTGAAAGTGTAGATAGCACAGGCGGACACACCTCAAAAACACTCTTGTGGTAAGAGTCTATGGTTCCTAGTGACATGGGCCAGTGCCTGAAATTGTGCACTTGAATGGGATCTTCTATTTATATCACAGCAATCGTATTATCTCCATGAACTAAATCCTTTAATTGATGTACTTAATCCTTCAATGGATTTTTCTAGGTGGGTGGTTACTTTTAACATTACGCGCAGAGATGATCAGTCTTTTGGGTTAACATCTTTCTTTTCCTGGAAGTTTCTATAATTTTATTTCTACCTTTGATACTCTTTAGCATTGTTATACTGAAATTACATACAGATTTTTAAATTTTTCCCTGTTGAATTCATACTTTAGGAAAGCAGTCAGAAAAAAAAAATCAAGCTGTGTCTTTCGCATTTCAGGGAAATTCTAAGTTGTGACCGTCTCCAACGTGGCCTGTCCACCCACCCTTCAGGTCCTTCTCCTATGTTGGAACCTCTCAATTTAGCCTTAATCTCTTTTAGGGTCATTTTCGTATTAGCTATCCCTTTATTTCTTAGTAAGTCAAGTTTAGTACTTGAATACTGTCTTAATGATTATTATCTAATCCCTTTTCCTAATATCTGTTATTTATCCTGTTGAAATTTCATTTTTATCCTTTGTAATTGCCTTCTTATGGCTTGGATATGAAGTGTCTCTTAAGCCCTCTGTGCTCATGCGGGAGTATTCAGAGGTGGAGTGATTGGACTGAGAGTGGTGACCTGATCAGCCCGTCCTATTTTAAGTGGACTGCCTAGGGTCACTGTGGGCAGGTGTGGCATGGCTGGAAGAGGAAGGTCACCAGGGGCTGCCCTGGAAGGTCCCTTCCCCTCTTTGCTTCTGGGCAGCCATGAATGGAGCAGCGCTCCTCCCCCATGTCCTTCCACTCAACTGTTCTGCCTCACCTCTGGCCCAGAGCAATGGAGCTGCCCATCCACAAGCAGTGAGCCCCAGACAAACTCTTCTTCCTCTGAGTCGTGATTGGTATTCCAGTCTCAGTGGTGCACAGCTGACTGGCACGTGGCTCGATCCTTTCCTGCGTCCTTCACGTCTGTCTTCAGGGCTTGCCGTCTTCAGCACCATGGCTCTGCGGATGCCGTTCCTTCCTTGCACTTTCTTAGGAGGGACTTCTCCCTGCAGTGAGGGCAGACTTCCAGGACGGCGCTGCTTTTCCTCACGTGCTGTGGAATCTTAGTTTCCAGGCTTACCTCAAGTAGTTCCTCATGGTCACGTATCAAACGTTCTCCTCTCCTAGTTTGCACACGGAGATCCACATTACTTCTGTGGCCCACCAGATGCCCAGTCAGAATTACATTCATATCAGTGTTTCAGCCCCTAATGCTACATGGACCCCATATGGTGAGTGAGTCCAGTCCCGGACTCACTGGTCCCAGCTTTTGGAGGGCTCTCTCTCTACACTGTCCAGGAAGAGTGCAGCTCCCATCTGATTCTGAGGTCTGCATCTTGGTTCTGCTGAACACTGTATCTTGGTCCCATTTCTACTTCACAGGGACTGTTAAGGATTGGATCTGGAATGTCCTCCAAAGGCTCATATGTTGAAGGCTTGGTCCTCAATGCAGTAGGGTTCAGAGGTGGACTTGATTGGATCATGAGAACTCTGACCTCTTAAGTAGACTAACCCATCTATGGATTTCTAACTTGAGGGGCTATTGGGAGGTGGTAGAAAGATGGGGTGGAGTCAATTGAAGGGAGTGGGTCCTTGAGGGTGTACCCTTGGGGACTATAACTTGTCTTTGGCCCCTTCCTGTTCTTCTGCCTCCGCCTCCCCTCGTCCTCCTTTTCTCCTCCTCCTCCTCTTCCTCCTCCTCCTCTTCCTCCTCCTCCTCTTCCTCCTCCTGCCCCTCTTGCCCCTCCTCCCCCTCCTTCCCCTCCTCCTCCTCCCCCTCCTCCTACCATCCTCCTCCTTCTGATCCTCCTGCTCCTCCTTCCTCTTTTTTTTCTCCTTCTCCTCTCTCTTGCCCGTCTGATGTTAGCAGATCTATCTCACCATGCATCCCCCACCATCATGCTATGCCTTGCCAAAGGCCTGAAATCAACTGGACCAACCAACCATGGGCTGAAACCTGAAACTGTTATCAAAAATAAACCTTTCCTCCTTTAAGTTGATTTTTCTCAAGTATTTTATCAGAGTGCCAAAAAGCTGATTGACACATGGATGCTTTCTCGTTTGGGGTGTAGTTAACTCTTTTAATATATTTTTGTAAACTCACTGGTGCTCTTCACTTGAAGCAGTGGGGTGGAAAGGGAGTGAACTGAGGGGTACATCTGAGGCAAAGCATCTCCCTGACTTAACATTTCTGTTTCTTGGTGTTTATAAGACATGCTTGAACCTGGAAAGTTCCCAGCTAACTTTTCAGAACTCTCTGCCCTGATACCCAACAAGGAAAATCCTAACAGGAGTCTGCCACCTTTTAGAAATCAAATTCAACAGGGATGGCCCTGGGATATCGTCCTTTTCATTTGCATTTGTACTTGAATTATAATTAGATGGTTAATTTGTCGTTTGCTTACGTGGCTGGCTCTGCCTTGGTGACTTGAGAGTTTGCTTGGTAGCAAGCAGCTGGATAAATGTGTCTGATTGGGGATGTGGCTCCTTGAAAACCAAATACTCTTTAAAATTGAGGAACAGCCTTGTTTTTCCCACCTGGACCTTGTTTTTCTCCTTTGGTATTAAGCAAAAGAAGATCATGCTGGAAGGAAAACTGGTGTTTTCTCTTGAAGCAAGGACTGAGAAAAAATACGCAGTCTGAGGGAAAGCTTGCCATCTCTACATTAGGGCTGTGTACATTGCAGAATGGGAAAAAAAACAGGACTCCAAAAAACCAAGGTACTCATGGGAATTAGCATCCACCTGAGACACCAAAATGAACCTGAAATAGATGTAGTTTCTGCTTGGTTCACAAATGGGTCTTGTCTTGGGGAGACTGCTCCCTGCAGGGTGATCTCCTGTTCCTCAGACTCTAAGAGCTGGCTGGTCTCAAGATGGGTGGCTGTGCAGGAGTCCTGGCTTCTCCTGTGGCTCTGTGCTCGAGTTCAGAAACAAAGTAGCAGTGACTGCTCTGCCTTTGGGGGCCAGCTCTTGGCCCTGGCCTGCCTTTCTTAGACCTCAGGATCTGAACTATTTTTCAACTTAGAAGAGTGTGCTTTTCATGGCACAGTCAGCAGAACACACAGACACTCAAAATCTGCATTTGTCCCTTGATTGTTGCTTTTGAGAACAGTAGTGGTAGTGGAGGCAATAACTGGGAGAGGAACTAATCCAAAGTGAGTATTTATCGACTGCTTCAGACAATGTTCAGTATGTGGCTAATGCAAGCAACTCCCAAAGATGGCAATGTAGTCTGACCTAAGCTAAACAGAAAGGTCTTCCTGTGCACACATGTTATGGGCAAAATCTCAGAGGCCAGGAACTGAGACAAGTGATCCTCAGGGTGATCTTTCAGGCACCCAGTGGGGGATCTGGGTGTGAGAGACACCGCTCTGGAGGCTGAGTCTGACTTCAGGCCAGTGGACGTGGCCTCCCAAGGCTTCGTCTTTCCACAAAGTCTGTTATTTTCTGAACCATACTTCCAATTTGATGTTATTGGAGTTGAGAGGGAGAGTGACACCTGCTCAACTTTGGTATTAACCTCTCTGCTTCATCTCTGACTTTGTTTCTATAGTTTGGAGTCTTGCCTTCTTTTACCAATTGAAAGCTGTGTGTGTGTGTGTGTGTGTGTGTGTGTGTGTGTAAAGCTGTGCCTTATTTTGGAGATTATTATAGTTTAAATCATTATAGATCATTATAGGTCATTTTCTGCACCTGTAAATCCTTTTGTTATTTGGGTTTTATTTGTTATAGTTTTGCTTTGTATGAGATGGGTGATCAGAACCATTGTCCTGGGTCTGTCGTTCTCAGTCATCATAAAGAACAGCCCATGAGGACAGGCTCTGCGTGGATGTGGTCTTCTTTTTATCAAATTAATCTCCTCACTTGCACTCAGAAGCTTTAAATCAAGTGCTAGCCTCTAGATTTAGAACTTGATTACACAAACTGTGACTTATCCTACACCAGGAAAGATCAGTCAAGTGTCTGGAGTTTACATAAGTTCAGGAGAGGTCTGTACCCCTGGCATTTGGGACATTAGATTTATTATCCCTTCGAGATCGCCGAGTGCTGCCTTACACTGACATTGAGGATTAAGTGATGCCAGTGTCAGTCACCTGCAGTCAGGTACCTGCCTCAGCCAACATGGTGCTCAGCTAGAGTGTTAGCCAGCTTTTCATTGCTGTGACAAACACTGGAGAAAAACAACTTAGAGGAGGAAAGACTTATTTTGATTTATGGTTTTGATGTTTCAGTCCATGGTTTGCTGACTCCAAAATAAAAACATCATGGGGGAGTGTATGACTAAGGAAACTGCTCAGCTCATGGCACCTGAGAAGGTGGGTGGGGAGGAGGGAGGGAGAGAAAGGGCCAGGGACAAGATACAGCCCTCAAGGGCATGTCCCCGGATTACCTACTTCCTCCAGCCATGCCCCACCTGCCTACAGTTTCCACCACCCCCCAATAGTCTATTCGGCTCTCAGTGGATTAATCCACTGGAGAAGTTGGAGCCTTCCTGATCCAATCACCCCCTGAAACTCCTGCTCAAAACACTGCTGCACTTCACAGTGCAGGGCTTGTGAATAAAGGGTGCTTAACATGCTCCCCAGGATGGACCGTGCTGCCCTGGTGAGGTCAGCCAGATGACGGGGTGACTAGCTCTCACTGCCCACTCAGTTCTGAGGTTTGCAGTTCGTGACTTCAGGGGATGTTTCCAGAAGCACGTGCTAATGCAATGCAGAGTGGTCTGCAGCAGCTGAGGAAGGGGAGCTTGGGAGGACGTGCCTTTACAGAACACTTCCGCTTCAGTTTGAGTTACCATTTATATTCAGATTTTTCTTAGTAATTTAAAAGCGGCGATAATTATGACTAGTCTGATTAGTATGTCAGTGATGTTTTATTGTAGTTTAATTGTTATAGTAGAGCTATGTAACTGCATGAGTCACCCTTTGCCTTTTGTAAGGAGGTCATGTATTTTGACGGCCACTTTGCTAAGTCTGTCGTTCCTAGCATTTGCAGCCGTTGCCACGCCTTAGAGGCAATCCTTCCAGAGTGAAAACTGCACGACTGAATCTGTCACATTTCTGTTATAAGCATGTATGTGTGCTATAAATTTGTTATCAGAATAACATAGATCAATATTGATAAATATAATGCTCATATGAATGTTTGTTTTATATATTTATGCATGCTTTATAACTGTGATAATGCATACATATCTATTCATAGCTATATTTGGGGTGTGTGTGTGTGTGTGTGTGTTATGTTCCACTATAATTTTACTGTGGTGATTTAAGTCTACACACAGAATCCTGGTTTGGCATTGAGTAAATCTAGTCTTTCATGAACCTACCCTTAGAAACAGGAAAACAAAGTTCACTTGCCATCTGTTTTGAACTTGATTTTTTAAAGAAGGCATGTAATTTTAGTTCAGCTCAAGTTGAAGCCTAACTTGTGCTCCAGTATCACAGCTGCATATACTTTAGCAGCTTATCCCAACATGCCGAATCAGGTGCGCGTGCGCACGCATGTGTGTGTGTGTGTGTGCGTGCGTGTGTGTGTGTGTGTGTGTGTGTGAGGCTCCCCATCTCACAGGCTTAATCTTTAATTAGGATGCTCCCATCTTCAAGAGGTTTCTGCTGCAGATGTTCCCTACTTTCAGAAAAGTGTGCGTAAATGTCACCCAGTGAGCTTGCGTGATAGACAACGCGGGAATGTTCAGAGGTAAAATGATTAGATTGCGAGAGCTGTGACTGAATCTGTGGATTAATCCATTTAATGAATTAATAATTTGAATGGATTATTGGGCAGTATCTGCGGGTAGGTGAGGTGTGGCTGGAGGAAACTGGTCACCTAGGGCGTGGCCTTAGTGATCTAGATCTTGTCCCTGACCCCTAGCGCTCTCTGCTTCCCAGCTGCCAGGAGCTGAGCGGCATTCCTCCTCCACACCCTTCCACCACGATGTTCTGACTCAGCATGGACCCAGAGCAATGGAGTCAGCCGACCATGGACTGAACCTCGGAAGCTATTAACCCAAATATACTTTTCCTCCTCTAAATCGTTCTTATCAGGTCTTTTGGTCACTGTAATGCAAAGCTAACACATGGAAAGGGAAGCAGGAAGGTGACAGGCAGACAGGCTACCTGTGGGGTAGACAGGATGTGTGGGTGTCAGCTTTTTCTTGGATAATCATCTTAGATCCATTGTGATTTTAAATACATAGCATTAAGATCACTCTATAGTACTTACAGGGACTAATTGCACTGCATAGATTTTTTATAGTTTCAACTCGGACATTTCATAGTATGTAAAGTTTTATAATGTAGTTCAGAAAAGAATAGTCTCTGTTATACTGACATGCTGGAGTCTTTCTGGTCTCTGAGACAGTGGGGCTGTCTGGGACAGGAGTGCCCTGGCCCTGAGCCTGCCCAAGGATCATTCCAATATGGGTCTGTTCCCAGATGCAAGTGTCACATGGTTTTGTGGGAGAGAAGTCCTCTCTTGTCCGATGGCGGAGAAGATTCACTCTAATCACAACATGCCTCAGAAGGAAAGGCTCTGAGACTTCACAAATGCTCAAAAATCACAGATCCTCCCTATTTGGCTCTTAAACTCTCACTTTCAACTGGAAAGTTTTAAAAAATCCTTTTATATAGTCACTGTTATCCTTTAGCAGAGATGAGGTGTACCCCTAAAGTTCATATGTGAGACAAGGCAAGACGGTGTAGAGGTGAAGTGATTGGGGGAGAGAGCCTTAACCTAATCAGTGTATTAATCCACTTGAATGGATTAACTTGGTGGTAACAGGAGGCAGGTGGGGTGTGGCTGGAGGAGGTGGGTCACTGGGGGTGTTCTTTGGGATTTATATTTTCACCTAGTGAGCAGACCTTCCTCTTTGCTTCCTGGTGCCCTGTCCTGAGCTGCTTTCCTCCACTCTTTTGCCATAATGATCCGTCCCCTCAGGCCCAGAGCAACGGTGTGGGCCCACTACAGACTGAACATTTGAAAATGAGCTTCTCCTCCTCTAATTGTTCTTGTCTGGTCTTTGGTCACAGTGACAACAAAGCTGACTAAAACCTTTCTTAAGTACTTTTACTGAAGTTTCCTCTTCACATTATCCAAACCCCTGCCCTCCCCTCTGCTCTCTGCCCCAGAGCCAGGCCTCCTTGGGCTGCGTGGACAGCTTCTATTTGTGTTCCCCCAGTGGAGACAACAGGCATGTCACACCTGGGAGCAGCATTAGACCCTGGTGTTTACCTCTCACCATGCATTCACACACACACACACACACACACACACACACACACACACGCACAACCCAGGTTACCACAGGCTGTTGGTGACTCACCACCAAAGGTCCCAGGTTCTACCAGGCAGCTCTCTCCACATCTCTGTTTGGGACCCCAGTTCCTCCATGTCCTCACTGCTTCAGGACAATGCTCACACTCGTGGGCCCTCCTGCATCCTGCCCACACCTTCCTCAACTGTCCTGCTACTTGACACTGCTCACACCCCCCCCCACTGGTGTTTACACCTATTTGCTAGGCCCCTGACTCATGCACACTCTGAGCCCCATCATCTGCTAGACACTTACCCAAGACCCCGAGGAAGGACGACCGCTCATGTTCTTCTCTCACTGATGCAGAATGAGCTGAGTGAGCTTGGGGCCAGCTAGCCCAAACTTGCCAATCTAGCAATCGGTAGACCCTGCCTGGTGTTGGGGGTGTCTCACCCTGCCCCCACCAGAGCTCTTTATTCCTGGCATATTTCTCTTTGCAACTTAGTTTTCATGTTTACATAGGAGCTGGGAGCCAGCTGCATCTCTCATTCACCTAAAAAAACACTTTGGATGCCCAGAATGTTCCTACATTACGCACTTATGCTAACTCTCTTATTCTAAAGCACCTCGAGCTCATTAACAAAAGGCAGAGCAGTAATTTAAAATTAATAGATAGCACCATGGAAATTGGATTGTCTGAGTTATCGCTCGTGTGATTCATTATTCTCATGACTGGAATAAAAGCCTCTGCTGATCACGCCAGCTGTGTACATTCCCAGGCACATTATTATTAGTTACGCACTGTGAACAGCGCACCTTCTGAGTGACTCGGGGAAGTCCATCGGTAGGGCAGACCTTGGACTCCAAGGGCAGCCTTGCAGAGGCTGGATCTGGTACTCTGGGCCCGGTGGTGGGAGGAATACTTGTCTGGGACCCCTCATCAGTTTGTCTCTTCTCATAGGTGAGTTGCTCTGAGAAATGGGAATGGCATCCAGCTCCACAGAGTAAGCTCTGCACTAAGCTAAGCAGAAAAGAGACTTAAAGCTGTGCTGCGTTTGCTGCAGGAAACCATCACTCACAATACCGCATGGCAAAGGAATCAGCTAGACAATTCTTAATCACCTACTAGGTGCACAACACTGTGCTTTGAAAACCGAGATGAAGTCTTGCTCCCAGTGCGGTCTGGTGGGGAACTGAGTGTGGGCGAGGACAGCCTTCTGCATGTTGACCACAGCTGCTGATCATAAACCTGCACAGCCTCTGAGCCCAGACCGGCCTAGTCACCAAGCCTTAGCTTATACAGTTCCCTTCACCCACCCTGACCACCTCGGGACACTTCACCTGCTCTCACCCTCCACAGGACTCCCAGGGTGTCAGCCTCCCAACAACCCGCCATAGCCCGACTGTCACAGTCCTCTCGTGGCGTGGTGTTCTTACCCCAGCATACTTCCAGCACCACAGTGCTGGGAATCTGCCAGGACTGGAGAATGCAGTCTGCACAGACCACCTGGGCTCACAAGGGGGGTGGGCCAGGCTGAGGAAGCCTGGGTGCAAAGGCCCCGAGGCAGCGAGGCTTGTGGCTGTGTTGCTTAGGGAAAGCCTGTAGGGCTGGGTGGCACTCAGGTGAGAGGTGGCTGGCTATGTGGTCAGGGCAAGCCAGCACGGACCTGGTGGCCAGGGCGAGCATGGAGTAACCTCACGAGGTTTGCATTCTGAAGCTCTGTACAGACTATTGACGAATAAGTAATAACTAAGTAATGCCAAGAACTGTTGCCAGGAGTCTTGGGGAAAGGCGATGGGGGATGAGGTTGAGGCAGTGCAGGAAGGGCCTGGCAGGGGGCAGTCCTGGTCAGAACTGACTGGTGCTGGCCAGGCGCGAGACTCTTAAGACCCACGGTGCATTTTTCTCTGGTTCAAATGGAGATGTTTTCTGTTCCACCGATTCTGGTTTCCATGGCAACATTCTGGCCTCTTCCCTTACAGAGCAGCAATAAATACCTGAGAAGGCCCTCTGGACCAGGTACCTCTTTGTAAGGAAAAAGCCTCCTGAGTGGAGTTGCGTGGTTTCTTCACCCCTTTTCTTCCTTGTGAGTGCAGGGAGAGAATTGTCAAAACTTATGAAGCTAGCAGCCAGGACCTGAGTTATAGGGTGCACTCCGCCCCTCCCCGGGTCTGGGTGTACAGGGACAAGGGCGTCCTTAGGCTTGGAGTCTACTGTTGGGGACTTGAGCTGCGCCCTCTGCTTGTGGGCTGTTAGGTGAGCAGTGTCAGGCTGTTTCTTTAGAAGGGGACATGTGGATAGTCACCCATTGCAGGACTTTCCACCTTCCAGAGCTTCACGTGAAGCTCATTGATGTTTAAATTTTAATTTTCAATCTAGTCTCATAATGGCCTAGAGTCTCAGCATCAGTGAAGGAATGTTGGTGTGTTTAGCTGAACCTTGATGTGTTTTGCTGGGATAGTAGGCTACTTTTATTTGTTTTAGCTTTTCACATTTTGTAATTATCAAATACATTCTGGGACTTCTGTAGATGCACTTTAGAAAATTAAATAAGGTGTGAGTTGTACACAGAGAGGGGCTGCATTGTGCCAGAGGAATCCTAGAGTGGAGGGACCCATAGGGAGACTCTTTGGGAATTAAGGAGGACAGCTGGTCTGTGGAATTCAGGGTGCTTGGGAAAGGTTGACGGTTGGTCTTGGTGGTTCAGTGTAGCTGGGCCTGGGAAACAGGACTGGGGACGACCCCACATAAAGACCAGGATGGTGGCATTAGCTGTAGGCAGTACCACAAGCTCTCTCTGCAGGGCTGGCTTTTCAAGCAGTACCTAAGATCCTTAGGGTGCAGACATCAAATGAGTGGGCCCATCAGCAGGTCTGCAGGGACATCAGTGGTGGATGGTAGTCGTCAACTCATAGGCTGGGGATGGGACTCTGCAAAAGGATCACACTAACAGATGAGCAGAGGAGGAAGAGACCCCAGGAGACTGGGAGGAACAGCCCAAAGGTGAGGGGAAACTGGAGAGTCGCATGATGCCTTGAGAAGCAGCTCCTGCCCGCTCTGTACCCAGCCCAGAGCCCCTAGCTCCCCTGTGTGGGCCATATTAGTGGGCTCCTCATCTTTAGCTCTGGGTGGAATCTGGCCAGTGGAGGCCTAGACAGGAGACAGGAGTGGGAGATGAAGTCTGCGGTTTCTTCCCCTGACTGTACCCACTGAGCTGCAGGCTGGTTGCCACCGCAGGCCACAGGTCCTGTGAGGGCTGCCCCTGGGCTCTGGTTTTCACACTCATCCTTTGCTAGTCAAGGTCTAGGGTGGTCGCGGCGCCCCATGGTCCAGGGCCTGGTACCCCCCAGTCCATGTGGTTTCCCTTAGTCCTCCACATAGCTCTGCCTGAGGTCCTTTCATTAAACAAAGCTTGGAGCCTGAGCAATGGTGCAGGAGTCGGACCAGACAGGATCCAGGAGCTCAGCAAGGTGATGTCTGAAGCAAGCTCTGGCTGCAGCACCTTGATGGGGCCGCTGCAGGCGGGATGTGTCGATGGGCCCTGGGCTCCCACCATGGCCAAAGGGCTAGAGAGTCATGCCCTCCCTGCCTGGTGACTGACACCTATGCCTGTTCAAGAAAGGGGCATCTTCTCATGTGTTTACAAGTGCAGCATTCCGGCCCTGGTAGTATTGTTTTTAACAATGACTTAAATAGATGTCTTTTATTTCTTAAACTGTTAAATGTCGCTTTTTTCATATTGAATGGAAGTCCTCAGTGCTGGGCAGTTCTTTAGGTGGCTGCATGTTGGCTCGTGTCTGGGGTAGGGCAGAGCACCAGAAATGGCGTCCTGGCACCTGCTCAGCCCTCCGTAAGATCACAGATCTCACACACCCAGTCTCGTGTGGGGCTTGCTGTTGGCAAAAACAGGAAACTCAGTCTGCGTTTCGACCTGCCCCACCTCACAAACGTTCATAACCCCCTTCCCAAGGTGTCCTTCCAGGGAGTAGACACACTGATAGATTTGTTTAAAGAATAACCTTTCTCTACCAAAAGAAATTGTTTACAATAGCTGGATTTTATTAATGATGTAATTTGAACTGGAGAAATAAAGATTTTTTTCAGAAAACAATAAAACACTGAAAGATGGGGATTTATTCCATGTTCCAACCCTTATCACCCCATCACATCTTCCTGCTGCAATGGAGCTTTCTGGTCTTCTGGGCTGGCTGGGAATTTCAGGGCCAGGTGGTCAGATCTATGGTGCCACCTCATAGGGAGACAGGACAGGGACATTAATGTCTGTGAGAGACACCCTCCTGAGTCCCCTTCGTACCAACAGCAAGGGAGACGGTGAAGATTTTTATCACCTGTGTGAACTTTTAAAGGTTATTTAAAATTAGTACAATTTTTCCCCTTAAAGTTCCAGGTTTTCTTTTCAAACATTTGATAATCAAATTAAGAAAAAAGAGAATTCAAGGGCCATCTGCAGACCTCTTTCATGGTTTTTTGCCACATGGTAAAAAATACAGATGAGCCTGAGGCCTAAGGAGGATCTTGTGGCCAAGCTGATGGCCCACGGGCAGCTGTGTGCAGGGTCACGTGGCCGGCCCGGTGGTCTCAGTCCTGGGGACACTACTGCAGTTTGTATGTGGTGTTGCTTCTGAATCTCTGGATGAATGGAGGCCAAAATAAAGACACCTCTCTCAGCTCTGGAAGTCTCTTCTTCTACATTTTCACCATAGCAACTTTGTGCTTGTGATTCTTCTTTAAACTACTAATGAGAAATATTGTTCAAAAAGACATCCCTTTTTCAAAAACAAGGAGACAGAGTTGCCGACTGGTCTGCGCCGGTTCTTCCCCGAGACGTACTTTTGGACTATGGATTCAGTCCTGCTCCTTGCTTACCCAGAAGTTCACCAGTGGCCAAAGTCCAGAATGAACCATGGCATGGCCTGGCTTCCCCAATCACATGTCACACTTGGTTCAATAGTCGCCGTCCCAGGCTTTGGGCCTCCATGTGTCACAGGCAGACCTTCTCCTCCTTGAGGAGAGCCACCTGCTCCTGGAGCTGGGAGAAGGAGCAGAATGCTGCCTCTCCTCCACAGATGGGCAGGCCCTCCGGAGAAGAGGGAGGGGAGTTTCCACTTCCAAAACATAGTAAGCCATGGTTTGTCACTTTCTAAAGAACAAATCTAGGGTGTAAGAAAGAAAAGGAAAAAAAAATGAGCATGTGCAAAATACTATGAAAGAGAGAAGCTTCTAGAGTGTGCAATAGCAAGTTGTAAATCCCTGGGAACGAGCTCTTCCCAGGGAGCCCGCCTGGGCAGGGCATTTGGAGGAGTCTGGGCTCCCTTAGCCAGGCGGGGGCGGCAGTGGCAAAGGGTGGCCCAGAGCCATGCTGCAGGGGCTGGTGTATTCCTGAGGATGATGGACAGACCTGATCGAGGGGCTAGTGATCTTGAAGCTCAAGGATCTGGTCACCAGAGCGTGCAGGAATCACTGAGGCCTTGGTCCCAGGCCACCTCATGAGCCACTGCAGGAACCAGCCTCAGGTGTGGGGTCCCCACCTGGGGGAGGAGCTCCCTCCTGAGGCATAGGGCAGAAGCGGGAGGGCAGGCCCCCCTCCCAGAGCGGTATCTCTGCACACAGGAGGGACACTGCTGCTCACGGGAGGTGCAGGGTGGTGGCAGGAGGAGGGCAGGACACTGTGGAGAGAGCGCTGCTGGTGGGTGTGACACACAGGTCGGCTCACAGTCCCACCACCGCATGCCTGCCCTCTGCAAGCTCGCTGCTCTTCTGGACTTGGAGTCTTTGGGTCCCATGGGGCCGGAGGGAGCAGCAGGCAGCCCTGTAATGAGTCCAACACCTTCCTTTCAGGAGTCGTCCCAGAGCTGGGGTGGCAGGTGACTGGGACGAGGGCTTCTGCAAGCATGGTCAGCTGAGGTTGAAGCAGCAAGAGCGGGGCCTGGGAAATGAGCAGCGCACGGTGTGGACCAGCATTCAGTGAGAGGAGAGACCGAGCTGGACAGGAGGAAGACGACGAGACGGGGGCCAAGGTGAGCCCAGGGCGCCAGGGAGGCTGGGTGGCAGCACAGTGAACATCCAGACCCCGTTGGCCAGTCCCCGGTGCTGTGGGCTCCTTGAGTCCTGCTGAGGTCCCCTCCCTGGCTCCCCGTGTTAGGGGCTGGGACTCAGTGGAGTTGCAGCTGCTGGGAGCTCGACGCTGTGCCATTCAACTGCAGCATCGCTAGGCAGGGGCTTGGCTGGGTGGAGCCTGCCCCTGCCAAATGGACAGGAACAGCCATTCCAAGGCCAGCCCCTGACCTGTCCATTCAGTCTGCGGCCAGGTCCTTCCTGAGACGGGCAAAACTTTTGAAATGCTCCGTGTTTTCTTTGGATTTTTGTCCTGCATTGCAGCCGTGGGGCTGAGGGCGAGGGCCGTGGTGTGACATGGAGGGGATATAAGATGGGATGGAGGCAGCGAGCAGCCTGGAAGGGTTTGGAGGCAGAAGTCCCAGCTCTGCAGTTAACGTGTGTGTGCTCTGTGGCAAGTGTCCTTGTCCTCACAGTGCGGTAGCAACGCCTTGCAAAGCATATACAGGTATGCACAGGTATGTGTGGAAGGCTTGCTGGAAAGAACCTGTCCCACCGCTCTGGTCATGTGACTGGTCCAGCTTTGATGACAAGGTACTGTCAACCAGGAAGATAAGGAGGAAGATTGGCTGTGGCTTCTGAGAACAAAATTTTGGTGTACTAATTTCTTGTTGTTGCTCTAACAAATTAGTGCAAATTTAGTGGCATAAATTCAACCACTGTTTGTCTCCGGCTCTGGGATCGGAAGTACAGAGCCAGGCTGTACTTTGGAGCTTTCTCCTCTGCAAGTTCTGGGTGAGATCCATTTCCTCGCCTTGCCAGCTTCTAGAAGCTGCCTGCACCCCTTGGCTGGGGCTGTGCATGTCTCCGCGATTGGCCACAGCGTGGTGGCTCCCTGCCTGGCTCCAGCCCACTGCCTCCCTCCTGTGGGGACCCTGTGGTTACATTGAAGGTCTGCCTGGAAAACCTAGGGAACCTCCCTATTTTAGTCATCCTGTGACCCAAAGACCTGACAAGAAAGGGGGAAAGTTTATTTTCACTCACAGTTTCAGAGGTCCAGTCCACAGTCTGCCAACTTTATTGCTCTGAGCCCAAGGTGAGGCCAAGCAGCATGGAGGGGGAGTTTGAGGGAAACAGCAGAAATCGTGACAGCCAGGAAGCAGAGAGGGCTCCACTCACCAGGGACAAAACATAAAATCCCAAAAGCACACACCCAGTGACCTACCTCCTCCATCCACACCCTACTTGCCTACAGTTACTGCTCAGTTACTCCATATCAGTGGATTAATCCGCCGGTTAGTTTGCACTTGTCATAATCTAATTCTTCACTTTTAAAAATTCTTGCATAGTCTTCTTACACATGAACTTTTGGGGAACACCTCATATCTGACCTCCCCTGAAGAGCCTTAACTGAGTTATATCTACAGAGTCTCTTTTATCACATAAGATAACAGCCACAGGTTCTAGAAGTTACAGTGTGAACTTCTCTGGGTGCTGTTATTCAGTCTTCTGAAAGTGGAATAAGGATTTGAAAGCTGGAGCTCTTGCAGCCATCTTGCCATCTTGAGGGAAGACAGTGTGACTTTTGCACTCTGGGAAGGACTGGAGAGGCAGAGCTCTTTAGGGAAGAGACCATGCCTGGTGACCTCACTTGGGATCTGGGTCAGGTCCTGACAGGAGCAAGTCTTCCATGGACTCTCAGTAAAATAAATGGATAAGCTCCCTGTGTGTTCATGGAAGTTTGAACAGGGTCACCTGGAGTCTGCCACAGAGGATCAACTGGTGCCACAGGGTTGAGAGCTCAGGGAGAAGCTCAGCTGCTTCTTCTGAGGCTGAGAAGACAGGAGGTAGG
Organism: Xerus rutilus; assembly: GCA_028644305.1. Lineage (NCBI taxonomy): Eukaryota > Metazoa > Chordata > Mammalia > Rodentia > Sciuridae > Xerus > Xerus rutilus. Next base: position 3,740,218 of record CM053405.1, read on the forward strand.
GGCAGGAGGTGGTGTTTTCAGGTGGGGATGGGAGGCCATCCATGGAGGTGAGGAGCAGGCGTCCAGTGGACGCTGCCAGGGCATAGGCCAGGGGATAGCATGCAGAACTGCCATGTGGGGCGGGCAGCAGTGCACACAGCACAGGACCCGGGCACATCCTCCTCCAGGAGAGCCTCCTGGTGGGCCAGGCCACTTCCCTCTAGCACCGGCTCTGAGCGTGTGCTGTGCTCACAGTCGTCTGGGGGCTGGGCTCTTCCCCGCCTGCACCTGCATGGCTGCACGGACCCTAAACTTGCTCAGGGACTCAGCCTGCTTCACTCTCTTCCACTGTGCTCAGCAGACTGGCCGGCAGGGTGCAGAAAGCATGAGCCTCCCCTGACCAGCCTGGGCTCCCCTGGCAGACACGGCAACACATGGCCACAGGCAATGGGAGAGACCAGGTGGGGATCACGAGAACATTGACCACAGGGCTGAGCAGGGAGTCCGGGTGGCCTGGTCTGTGAAAGCCAGAGCTCTGTGGCTGGGCCTGTGGGCCCTAGCTTCACACTGATGTTGATTCTCCTCTGCAAATACATAGAGACGTCGGTGATGCTAGCTTAGAAAACCAGGGTGCTAAACAAAGAAGGCCAGGCTCAAGTGAGTGCACCATTGCGATGGCCCAGTGGTCACTGGCACCGCAGGGGCCCTCCTGTGTATCCCGGGACTCAGCCCAGTCCTGGAGATTATGCTTTGTTATGATTGTGGCAAAGACCCCAGGCTGCATGCACCCCAGAGAAGCGCCTGGGAGCTGAGGGCAGGCGTGGCTTCAGTCTGCAGTGACAGCCTGGGAGGAGACAGGTCCCATCTGGGCCTCCTAATCCTCAGGAATTACATTTTCCTGAGAGTACCAGGGCAGCCAGCAGAGGACAGGAAGGTGAGGGCACCCACACAGTGGCCGGGACGTGTTGTGCGGGACAGCCAGGCAGCTGCCTGAGGCTCTTCTTTCCTCTGCTTGCAAAGGCCATTGATATAATTAAGTAACACCATGTCGATAAATCTCTGCTCCCCTTGCACCCCCCCACTACAGCAAGGAGAGGGGGCGGGGTGGCATGTGCTGCGGCTGCTGGCAGGGTAATAAATGACATCATGGATCTAAACCCAACTGCACCACCTCTGGGAAGAAGCAATCACACAGACAGGCAGTAAATAAAAACCAAGCAGGGAGAGGTGAGAACCACCCGCGCAGGCTCTTGACGCACAGAAATTAATAAGACAAATAAAGGCACCTGAATAACACTCAGTCCTTTCACCTCTGGAGCAATTTAGGATTTTACAATTCTTGTGTGTGCATGGATGCTGTATGTGTGTTCATGCGTGTGCATGGGTTGTGTGCATGTGTGTGACATGGGGTGTGTGTGCGTGCTCCTACATTCCTTGGCTTGCGTGGCCATTGGTTTTCATGTTTATTTTTTATGGCCTGTAGAGGGATATAACATGCTAGCTACTGCGGGCATCCTCCACTGAAGACAAGGTGGAATATGTTTTGTGTGATGTGGGTTTTAAACTGGAGAGAAAAGGGGGGATTACATGTCAAATTAACACCGAGACAAAAGCTGCTGGAGACCATAGGTGTGGGTGGACTGGAGTCCCCCTGGGGCTCTCCTCCTGGGTACAGAGTGACTTCTCCTGTGTCCTCACATGGCCTTGCCTCTGTGTGTATGTCTGTGTCCTGATCTCCAGTCCTTACAAGGATGCCAGCCCTACTGGACGGGCCCAACCACAGGGCTTCATTCAGTCAATTGCATCTTCACAAAGGTCACCTCCTGAAGACACAAGAACTTGGGGAGATGCAACTCACCCAGTAGTGTTCACATGACACCATTCCATCAGCTACTTCCCAAGCAAATTCAGAGCCGGCTCTTTGGAGTCCAGGCTGTGACACGACGGCTCAGGTGTCCTGCCCATCTTTCTGGAGGTTGGAGCCCTGCTTTGCCACTCAGGCCAGGTAACCAGTGAGGTGTCGGGAAGACAGAGTTAGGAGGCCCTGAACCCCCCGGAGGTGTCTGTGGAGCTGCCTGTGGGCCCAGATGTGAGCAGAGCAGCTTTGGAGAAACTCACTTCACTTGGAGAGGAGGATAAAGAGCAGGAGGGGGTCTGGGGTAGGGGGGGAGAAAGGGGCTAGAATGTGCCGAAGTTTGGATGCCCTGTGTGGCCTTGGCTCTGAGAGCTATCAGCCATGGAGGCTGGGGTGCAGGACGTTGCCTGGGGCAGTGTGTGGCTGCAGGGTGGGGATGGCCAGGGGACGGCAGGGCAGGACAGAGGCCCTGTGGAAAGCTCCACAGGGTAGAGCATTATGATTGTGGAGAGGAGAGGGCGCAGGTTCAAGACTACCCAACAGGTAGAGTGGACAGGCCCCGGGATGTGTGCCCCATCCTGAGTGGCCGGGGCTGATTTTCAGGCTGAGCGGCAATGCTCCCTGGGAGGGGCAAGGGCAGCAGGCTGGTGGACAAGGCTGAAAACCTCCATCGCAGAAGCACGGAGGCTGAGGGAGGCCTGGACTCTGTGGAGGCCCAGGCCACTCACCAGTGAGGAGGTGCCTGCTGAGGAGGAGGACTCAGCCCAGCAGTGGTGCTGCGGCCACCTGGAGCCACCCACCCAGCCCAGAAGGCTGGGACAATGTCACTGTGTCTCGGGCCACAGCCTAAGGGTGGCACCAACCTGCCTCATCCTCGGCAGGGAGGAGAAGAAGAGAAACAGCACCTTTGGCTGAAAGGGATGCCCTCTGCCCTCCTCCCCTCCCTGGGGAGCCGAGCCCCACAGGTGTCCATGTGGGACATGAGACTCTGCAGGTGATTTACTCTTGACAGGGGCCCAGCATCCCCTTAGGCAGCTTGACTTCTGTCCCCACTGCCCTGGGGAGGCTGTCCGTGGGAACACTGGACACACAGGACACTCTCCCACCCTCCTTTCAGGAAAAGAACATGGCTCACGAGTGAAGGCAGGTTAAAGAAGGCTCAGCCCAGGGATGGGGGAGGGCAGCTCATGAGTTTGGAGCCAGAGGAACCTCCTCTTCTTTAGACTCTACCACTTAACAGTTGTTACCATCAGTAAGTTAATTAACTCCGGTGAGCGTCAGTGTGATCGGTGGAAGCAGGTCTAGCAATACCTAATGTTCAAGGTCATTCAAGACTAGGTGATCTATTAATGGAATTAATTACTTCCATGCAGAAAATGTGCACACAGTGACTATCTCAGACATGGACAGAGTGTGACCCAAAATTCACCACGGTCCTTCAGAGACAATCAGCAAGCTAAGAATGGAGGGAGAGTCCTCAGTCTGCTCAAATTGAGCACCCAGTGCCCCGACGCTTTTCCATGGTTTCACATGTTGACCAAGGATTCTGTGCTTGCTGCTAATGGTCACCGCTGATCTGTATGTCCCCTTCACTGTGATGAAAATGAAAGTAAATAAATAAGTGAGAGGAAGCTGGCATTTACCAACCATGTAATTAGCTGTCTGGAAGAGCCAGAGGCTGAACCGAAAGCCCTTTGCTAACGTGTACAGCAGCCAGCGACGAGAGCAGTAAACAACAGCTGGAGCGAGCAGTCAGAGCATTTTATAACAAAGCCTGCTTGAAACTCCAGTTAAAAACTCAATCAGAACGAAAGTAAAGAAATAAGCCCCCAAATAAATGTGCAATGTTGGGAGAACCTGTATCAATTTTTAGAAGAAAACAAATCAAAGGAGAGATCAGTGAGGTCCAAGGGTAAAATGCTTGGCTTGAGAACTCCTGGGACTCTTCAAATCAAACAGCAGAAGAGCGTAGTCCCTGGCGAGCCCAGTGCATGTTTGACCCTAAATGACACAAATATAAACGTTGTTGGAAATGAAACCCATCAAGCCCCTGGTAAGAATCATGGAGACCAAAAGAGGAGCAGAGAAGCGTACTTCTTGTAAGTGTGCGATAAAAGTGCATTTCGACCCAGTGGGGAGTATGTAGACCATGTCCCATCTGCTGGAAAAACTATCAGTTTGGGAAAATATAAGATAGATATCTTCCCACTTTATGTCATGCGCAAAAACGAGTGCCAGGCAGATTAGCATGACAGAGGGGACAACATTGTTGGTAGAAAATACTAATAGTATTAAAACAGTAGTCCAGACATGATCATGCTTTTCTTTCTACTTCAGGCAGAGACGAAGGGCTGAAAGAAGTGAAGAACAGATTAGATGACTAGAAGTCGGAACTTTGGTCCAGTATTCCTCATAAATAACAGGAAGGCAAACAGCAGCCCAGAAGAAACAGCCCAGCCTTGCCGAACGCACCTCAGCAGAGCCTTCCTGCTCATGATGCATAAAGTGCTCCTAAATTTCCCCTGGAGAAGCAGCCCCACAGGTCCACACAAACACAGCTGCTTAGTCTGACAGAGAAGTGAAGTCGGTGCAAAGGGAAAAGTCACCTTCCCACACGTGGTGCTGGCTAAGTGACATCCACACACACACAATCAAATCTAGACAGGATCCCACACCTGCCCCGGAAATGAACTCAGAATGGAGGACGAGACTCCCAAAAGGCAACAGGAGAGAATCTACACATGCGGGGATTTGGCAAGGAGTCTTTAGATACAACACCAGAGGCAGGGTCGGTGACCAAAGGTGGGATCCATGACCAGAGACGGGGGCTGTGACCAGAGGTCCATGACCAAAGAATTGATAAGCTGGACTTCGTTAAAATCAGAAATTTGTACCCTGCAAAAGAGACCACCAGGAGAACAACAGGACAGGTCACACACTGGGAAAAGTTATATACAAAAGATGCGTCTGATAAAGTACTGTCATTCATGTCCTATCGCTGGGTTGTGAAGAAATTTTACAACATAACAAGAAAATAAACAGTCTGATCAAAAAATGGGCAAAACACTTGGACAGACATTTCACCAAAAAAGAAAGACAGGTAGCAAAAACCATGTGAAAAGTGTTTTTTGGCATTACATGTCATTAGAAATTTCAAATTACAACAACAATGAGACACCTCCACACACCTATTGGAATGGCAAATCCACAACGTGGTCAGCACCACGAGCTGCTCAGGACAGACGGGAGGTGTCCGTCACAGCTGTGGAACCTAGATGGTGTCGCCACTCCGGAAGGCTGTAGATTGTTTCTCACAAACTTAACATACTCATGTCATCTATCAATCACATGCCTTGGCATCAACCCAAATGAGTGCAAAGCTTATTTCCACACAAAACCTTGTACATGCTATTATAGCAGTTTGAGGCATGATTTCAAAACCTAGGAAGTAATTGACATGTCCCTCAAAACGTGAGTGGCTGTATAAGCCATGATGCATCTAGACAGCAGCTGTCTGTCCTTCAGCAGTGAAAAGAGAGGTGCGGTCAGGCTGTGAAAATGTAGGGGACGCTTTGGCTACACTTCACGGGGTAAAAGAAGCCATCTCTGGAAACACTTACCACTGTAGGTTCCAACCATGTGACGTTCTGGGAAAGGCAAAACTGAAAACTGTGAAAAGATCAGTGGTTGCCAGAGGTTGGGGAGGAGGAAGAAGGCACAGTCAGAGAGCAGGGCATTTTTAGGCAGTGACACTGCTGAATACGATGCTGTCATGGTGAACACGGGGTCCACGTCTGTGCAACATCCAGCACCAAGCGCAGATCCAGTGTTAACATGGGCTCTGGGTGACAATCATGTGCAGCTTTACTGGTTTTTAACCAGCGTACTGTCTGGTGGGAGACGTTGGTAATGAGGCGGCCGTGGGTGGGGGGAGTATACAGAAACTCTTACTTTCTGCTCAGCATTTTTCATGAATATAAAATTGCTCTGAACAGAAACATCTATTAAAATAATGAATAAACAAAATAACAACACAAGTAATAATAGTATCTACCACTGAATGAAGACCTGCTGTTACCAACCACTAGCATTCCCTCACCATGGGACCTAGACTAAGTCCTTTGACCTCTTTCTGCCTGGGTCTGAGCGACTGTGAATGGGGTGGTCATGACGACACTCACTCCACTGGGTTGTTCTGAGGATTCAATTACATAACACCCGTGAAGACCTTTGCACCACATCTGGCCCACAGAAGTGTCCAGAATGTAATAGTTATTGCTGTGTTTAATTGAACAAGAGTCAGCCCCATATGTAGAAGAGCCAACCACATGGACAGCAAGAGCTCACGATGAGACCAGAAGCAGCAGACACGTGGAGCAACGGCCCGTCCTGGTAGCCATCAAAGTGGAACTAAGTCAACAGTGTACCGTTTTCATCCACCGAACGGAGAAACTTGGGACTGTTTATGTGCAGCGTGGTTCCAATGTAGGAAGCCATCCAGGTACCTGAATGTTGTGGGAGCTTGCATAGACCATTTTTTGGAGGACATTGGCTGTCACAATCCTCTCCTGAAAGGTGGTCACGCACGTGAGTTCATGGTGCTTTGCAGCCCGTGGTATCATGTGCTGGACATTTAACAAGATCCTCTGTAGGGACAAGTCTCCATCATCTGCTCTGCACTCAGGACACATGAATCAGGGCAGTTAGGGGGCCCAGAAAAAGAAGTATGCAGGAGTTTCTGTGGCTCAACTTTTTCTTTGATGCCTTTAAGACTTTGTTTTTGAGAAAGGCAGCTGTGTCTTGCTGTCTCACTAATAGCAGTGATTGTTCTATTCTTTCCATAGAGCCTTGGATCCCTACAGGAAGTCTTCTCTGTATCAATAGAAAATAATGTAACCAACTGCCCTTGCTCTCACTTGCTTCACGATTTCCATCCTATCCCAGAGGTGTGCTGGACACCAGCTGTGGGATCACTTTCCTTTTGTTCAGCTTGACAGCCTCAGGATCTGACCAAGTGGCCGCTAGGGGATCAGAAGGGATGAGGCTGTGTGACAATGTGCTCTGGGCTTGAGGACAGCACTGCTAAGGGGCAGCTTAAACAGGCTTTGGAGTCTGTATGGCAGGCCTGTAGCCCTCTGTGATGGGCCCAGTTTCCATGCCTCCCTGGCTCTGAAATAAAAACACACAGCTGATGTACAGAGGAATAGACGGACACATCAGCCCCTGGTGGGTCACGGCAGGGGCTTCACACACAGAAGGAACACGCCTCCTCTTCCTGAGCTGCTGGACTCCTGCTTATGGCCCCGCTGGCTCCCATTCTCCCATCCAGGCCACGGGAAACCCTGAACTTCAGAGTTGGATAGCCATGTATCCTCACATGGAACCTCTCATGTTACAGATGTCAAGACAAACACATGGAAAGCATCTGTGTGTGTGTGTGTGTGTATGTATGTATTTGTACAGACAGGACCTCGTATGCAGCAAATCACGCGATCATGAACAATGACTAGGTGTTGAGATATGGATACATTTTATTTTTTCCTTTCAAGTTTCTTTAATGAACCTACAATAACTGTATGAGAATCAAGAAAAAAATGAGCGTTTTCTTCAATATTCAGAATGCTGAGAAGTTTATTATGTGAGTGGCTGTGTTCCTTGACTCCCTGCATGGGCCCCTGGGGGGCTTTTGGAGGGGAGCACTCAGCCCGTGAACACGGGGCCTCTGTGCGGGGGCAGTGAGAACGACCCCCAGAGACCACTGAGCTCCATGTGACAGCACTGTGACTGACATGCTCTCCCACAGCAGACAAGGCGGAAGAGGGAGGCGCTGCCTCTCATTTGCTAGGAACACTGGGTTTATTGGAAACAAGGTTGCTCCCGAATCCCTTTGTAGCTTGCTTGCCTTGGCGGTGGAGGCTGACATCCTATTATGTAATCCTCTGCCAAATTTGTTTCTTTCCCTTTCCTAATATATTTTTCAGTTTCATCTTTTCAGAACATAAGAATGCAGAGAGTAGCCATGGAAGTTTCCAAGACAGGCAGAAAGCCTTTGGGGGTGTTTATCAAAGGACCTGTAAGTTTGGGGGCAGACTTCTCTAAGCCTCAGGCGGAACAACGGAGAGGCCATGTTTATTATTCTGATTCTGCGGAGTTGGGAAAAAGACTTGAAAACACACGCGCGCATTCAGTGTGGGCGATGAAAAAGAAAACTTTTTTGAAAGAGAGGTTATTAAGATTCAGGACACCAGATGCCTACAGCAAATTTTATCAGGGGAATTCTGGTGAAAGGGCTTTCATTTTCAGAGTTTTAAATAACTGGATTTTCCATTTTTCAAATTTAGTAGGAAAATAAAGGATTCCTCTTTCTTAACATGAAAAGAAGATTTCTATGAAGATGTATAGAAGAATCTACATGTGCCCCAAATTGGAAAATACATATTTATTAATTCCAATGCTCTGCTTCAGAAGTTTTGAAATTACTACTGGCCATCCATTTTCAGAAATATTTGTTTTTCTATAAGCAGAAAAAGAAAAGATCTCATTTCTTTTCTTATTCATCAGACCCCAAGGAAATAAAGCAGTATTTTCTTCTAGAGAAAGAGAAGTTGATAAACCCGGTCTGTGGGCTGGATGCTTTTCATTAAGGAGCTCCCTGAGGAGAAGCTGAGCCATTATATAAGGGACACGTGCAGGGCCAGGCAGAGCATCTCAGAGCAGCGACTGTCGTCCTCACAGGCAGACTGACAAAGGAGGGTGTGGAAACATATGCACACGTTTTTCTCAATATAATTGGCTTTTTGGACATGAGTCGTGTCCAACTCCTAAGTCACCCTCCGTGGTCCCCAGCACCAACCCTGTGTGGTCACCCTCACCACCATCACAGTCATCGTGCAGATTTAAATCTATTAGAATAATATTCTATTTTATTATTTGAATTCTCATCCCAGAAGGAAAGTTTTGATCCCATAAGAATGTTTGTCAGAGCTGATTATATTGCTTTTGAAGAATTTTGCAAGTGGCACTAAAAATGCTAGATTTGGGATTTAAAGGTGCAGGTTTTGGTGCTTTCTTCCCCATATCAGCTGTGTGGCTCAAGGCTCTTTGTCTGAATTTCCTTCCCAGTCAATGAAATAAAATAATGAATGTCATATAAAAAATAAGTTAGGTAATGTATAAAAACCTGTCCAGGGCTAGGGATAAAGCTCGGTTGGTAGAGTGCTTGCCTTGCATGCACAAGGCCCTGGGTTCAATCCCCAACACCAAACAAAAACAAACAGAAAAAAATACCAGTCCAGTTCATTTCCACTTTCAGGATGGTGATTCTGTGGATCACATGGCATGGATTAAGTTGATAAACACAGTAGGTGGGAATCTAGTTCCAAGTGAGATGGAGTTAGTGCACTCCCACCCTGTTGCCTCAATAAATGCCACTTTGAGACATGTGCAGAATGCAGGGCCATTGATTTGAGAATTCTGTGGAGCAAATAGCATCAGGTGCATTGGAGATAGAAGACCAGAATTCAGAACATTACCAAATCAGTGATAAGTGTACCATTTCTGCCCAACTGGATTCAAGACAACCTGAAACACAGATGTGGGCATCAGTGTGGACAAAGTCCCAGGTGAAACCTACTAGTTCAGTTTCAAGGAGCACTTAAGGTGTTTCTGGAGGAGAAACGGGAGGGACCCATGGGTGCCTGCTTCTACAAAAGAGAGAACTTCTCTGATCCAAGCAGCTTTTGTTTTAGGACTATGAGTTGAACATTGCTGCTTCCTTTGCTAATGCCCTCCTATCACCGGGTCCTCACTGTCAGGATAATGAAGGAAGTGTATAGCAGAGGAGGGTATAAAAAATCCCAGCATTATGGGTTGAGATCAGAAGGGGGATCCTAGGGAACCCAAAAGTACTGGGGAGACTGTGGGAAAGAGGAGAGCATGGAAAACAGCCCTGTGATGTTGTTTAACATTTCCTGGGCTCACTTTAAGGTGCATGTCATAGTGCTTTTCTACACCAGCAGAAGGATGTAAGAACCAAGTCAACTAGGGCAAAGACACGACTCAAGTTGCAGACAGGATGTTACCAACACAACTGCAAATTGTAATCGTGCTGCAAATGTTTTGAATTTGTGCATAAAGCCCAGGTGTCATTTATAGCTCGGATGAGACCACCTCCTAAAACTGGAAAGAGCTACATCCTCCACAGGTTTTAAACAAGACCCAAAAGTATCATCACAGAATATCCAGCTGTCCAAGTGATAACCTAAAATTACTCAGAATAATAACCAGGAAAATTTCAATTCATCTGGGAAGGAGCATTCAGCAGGTGTCAACATCAGGGTGGCAAACATGTTGGAGATACCTGTTAAAGCCTTTAAGACAGCTATAATAAGATGCTCCAAAAGGTGATGGCAGTCAGTGTTAAAACAAATAGAAGGATAGAAAATCTCAGAAAAGAAATGGAGGATATAAAAAAGAAACAAATGCCAGGAGCTTTTTGTTGACTGGAAAGTGTTTTTACAAATTGCTTATTTGTTATGTGAGAGAAGCAAGAAGGAAAGAGAGTGTGTGAGAAATGGAAAATGAAAAATGTGAGGAGGCATGTGGAGGACACTGGACCTGCCTCTACCATTGGTCACTGGCCTTGCCCCTGACATTGAGGCAGGGAACATTGGACCTGCCCCTGAAAAAGGCTACTGATGTTGGGAATGTTGGACGTGCCCTTGACATTTGTCACTGGAGAGGGGAACACTGGGTCTGACCCTGGCACTGGTCACTGAGTTGGGGAGTAAAGTGGGGAAATGCTAGAGATAAGGATACAGAACAGGATTTTAATGAAAAGTATAGAATATCACTTATTTCTAAAATACTGTGACTGTAAAAATAAAATGTGTGTATAGACAAAATATAGGTGATATAGACAAATGCAAATGTTAATTTGCTTTTCTAAACATTCCTTTTAATTCTGTAGAATATCTCTAATGAATTATTTTTAAAAATCTATACCTGTGGACAGAGTGACACTTTGGACATCTTTCTGTTTCAGCACTTGGATGAACACAATGACCACAATGTGAAGCAGAATGGTCACCAAAGAGTGCAAATAGGTGCACTTTGCCTCTTCAGGCCACCAAGTCTGTCCATGTAGGGCCATCTTCAGGGATGTCTTTCCACTTTTTAAGGTCTCTAGGGAGCTGGCAAGCTCAGGGTCACTGTTTCCATGAGAAGGAGGCTTGACTAGGGCAGGGTTGGAGGCCCAGCCCAGCCCAGCCTCTGGTACTTCCATGAGAGTGAGATGCAGACAGAGAATACATCACATCTAAGTCTTTGTCAGACAGTTCTGTGGTGTTTCAGTGCAAATTCCAAATGGCTTGCCCAAAGAGGGAGGTGGGCCATAGGCAGGGGGAAATGAGAGAGGAGGCCACTGACAGCACCCCTCAATTTCCTGGGTTGGCTTGATTTTTACCCAAATTAGATCGGCTGATGAAAATACTAATATAGCTTATATTATTTAAGAATGTGGGCTGCATTTGTCATGGTGGCACATGCCTGTAATCTCAACAACCTGGGAGGTTGAGGCAAGATGATCACAAGTTGAAAACCATCCTCAGCAACTTAACAAGGCCCTAAGCAACTTAGTGAGACACTGTCTCAGTATAAAAAATAGATAGGGGAGGAGGAGACTGACTGCGCATGCATAGAGGAGACCATTAGCACTGTGGCCCCCCATCTACCAACTGATGGCTGTTCCAGCCTATTGCCATCTAGAGACAACAGCCAGGACCAGGAAGACTATCCCTGAGGTCCCTGCAGGCCTCAGAAGTGAGGTACTGCAGTACCTCAGAAGTGAGGTACTGATCCCCTGCAGGGACACTACAAGATTATTGGGTAGACACTGTAATGCCTCAGATCAGCATTGCTAGAGGGGAAGACACTTAAACAACATGAAAAAACAAGGGAAGAAAATGCCCCAATCAAACCTAGATACTACAGTAATAGAATCCATTAACAGCACAGTAGATGAAATGTCAGAGAAGGAGTTCACAATGTACATAATTAAAATGATCTGTGAAGCACAGAATAATATAAGAGAGCAATTACAGGTAACAATTGATCAATCCAACAGAGATTAGACAGCAAATGCAGGCAACTATTGATCACTCCAACAAATAGATAAGAGAACAAATACAGAGCATCATCAACAGACTAGAAAACTTGGAAGACAGAACTTCAGAAAATGAAGACAAAATACATAATCTTGAAAATAAAAGTGACCACACAATGAAGATGGTAAGAAACCATGAACAGAATATCCAAGAATTATGGGATAACATGAAAAGACCAAACTGGGATAAAGAATGATCAGGATAAAGGAAGACACAGAGATACAAACCAAAGGAATGCACAATCTCTTCAATGAAATAATATCAGAAAATTTTCCAAACATGAAGAATGAATTGGAAAATCAAATACAAGAGGCTTACAGGACACCAAATGTGCAAAACTACAACATATCCACACCAAGGCACATTATTGTGAAAATGCCTAAGAAACACAATAAAAATAGAATTTTAAAGTGGCAAGAGAGAAGTTTCACATTACATACAGGGGGAAACCAATCTGGATTTCAGCAGATTTTTCAATTCAGATCCTCAAAGCCAGGAGATCCTGGAGCAACATATCCCAAGCTCTAAAAGAAATTGGTGCCAAGAAAGAACCTTATATCCAGCAAAATTAAGCTTCGGATTTGATGACAAAATAAAAACTTTCCATGGTAAATAAAAGTTAAAATAATTTACAGCGAGAAACCCTGCACTACAGAGCATTCTTGGCAAAAAATTCCATGAGGAGCAAATGAAAAACAACAATGAAAACCAGCAAAGGGAGGAACTACATTGAAGGATGAGCCAATCAAAGGAGAAACCAAGTTAAATTAAAAACCAAAAATAAACCAAAATGAACAAGAATACAATCCTTTTTTTTCAATAATAACCCTGAACATTAATGCCCTAAAATAATGAATCAAAAGACATAGACTGGCAGATTGGATTTAAAAAAGACCCAATAATATGCTGCCTTCAGAAGACTCATCTCATAGAAAAAGACATCCAGACTGAAGGTGAAAGGATGAGAAAAAACATACCACTCAAATGGACCACGTAAAAAAGTAGGGGTTTCCATCCTCATATTAGATAAAATGGACTTCAAACCAAAGATAGTCAGAAGGGATAAAGAAGATTATTTCACACTGCTTAAGGGAACCATATGTCAATAAAACACAACAATCATAAATATCTATGCCCTGAAAAGTGAAGCATCCACATATATCAAACAAACCCTTCTCAACTTTGAGAATCAAACAGAGCACAACATAATAATACTGGGTGACTTTAACACACCTCTCTCACCACTGGACAATCTTCCAAACAAAACTAAATAAAAAAAATCATAGAACTCAATAAAACAAACAATAATTTAGAATTAACAGACATATAGAGAACATTTTATCCATCAAATGAATACACTATTTTCTCAGCAGCACATGAATCCTTCTCTAAAATACACCATTTGTTATGCCACAAAGCAACTCTTAGCAAATACAAAAGAATAGAGATACTACCCTGCATTCTATTAGATCATAATGAAATGAAATTAGAAATCAGTGATAAACTAAAAAATAAAAGACATTCCATCACCTGAAGACTAAACAATATACTATTAAGTGATACATGGATAACAGAAGACACCAGGGAGGAGATAAAAAAATTCTTAGAGGTAAATAAGAACACTGATGCAACATATCAAAACCTCTGAAAAACTATGAAGGCTGTGTTAAGAAGAAAGTTCATTGCATTGAGCTCATTCATTAAAAGAATAAAAAGTCAACAAATAAACCACTTGGCATTACGTCTCAAAGCTCTAGGAAAAGAAGAACAAATCAGCACCAAAAGAGAAGAAGACAGGAAATAATTTAAAGCAATGAAATTGAAACAAAGGAAACAATTCAAAAACAATTCAAAACAAAAGGCTGGTTCTTTGAAAAAAATAAATAAAATTGATAAACTCTTAGCCCCCCTAACAAAAAGAAGGAGAAAAAAAACTCAAATTAATAAAATTTGAGATGAAAAAGGAAATGTCATGACAGACTATTGAAATACAGAAAATAATTAGAAACTATTTTGGAAATCTATGCTCCAGTAAAATAGTAAATCCTAAAGACATCAACAAATTTCTAGAGGCATATCATCTGCCCAAACTAAATCAAGAGGACATATATAACTTAAAAAGATCAATTTCAAACAAGGAAATAGAAGACTCCATCAAAAGCTTACCAATCAAGAAAAGCCCAGGACCAGATGAATTCTCAGCCAAATTCTACAAGACCTTCAAAGAGGAATTAATAACAATACTTCTCAAATTATTCTATGAAATAGAAATGGAGTGAACCCTTTCACACTCATTCTATGAAGCTAGTACCACTCTGATTCCAAAATCAGACAAGGCACATCAAAGAAAGAAAACTTTAGACCAATACTCCTGATGAACATTGACACAAAAATTCTCAATAAAGTTATGGCAAATCGCATACAAAAACATATTAAAAGGATACGATCCTTTGGGTATGATCAAGTGGGTTTCACTCCAGGGATGCAAGGTTCGTTCAACATATGGAAATCAATAAACGTAATTCATCACATCAATAGACACAACAATTACATGATTATCTCTACAGATGCTGTGAAAGCATTTGACAAAATACAGCACCTCTTCATGTTCAAAACACTAGAAAAACTAGGGATAGTAGGAACGTATCTCAACATTGTAAAAGCTCTCTATGCTAAACCCAAGGCCAACAACATCATAAATGGAAAAAAATTGGAAACATTCCCTCTAAAAACAGGAACAAGACAGGATGTCCTCTTTCACCACTTCTATTCAACATAGTTCTTGAAACTCTAGCCAGAGCAGGGAGACAGGTGAAAGTAAAGGGATACGAAGAGGAAAAGAAGAACTTAAACTATCATTTGCCAATGACATGATTCTTTATTTAGAAGATTCAAAAAATTCCACCAGAAAACTTCTAGAAAAAAATAAATAAATTCAACAAAGTAGCAGGGTATAAAATCAATACCCATAAACCAAATGCATTTCTACGCATCAGTGATGAATCCTCTGAAAGAGAAATTAGGAAAACTTCCCCATTCACAATAGCCTCAAAAAACAAAATGAAACTTGGGAATCGATTTAACAAAAGAGATAAAAGACCTCTACAATGAAAACTACAGGACACTAAATAAAGAAATTGAAGAAGACCTTAGAAGATGGAAAGATCTCCCATGTTTGTAGATCGGCAAAATCAATATCGTCAAAAAGGGTATACTACCCAAAGTGCTATACAGATTCAATGTGATTCCAATTAAAATCACAACATCATTCCTTATAGAAATAGAAAAGGCAATAATGAAATTCATTTAGAAAAATAAGAGAATCAGAATAGCCAAAGCAATCCTCAGCAAGAAGAGTGAAGCAGGAGGCATCACAACACCAGACCTTAAACTATATTACAAAGGTATATAATAACAAAAATGTCATGGTATTGGCAACAAAATAGACAGGCAGACCAATGGTATAGAAGACACAGAGACAAACCTACATAAATACAGCTATCTCATACTAGACAAAGGTGCCAAAACATACACTGGAGAAAAGATAGCCTCTTCAACAAATGGTGCTGGGAAAACTGAAAATCCATATGCAGTAAAATGAAACTAAACCCCTATCTCACACCATGCACAAAACTCAACTCGAAGTGGATCAAGGACCCAGGAATTAGACCAGAGGCCCTGCACCTAATTGAGGAAAATGTAGACCCAAATCTTCATCCTGTCAGATTAGGCCCCAAATTCCTTAACAAGACTCCCAAAGTGCAAGAAATAAAAGCAAAAATCAATAAATGAGATGGATTCAAACTAAAAAGATTATTCTCAGCAAAAGAAACAAGAAGGTGAACAGAGAGCCTACACTCTGAGAACAAATTTTTGCCACATGCACATCAACTAGAGCACTGATCTCCAGGATATACAAAGAACTCAAAATCTTAACACCAAAAAAAACAAACAACCCAATCAATACATGGGCTAAGGAGCTGAACAGAAACTTCTCAGAAGAAGATATACAATCAATTAACAAATACATGAAAAAATGTTCAACATCTCTAGCCATTAGAGAAATGCAAATCAAAACTACCCTAAGATTTCATCTCACTCCAGGCAGAATGGCAGTTATCAAGAATACAAACAATAACAAGTGTTGGCAAGGATGTGGAGGAATAGGCACACTCATAGGTTGCTGGTAGGACGGCAAATTGATACAACCAATCTGGAAAGCAGTATGGAGATTCCTTAGAAAACTTGGAATTAAACCACCATTTGACCCAACTATCTCACTCCTCGGTCTATACCCAAAGAACTTAAAAACAGCATACTACAGTGACACAGCCACTTCAGTGTTTATAGCAGCACAATTCACAATAGCTAAACTGTAGAACCAACCTAGATGCCCTTCAATAAATGAATGGATAAAGAAACTGTGGTGTATATACACAATGGAATATTACTCAGCATTAAAAGAGAATGACATTATGTCATTTGTAGGTAAATGGATGGAGTTGGAGAACATGATGCTAGGCAATAAGCCAATCCCAAAAAACCAAAGGCCGAATGTTCTCTCTGATAAGTGGACACTGATTCATAATGTGGGAGAGGGCATGGGAAGAATGGAGAAACTTCAGTCAAAGGGGAAGGAAAGGAAGGGAGGGGATGGGACATGCAGGCAGGAAAGATGGTGGAATGAGATGGACATCATTGCCCTAGGTACATGTATGACTGCACATATGGTGTGACTCTATATTGTATACAACCAGAGAAATGAAAAATTGTGCTCTATTTGTGTACAATGAATCAAAATGCATTCTACTGTCATGTATACCTAATTAGAATAAATCAATTTTTTTAAAAAGTGGGATTCTTGTAGATACAAAAAATAATTAGATAGGATGTACCTTGGTGGTAAAGTGTCCTGGGTTTAATCCCTGGTACAAAAAAAAAAGTGGGCTTCAAGGAAAATCCTACCACAGAATCAGTGGATCCTTTTGTGTGTACGATGGTACAGTGCCTTGGCTTCTGTGCTGGATGTGTCCTGGTACTTGTGTGCAGGAGCCCTAGAATTACCCTCACTCATGGAGAGGGGCAAGGCCTCCAAAGGAGAGGGTTAGGACTTGCTCTTCTCCAAGCTGTGGAGCTCACGTTGCTGAACACTCACCAGAGACATGTACTGAGTAGATGCAAATCCAGTGAACATGAATTAGCCAGCTGTCCCCGCTCCTGGGGTGCACCAAGTGAAATACGAATATCCATTCCAGGTGGGAGAGTGTATCACTCAGCTCCAGCTGTCTTGAAAAAATGCTAAGGACTGAGTGGCCTAAACCATAGAAATGCATTTTCCTGCACTTCTGGAGTCCGGAAGTTCAAGGTCAGGGTGCCAGCAAGGCTGGATTCTGGAAAGGCTTCTCCTGGCTTGTAAAGAGCTGCCTTCCCTTTGTCTACCCTTGGGAGGGAGAGCCCTGGTGTCTCTTCCTCTTCTTATGCCACCCCTCTGGGTTAGGTGCCCAGCCTTAGAGCCTCATTTAACTTCAATTACCTTTTAGAGACCTTATGTCAAAATTCTCACATGGAGGCTGAGGGTTTCACCATATCAATTGGCACGGGAGCATAATTCCATCCATAACACATGAATCTAAGAAAAAAAGTATCAACTTTCATTTTGCTACAGTCATTTATTTTAAAACAAATGAACAGGATAAATGTAACAGGGTTAATTAAAATTCCCAGTATTCTAAAAAAAATTCCCATATTATGAACATTGCAAATAAGTCATCTAAAACCAAGACAGCCATTACCATTTAAAACATAAATCATCACACTCGTGAACATTAAGAGCTTCCTTGGCATTCACTCCTGGGATAATTCAAAAGATGATAAAATATGAAATTAAGCAGAGCTTATTAAGATCAACTATTTTTACTATATGACCTTTTCATTTAAAAATGTAGATGCACATAATAAATAAGTGTGTGCCTGCTCAGAGTTTCCACAAACTCCAAAGAAACTGAGCTAATTAGACACGAAATATCAACTTGAGAGCAATTACAACCTGACACAAAGATCCCCCAGTGGTGCTGTGCATTTCACGAATTTATAGTTTAGGCAAATCTCAAGGTTGGGTCTACATGATGAATTCAGAAACAGTAAGAAAATTTAGTCATAATGAATAGCATATATACCACCACCTTAAACCTATTTTGAGTTGGTAGTAAGTACAAATGAATGTCTTTCATTTGTTAGATTTCTTGGCATATTTCTGTCTAATCTTTCTGTTTATGTCACCTTTCCCTTCTCACTTGGATAGAAAAAGCATGCTTTCTCCTTTGTAATGACCTGGAAGAATTCTTTTCCAAAACATAGAGGTCCTGGATTCTGGAAGGTGAATAAATCCACCATTTCAAATCAAATGCCCTTTCTGAATATAATGTTGGGTAACCAGTGGCCACCCATGTGACCAGCTAAGGATGTTTTATCATCTTCTTTTGGGTTCACCCTAGACCAGAGTTGGAGATTAGGGCTTAGATGCAAGTAGTTTATTTGAATGCAAAAAGTGAAACAAGGAAGGAAAGGAACTATGAATCAGTGTGTTGTTGAACTTTTGCTGCTACAGGGAACTGGCTTGACCATGTGGAGACCCTGGGAGTTTCAAGGACGTGTCTCAGAAGAGGGACACTGCAGGGCGTACTCATTCACTCTTACCCTATGCTGGCTGAAGGTTTCCCAGAGGAACTTCCTCCCTGACATCTCCAGCTTATCTTTAAATTGAGAAAGTCGCATTAGCTTTCCAAAAATCAAGAAAGCAAATGAACAACAACAGTAAAATGCAAAAAGGAAACATATACACACACACATGTACACACACAAGCACACCTGAGGCCAAGAGGTGAAGTAGATTCTTGAGGTGAACCCCAAACCCTCTGTAGAACTGTTCACCAACCACATCAAAAATCCAGAGTCATGACAGAATGACCTGGGGCACCTAAGCTGTGGCTTCTCACCCAGCACTACTTAGATCTGCACAGGATCACACCGTGTCCGTTCTGTCATATCTTCAAGGTGGCAGCTAGCCACTGACCATTGAAAGACAAAAAGTAGGATTGTAACTCAGGGTAGAGCACTTGCTTAGCACAAGTGAGGTACTGGGTTTGATCCTCAGCACCACATAAAAAAAAAATAAGTAAGTAAATGAAAGGGTATTATGTCCATCTACAAGTAAAAACATTTATTTTAAAAAAGGCATAAAGTGATCCAGACTTCCACATCTGGGTAGATACTAGAGAAATCACAGGCACATTCCTGTAGTTTGTGTGCTCGTGTTGATAGCTCCTCCATACAGGAGCCAAGAGGTGAACTAACCCAAGTATCCATGGACACCTGGATGGATAGGTAAACTGCAGGCCGTTGATGCAATGGAATATTCCTGAGCATTCCAAGTGAAGGCCATTCTACTTCACGCTACATCATGGAGGAACACGGGTGGGATGTGCTAGATTGGATAAGCCAGACACAAAAGGACAAAGGGTGCAGGATTCCACCTCTGTGGGCACACTGGGGGGCTGCCGCTCCGTGGTGTGAGGTATCTCTCCCAGTGAAGACGCCTGGAGACAGACTGGTGATGGGTACACCATGAACCAGTGCCTCTGAACTGCATGCTTGGGAAGCTTTTAAATGGTCTATTTTATATTGCATATATGTTGCCATGATTTTTTTTTAAAAAAAGACATAAAAAGGAGAGTCAAGCTACAATCTCTGCTGCTATGGTTTTCAGGAGCCATAACTGACGTTTGCCATCTCCCTCTCCGCCATCTCTTCTGGATTCATGGGCAGCTGGACCCATCTCTTTCTTGGACGGGTCTGTTCTTGATTGTGTTTTCTTTTTAGGCTGTGGTTGCTGTTCTTGCTTGTGCACTCTCATCACAGGTCACAGGGCACATGAGATCCCTCAGTGATTCTTGACTTCAGTTCTTTTCCTCCCAGCTCCTTCAAAATGAGTGATTATCCTCACATAAGGGTCACTTGCCTTTGCCAATGTGATAGCTCTGTTCTTTCCTTGCTTTAAAATCCTTTCAGAGTCATGCCAGCTATACATTCTAAGCCAAGTGTCTGCATTTTCTGGACTCATCAATCAGACCATCAGTAGTCTGATTAATAGAACCCAGAGAAGGTTAAAAGCCCACAAGTCTGAATTCTTTGATTTTTCTCTCCATAGGATCCTTGGGCTTGGAAATCCTTCACAAAGGCCCAGGAACAGAAAAAGACAAGGTATTTGGTCCATAGACTGGGTGGTGTTGGCATCTGTTTCCCATGGAGATCATAATTCTGTGGACCTGGGGGTGATGTGCAGGATCAGAAGGAGGAGGGATGGAGGAGGAAAGCAGGGTACAGAGAGGAAGCTGAGGTGGCAGCAAGCTCTTCTCACCGTCCCTACCTGAGGAATTATTTTAGAGACAATTCAGGAGTCAAAACTTCATTTGGAAGATTCAGACCAAGGACAGAGTCTAGCTCAAAGACTTGAGGTTATACTTTTGTCATAAGTCTTTGTCTCCTTCATGGTGGCCCCATAATTATAACCGGGATTTGATGAAATTATGCCATTTAGAGAGATTTGTGTATGTATTAACAATGTTATACACACTCATGAAAAAGCCAGTGCCAGGTCTGGAAGTGGGTGCCAACCCAGCAGAATAGGACCCCCAGAGGCTCCAGTACAAACTATGCACCTGCCATGGTGAGTCTCGAGAATCTGTGCAGAGAACAGTTATCCCCAGGGGACTCTTCAAAACCTTCACTTCAGGGAGAAAGAACTGACCAAAGCAAATCCCAGTGCAGAGACAAGACAGAGGGCACCCTCACAAAGTGTTCAAGAGATAAATCCAGACCAATCATAGCACAAGGTCTTGGTCTGACAAGACTTCTGAACTCCTGAACGCCAGTGCTGGCTCAAGGGACAGAATTATTAACATCTTCCCCGCAGGCTCTCTTTCATAGACAAACATCACAACAGTCCCTGGAAAAACAGACCACAAGGGATGTGTGTTAGGTTAGAAGTTACATTGTACCAAGGCACAGGATAATTTGATTAGAATTCAAAAATTGTAGAAACCAAAATAAATCCAGCAGTGAGCTCAACACAATGTCTAGAGCTTAGCATAATACTTCCTTATTATGGTGAGTGAGAGAGTTTTGAACCAGCAGAAACTCTGAGAGCCTCAGATATGCTACAGTGACTGAGCAGAGCTTTGTGGTCTGAGGCAGCAAGGGGGCTGGACAATTCTCACCCCCTTCCATTGCTAAAGCCCCTGGTCCAGTGTCATAAACACAGCTGTGGCTGGGAAAGCTGGGAGACTGAGCTTGATGGACACATTAGCCCAAAGGATTTGGCAGAGTCTTATAGGATTTGGGCTTGTTTGGGTGATTTCTGAGGAGGGTTTGAGAAAGTGGAGTTGAGTTCTGGACTGGGCATTGGAGAGTAGGCAGTTTGGTGAATGGAATCTCAAGCTTCATCTAGGAAGAGGGAGGCCAGCCTTCCCTGTGCCAGGGCAGCTGTTCCTCATGTTGGGAGGGAGGTGTTCAATGTGTATGGTGGGAAGGACAGATTCTGTCTCCATCTTTGGTTTAGTCAGCTTTTTCATCACTGTGACCAAAGACCTGACAAGAACTTAAAGGAGGAAATATTTATTTTGGCTCATGGTTTCAGAGGTTCAGTCCATTACTTTGGACCTAAGCTGAAGCAGAACAGCATGGCAAATGGACCTGAAGGAGAGGAGGACATCTGCTCAGAATGTGACAGCCAGGAAGTGGGAGAGAGAGAGAGGGAGGGAGAGAAAGGGAGAGGAGGAGGGGAAGAGAGGGGGGAGAGAGAGGGAGAGAGGAAGAGAGAATGGGAGGCAGGGAGAGAGGGAGGGAGGGAGAGAGAGACAGAGAGAGACACAGAGAGAGAGGGGGAGGGATAGAGAGAGAGAGAGAGAGAAGGAGGGAAAGAGGGAGGGAAGGAGAGAGGGAGGGAGGGAGAGAGAGACAGAGAGAGGGAGGGAGAGAAGGAGAGAGAGACAGAGACAGAGGGAGAGAGAGACACAGAGAGGGGGAGAGAGAAAGGGAGAGAGAGAGAGAGACAGAGAGAAACAGAGACAGAGACAGAGACAGAGGTGGGAAGGGAGAAAGGGAGGGAGGGAGGGAGGGACAAAATACAAACCCTACAGGCACACCCCAGTGACCCACCTCTTCTGACCACAGCCCACCTGCCTGTGGTTACCACCCAGTTAATCCCTGTGAGAGGATTAATGCACTGATTATGTTAAGGCTCTCATAATCTAATATTTTCTCCTCTGAACTTTCTTTCGCACTGTCTCACACATGAGGTTTGGGGGGACACCTCGCACGTAAAACACACCAGTCTTGCTCTTGGATTGTTCTTGTCCAGACATTATTTATATTTTCTGAAAATTGTGCTTATTTGGAAGCATCCTGGCTCGGCTGCCAGCAAGGTGGTTTTTATTTTCTTGGAATCTATATCATTTGTGTCACGTTGAAAATAGCTGGAAATGGACTCTCACTGTTGGTAACTGGTAACGGGATCCTTCTTCAGACTCTCTTCAGCATTTTCCTCTCTTGCACAACTGGAGTCATCACTGATGTGAGGTCTAAACATGCCCAGAGCAAAGGCCAAAACCGTGGCTGGTGATTTCAAATGGCAAAGGTTCTCAGGGCACCTGGAGCGCTGAATCTGTCTAAGCACAAAGACGAGCAGCCGAGGATGTGAGCGGCTAGCTCCTTGCGCATGCGTCCAAACAGATCCAATGCCCACGAGTGAAACAGCGCGGAAGGCGAGGAAGGCGGCTGGATGCGGCTTGGCCTGTGTGGTCAGAGACTCCTGATTCCTGACAACACTCATGGGTCTGACTGAAAGTACCATGGCTGAGATTTCTCCAAACTTAGTGATTTTTCTGGATAGGTGCATCCTTTTCTCTTCATTTCTCACGTGTAGAATTGTTTACTACAACTCGCCAGCAACCTCGTTCACCTTATTTTTCTCAATCATAGTTTTCCAGAGATGATCACTGAACCACAAGCTCCAAACATCTGAGTCATATGTTAAAAGTGCACGTATTTGACCTTCTCCTGATCAAATGTTGTGGTCTTTAGAGAGAGTCACACGGTTTTAAAAGTCTCCACAGGTGATGGGAAGGTGCACCCACACTTGGACACGTCACTTTCTATGATGGCACAAATGCAGCATTTCACACCTGCAGACGGTGCCCCGTCCAAATCAAATTTGAAATGCACACTGCAGCCTCCGCCTCCTTCGAAGCCTGCGGCTGGTCCCTCACCCGCCTGTGGGCCCCCAGGCTCCTTCATCATTCACTTGCACCTGCTTTGGCCCAGATGCCCCCATGCTTACCTGTTGCCTATTTACCTCCCTGTCATTGTGCTTTTCTGTCCCACTTCCGAGGACAACAACTTAATGTGGCTAGTGCTTCACTTGAGAATGGCTACTCTTGGTTAAAACAGGCAAGGAAATATTACTTTAAGTTGAAGCCAAAGTATCCAGAGGGAGGGATTTCTAAGATGTGCAACTTTTCAGAACTTCAAGCTTCATGCCGGGAGGAACAGGTCATTTGCCCAAGGATAGCACCGGCTTTAATCTTAAGATCACAGCACAGGATGCTCTTCACCACTCTAACTCTACCTAGGTCAAGGTAGCCGCTTAAATGCACAGATCTGGTAACTTTGTCCCCAATATCTGCAAGACATCTTGAACCGTCCACAGTTGCAAGGTGGCTTCTTCGTCTTCTGTTACCCTGCACACTCTCTGAGCATGCAGTGGGAAGCCATCAGGAAGCATGTGGGCTGATGCCTGCCACCCCTCACGCAGCTCTGGAAACTTTTCACTGAACAGAGAGACAGTGTTTGTGGCCCTCAAATAAGCAAGTCTCCATTTCTCCCTGGCAAGTGTCTCTCTCTTCATTTCATCTTCAACAGAGCACAGTCGGCGAGGAGAGCAGGCAGCGAGGAAGGTTCTTTTGGTTTGGCAGGAGGTAACCAGGAGATGCTGCAGGCGCCGCTCATCCCTGCTTTAAGTCGCTGTTTTCTGATCTGCTCCCCAGGAGCCATCTGTGGGCTTTGCGGAGGGTGATTGTTGAGACATCATTATCAAAAAGCTTGCAGGCTTGTCTGGCACAGAGGGTCTGCTTTCATGAATTCAGTGAACTTCGCCAAAGTGGATTTCCGTGTGTTCTTTCTCAGGCAGCACTGTCTACCTGTTGTGGCCTGGCTTGTGCTATTCCTCTGCCTCTGTCGGTGTCGTAGGTCTCCTGACAGCCTCCTTGCCTTTCTCCTATTTCTGTGTTTCTCATCCACTTGCCTCCCTCGCTGTGCGCACAGTCTGCACACATACAGGTCTATCTTCAACTTCCAGATGACACATTGCACTCATCGTGTTCTTGCTATTGATTTCGATGGCTGAACAAGGCCTCTGGACAGCAGAAAGACGGTGCCGTGCTCTTTGACTTTGGCCTTGGAGATTCCCGACGTATTCCCCAGCTACACATGCCCCCCCTCAGTCTGTTCATAAGCCTCTGGTCACTCCTTGAGGCTGGGCCTGGTAACTGCCTGAGGATGGGCCAATCCAGATGCCAACCCAGGAGTGGGAGCCCCTCCAAGGGGGTCTGCACTGAGCCCCCTCTCCCAGGACTCACACCTTGGCAAAGCTTCTCCCACTCACGTGGCCAGGGTTGGTCTGCGTGGCAGAAGTGATACCTCAGCTCCCAAGCTGGGCTGTAAAGTGCAGAGATAAAGATCTTGGGGCTCTCTCCCTCACTGCACTCTCTGGGGAAAGCCAGCCGCTGCCCTGTGAGCTGCCCAAGGGCGAGGCCCACCCTCTGAGGAACTGAAGTGTGTGAGCAGCAGGCAGCAGTGTCTGGGGTCTGCAGTGACCACGTGAAGGGATCGGAAGCTGATCCTTTGGCCCCAGCTGAGTCTTGAGCTGTGACTACAGCTACAGACAAGAGACTGTCTACAAGCATGTGGATGACCTCAGCCAGGGTCACCCAACCAGGCCACCTGACTCAGCCCCACTGAGAAGTGAGACCTGCTGGGACGTCTAGGTGTCAGGGTGAGTTGTTACTCAGCAGTGGATAGCTCCTACACTGTGGCCGCACCCTCGTCTCCCTAGGTCTCAGTTTGTTCATGACCTTGTCTTCAGGATGACCTATCTGGGAGCATCTTGTTCTGTTACAGTCACGTGTTACTAGCCTTTCCATGAATGCAGTCTCCCATTAGGAGCTCCAACAGGGAGAACAGCGTCCAGCACTCACATGCGATTTAACACAATGATGGCTCTGTGCCCTTGGCACACGGTCTCTGAGTTCCTGGTCTGTGCAGAAGAGGGTTGCTTACACTCTGCCTAGGCCTTCTCCTGTCTTGAAAAGAGCAGCTTCCTCCTCTGTCTGGGTACTCCGTGTTCCTCTGATGCTACTTGATGTGGCTCTTCCTGGCAAGAGGACACGGTTCTTGCTACACTATGTTGGGTATTCCTGTCCCTCTTTGGAGTTATAAATTGATGAACTGATGATCCGACCTCCATCTTCAGTGTATGGTGCTAACCCAGCCTCTCTGACATTCAGCTCATAAGCAGGGCTCCAGACACTTGTCAGGGATGACTCCTACTAGTGCCAAGTGTGGAGGCTCCACAGCCTGTAGGCCTCCCCCCGGCCTCTACAGGAAGAGTGACCTCCCTACCCCAGGACTACTGCCCACGTGCCCTGGGTCACATGGCATCCTGAGAGCCTCCAGGTCACAGGTCAGCAAAATCTGGCCATGCTGATTATCTCTTGCCTGTATCTGCTCTCGCTGACGGCAGCAATGTAGAATAACTGTGGCCCATGAGGATGCCCAAACGAACTCACTAACTGTCTGACCTTTTATGGGAGGGATTGACTGATCCCTGCTGTCTAGATCATTAGATGCCAGAGGTTTGCAGTTTATAGATCTGGCAGTGTGACTAGGACAGAATCACAAAACAACTAACAGCCACATTTTAATACCACAAGGTAGAAAAGTCATATCAGTATTAAAAAAAAACTTAATGCATAAACTCCACTAGTCATCCACCAGTGCCCTCAGTTTCCTCCAACTTAATGTTTTCAGCCAATAAAAACATCACCAGGCTCAACCGCAGTGTGCAGGAAGATCATTAGCGTTTTAATTAAAATATCTGAGCGTGGGTCCCAGAGCCTCTCCCTTGTGCAGAGTGAGCTGCCAGGCTCCCAGCTCCCCTGCCGTCCTTAGTGGGAAGGAAGGTGCGCAGGGAGCCTGTGCCTGGCGCTCTCCTCCTGTCAGGCACTGCACTCATATATTTTTGTTCCAAGATTTTTCTAGATGTGCCAATTGAAGCTCAGGGAGACAAGTCAGCAGCCCCCTCACAAACAGAACTGACTCACAGAGATTAGAGGGAGCTATCTGTCCAAGCCTGTGCTCTGCCACCTACCTGGAAGAGTCACCAGGAAAACAAGTGGCACCCTGGGAAGTGCAGGTGTACGGCAACGCCTGGGCCACAGGCAGGTCAGTGCACCTGGGAGGAGGAAGTATGTGCTGGGTCTCCCTCCAGGCATCCAGGGAGAGGGTCCCAGGGCCATGGGCTGAGCATGTGGCAATGCTCCCTGCTTTGAAGGACTTGCATCTCAGCTCTGGGTAGGAAGATGGGATGAGGAGGAGGACGAGGAGCTGTGCTTGGTGGTGGCCACGTTTCCACACAGGTTTGGAGACACAAGGGCAGGAAGGGGTGGTGCAGGAAATACCACATGAGAATGAACGGTGGTTGAGAGCGCTCCTGCACTGCTGGTGGGAATGTGAAACGCACAGCTCTGCTCTGGAAGAGTCTGGTAGCTCCTCCAATGACTTACCACGTGGCCCTGCAGCTCTCAGCCCATGCTCCAGAGAAAGGAAAGCATATCTGTGAGAAATGTGTAATAGCATCACTCACAGCTGCCCAAAGTGGGGACAGCCCAGTGTGTGTTGATGGGTGGCAGATGAAGAGGTGTGGTTGATGTGCCCCCAGACCCTTTAGCCACAAGGAGGGAGGGAGCATGAAGACCGTGCCTCAGGATTCCACGTGGGGAAGCCCAGAATAGGGCACCCTAGAGACAGAAACAGAACTGTGGCTGCCGACGCCAAGTGGGGAGGGAGGGAGGGGAGGTAGAAAAGGCTCCGTTTCCTTTAGAGGAGATGAAAATGTTCTACAATCCACTGTGGCCCTTAGACGGCAGTGAATACACACAACCACTGACTTGCACAGGCGGAGTGGGAGAAGCATGGTGTGCACTGTAATTCAGGGAATTGTTACAAATACTACGACCCCAGCCGCAGCTTCTGTTCTCAACCTCCCTGGCCGTAGCCTTCGGGGCACATCCAGGATTTGTGTGGAAATCCTCCAAGGAGGCTGAGAAGCCACTTGCTTGCACAGGGGCCCTTCCCTCCTCCACGCAGGGCATGCTGCCCTGGCCGAGGCCAGCGGCTCTAGCACACCTTGGCTCCCACGCTCTCTGGGTCCTTCCTAGGTGCTTGTCAGCACAAGGCGGGCAACATGGAGAGCTTCATTGTGGAGGGCAGAGTGGAAGACTGACCCACGGGACGAAGCCTGCGTCTGACATGGCTGGGAAGACTGAGCTGGACTCTGCGCTGTGGTCGGAGAGAAAAGCCATCAGGGTTTCCTCTGCCTGCCAGGAAGCGGACTTCCCCAGGCTCTGAAGGTCCAGAGTCTCCTTCCTGCTCTCTCTGCCCTCAACTAAATGTTCTGTAAACAAGCACACATTAAAGGCTTGGCAAGGACCAGCCTCCGCATCCATGGGCAGAGCTCATTAGCAGAACTCGGTCTTTCTGATCATTAAACCTCTGGGTCTGAAAGTCCCGGTGGGGGAGGGAGGCTGAATTCTTGTCTCGTGTTGATGTTTATGGTCCTTTGTGTTCCAGACAGCCGACCTCTTCCACTCTGGTAGCATAAATTCAGAATCTTCTAATTTTGCTTTCTGGTCCAGCGAGCACAGCTTTATAAGCAATGTTAGCCTTAAAAATTTCAAAGGACAGAAAATATTAAAGGTGAACGTAGGGCTGGGATTGTAGCTCAGCGGTAGAGCACTTGCCTCGCATGGGTGGGGCCGGGGTTCGATCCTCAGCACCACATACAAACCAATAAAATAAAGACATTGTGTCTATCTACAACTAAAAAAAAATTAAAAAAAAAAAAAGGTGAACGTAGAAGCCCGAGTGCCTTCTACACGGAGGACACAGAAGCAGGGAAGCTGGAGGGGAAGCAGCCAGACCTCTTGGGAGCATTCACCTACTGCTGCCACCCAAGGGAGCCCTCAGCACAGAAAATGGGACCAGAGGCCCCAAAGGCCAGCCAGCACCCCACATGCTGCAGGTTCTGAACAGATTGGTCTCAGTCAGAAAGTAAAGGCTGCCCGGCCTTCTTCCTCCTTCCCCAGGGTTTTTCTGGAGATCAGTAAGATCAATGCCTGAATCCTGCTGCCAGTCCCCAGAGGCAAAGCCCAGATTAATATCAGGAATTGTTATTTTAAAGACCCGTCTGCCCCTCTTCCCAGGAGCTGCCAAATGAACAAGCTTTCAGCATCATCTGCCAACTTCCCCCAGAAAAATCGAAGTCCATTTTGACTAAACATATATCTGACAATTTAGTATATCTCTTAAAGTAATTGGAGACATCTCCAAGTGTAAAACAAGGAGGAAAATTTACCTACCCCAAAGCGAAACTCCATAGCTAGCTGCTTCTCTGGTGCCCCCTGCAGGTAAAGACAGGAAGGAGTGTGGTTTTGCTCTGAATCCCCAGCTCAGATGCTGGAGGCCAGGTGATCCCTCCCTCTAAGGCCTTCCTCTCCCACTGAGGAGCAGGGATAGTAAGTTCTGACCTACTGATAGAAGGGGGCATTTAAAAGTTTTATTTCTGGGATGCAAATTCTAACATAGGAATGCTGCACATTACTTAGCAGAGAAGTTGAGTTGTCAATCCATTTTTGCAATTATCCCTCATTTTGATAGGGTTATCAAATGGTTAGGGAGAGTAATGTTCCTATTTTAGGGAGAAGAAACAAGACCCCCAAACTCAGGTGTCTACCAGTGCCACGCAGGACAGACAGCATGACGGCTGGAGCTGTCTTCAGCCTCTGGCCCTCATAGCCACTGTTGGCACATCAGCGCTCCAGGCCCTGAGCCCAGGGCACAGATCAGCTACCTGAGATCAGCCAGTGGCTCAGCAAATGGACGTGGCTGGTATCTCCACTGGGCAGCATGGTGGCACCGATGAGGGAGATGAACAGCTGCATCCAGGGAAGGCTCTTGGTGTAATGGAGTCTGCCCCGAGCCTGTGACCTCTCAGCATCTGATCAGGTTAAAAAGGGGCGAGCACGGGGAATTAATTTTGTCATCTGATTCTTAACTCATAGCCTGTTATGATTTAGATGTTGTGTCCCCCAAAAGCTCCTATGTGAGACAATGCAAGAAGGTTCAGAGGAGAAATGATTGGGTTATAAGAGTCTTAACCCAATCAGTGAATTAACCCCCTAAGAGAGAGTAACTGATTGGTAACTGGAGTGTATGGTGTGGCTGGAGGAGGTCCGAATTGGGGCGTGACTTTGGGTAAATATTTGTATCTGACAAGTGCAGAACCCTCTCTCTGCCTCCCGATCACCTTGTAAGCTGCTTTCCTCTGCCACCCTCTTCCACCATGATGTTCTGCCTCACCTTGCACCCCAAGGAATGGAGCCTGCTGTCTGTGGATTGAGACCTCTGAAACTATGAGCCCTCACATAAACTTCTCCTTCTTTAACATTGTTCTAGTCAGATCCTTTAGTCACAGCAGCGAAATAGCTGACTAAAACACAGCCCCAATGAACTGGCGCTAACGCACATTGCAGTTGGCCCTTGAGTTTATTTTCACGGCCACCCCTGTCTCAGTGAGAACTGCACCCAGTAGGACTCCCAGGGCCAGGATGTCTGGGTGCTGCAGCTGGAGCAGTGATGCCCCTTCTCACAGTGGATGGGGCATCCTGTGGGCACATGGAACAACTCCCTGAGACCGAAAGCCGCCTCAATGGTGACACCACAGCATCGTGTTCCAGTGGCCTGAAATACTGCTCATTATTTATCTCATTTTTTCTGCACAATAAAAGAAACCCAACCATTGATCTACCATGAATGAATATTATTACCTGCTTTGGAAGGTTCACAAAGGCAAATTGGGTTCATCGTGGAGACCCGGTTGCTCCTTGTTTTCTATTAAAATGCCTGGAAGTCTCCCAAGAGACTATGTCAAGGAGCACCTTTATTCACTGCACTGCATTTGCTAATTTGGTGAGTCCTGATCTCATTGGTAGGGTTTAATATAGAAATTCTTTGAACCTGAACAGACACAAGGAAATGTGGAATTTATTCAATGTCATTTTCTGAGATAGGTGTCAGAATAAATATACAGGTATGCTGTCATATAAATATATATTCCAAATACATACATATTCAGAAATCCTGAAACAAAAATGTGCATAATTTCCCCTTAAGCATGCCTTCCAAATTCCTTCTGATTTATTTCTCCTGATTTTTGAGAGAGAAGAATTGTGTTGAAAATGTAAAATTTTTCTCTTGAAAGAACATATTATAATTCTACATCATGATCTCCACATCTCAAGCAAATAGTAATGAGAACTGAGCATTCTGCATTGAGGAGTGAGTGATAAAGGTCCCCCATAAACTGCCTTGACATGCTGATGGACAAGCATTTGCTCCAGTGAATAGTGGATGACCACTCTCTAAGGAGCCAGCTGCGTGTGTTCTCAGGCAGTGACCAGGATCACGGCCACCCATCAGCACGTCGTTACCTTGGGACCTCTGCCCTCAGTCAGCCAGAGTTGTTACCACACTCAGGTCTGTGCATGCTCGTCTGCAGCTGTGCTCGGTTAGCTGTGGTCTCTTCTCTCTCTGTGTTGGACTAGAGTCGAGGTGAGCTGAATGCAGAGACGAGGCAGAACCCTGCAGCATTTTTACAGTGCTGCTCATAAGAGACTGGAGTTTTCTTTTAAATGTCTGTCTAATGTGTGTCTATTCCTGACCAGGAAAGGCCCAGGGGCAGATGCGCCAGTCTGCTCTGCTCTGCTATTCATATTGTCTTATGTGTGAAATCAGAAAGGT
Organism: Xerus rutilus; assembly: GCA_028644305.1. NCBI lineage: Eukaryota > Metazoa > Chordata > Mammalia > Rodentia > Sciuridae > Xerus > Xerus rutilus. The sequence continues at coordinate 3,771,406 of CM053405.1, forward strand.
GCCCATACTACTGTCTGAATTTTTCAAATTTAGCTGTGAGAAAAAAGGAGAATAAAAGAAAAATCATCCCCTCCCCCCATTTGCCGTGGGTAGATGGGGACGAAGGGGTACAGCAGGAAAACGCACACATGGAAATGGAGTTGAGCAGCTCAGGATGGGAGAGGTGTACAGCCAGACCTGTGGCCTCAGGGCCAGGCACCGCTGAAGGACCACAGGTCTTCACACGTCAGCACCAGTGAGGACTGTACAGAACTTTGCCGTGTCCTCTACAGGGACGTGTTAAAGAGGCCACTGGTGGTGAGTTTTGTCCCTCTCCTCACCCGTGAGTGTGCTGTCCTGGGCAAACGAGGAGCATAGGAGACCTACGGAGTGTGCGGCTCAGAGTTAGAGTCTGTGGATCGAGCCTGGGTCTCAGGGAGACTTAGAAGTTTCTCAGAAACACAAATTCTTTATTTTACAGTTCTGGAGGTTGAAAGTAATAATGGGGCAGAGGTCAAGTCGGGGTATAGCTGAGATATTGACTGGGCTGGGGCTGGGTGCCAGCTGGAGGACTTGGGTAGTTACAGTCCTGGATAGTGTCCCCCAAATTCATGTCCAGCTGGACCCATAAAATGTGGCCTTATTTGGAATTAGGGCTTTTGCAGCAGTAACCCGTACAGGGAGGCTGGGGCCATGTGGGGTGAGGTGGGCCACAGCACTGTGATTGCTGTCCTAACAGGAAGAGAAATAGGACACAGGAGAAGGCCATGTGACCAAGCAACCACCCAGTGCTGGAGAGGCTGGAAGGATCCTCCCCTGGGGCTTCGAAGGGCTCTTTTCCTTCTGCCACCTTGAACGTAGCCTTCTAGCCTCCAGAACTTTGAGACGATAATTTTCTGTTGTTTTTAAGCCGCCCACATCTGTGGTAAGCCCAGGAAACAGACACACTTCTGTTCCTTGCCAGCCTCCAGAGGCCACCTGCAGTCCTTGGTCCCCTCCTCCATCTTCAAAATCAGCAATGGCCTCTCGACTCCCTCTCACATGGCATCTCTGACCTTCGGTCACTCTCTGCCTCTGACCAGAGCCAGGAAATGGTCTCTGACCTTGAGGACACAGGATTGACCCACGTGGCTCTTTAGAGTAACCTTCGCATGTGGGGCCCTAACCACACCTACAAAGTCCCTTTGCACACCAGGTGGCACACATGTAGGTTCCAGAAATGAGGACACAGATGTTGGTGCTGGAAGTGGGGACGTTAGTCTGCCTTCCACAGAAGGGCCGGAACCAACACCCTGTTAAAACAAAACCGCAAGCCACACGACTTAAGAAAAGCTGGGGAGAACGTCAACAATTACTGAACATCTCTGACATCCAGGGGCGGGTACTGTGGGGGTGGGGAGGATGAAGGAGGCAGGGTCTGCCCTCCAATGCAGTCAGCAGAAGGATGAGTGAGTCCTGCAGGACCAACAAAGCCTTTCATTATTTAATTTCAAAGGAAGTACAGGAGACTCTGAGTTGCACACGGTGCTTCTACTAAAGTCTGTGAAACAGAATTCCAGCAGTGACACACGACTCCAGGCAATCTGAAATTCACGATGGGCCAACCAGAGGTGGCTGGGGCCCAGAGAGGACAGGAGCTCACTCGTGGATGGCTCCCTAGACAGACATTGTTTGAACTGGATTTTGAATAATGTGTGACACAGAATGGAGAAAAAATGAGATTCCAGACATCCAGGAGTATGAGCAAAGGCACTGAGGCATGAAAGTCCAATGAATAGAAAGAAGAGCGTGTGGGAGTTTGTAAGCTGCACTCAGTCTTAACATGAAGGTGAAGTTAATTTGCTTTGCTTGCCAGCGGCCCTGGAGCCCTCAAGACAGCTGTTCCAGGTGGCTTTCTGACTGCCTTTCAACTGTTTACTATTGACTAGCAAAGAGGATGGCACACAGCACAATATTATGTCCCAAAACCAAACTCAGTATATGTCATCCTCTGAAGATTGTTTATCATTTGCGTTAAAACTGAGAGTTTAGAGAATGATAATAAAATATGATGGATATTGTTGATGCAGTTTAAAAATCCTATTGCCTGCATTTGTGAGTCTTTACTTTGTAAGAAGACTAAAAGAGAATGGGTGTGTTGGATGACGCTAACCTGTCATGCTAACCTGTCCTTTGAAACAGGTTGAAAATAAAACTTGCGTTTTTACCTGGACAGTTGTGAAAGGTTTGGGGGGTGTCTGCCACTGAGCAGAGAGCTTCAGGTCTAAAATTAACTGGGAAAGAAGGGACCTGGAGGGTTTGGCAGATGTGGAGCCTGACCACCACCCACCAGTGCCCACCCACCATGCATGGGCAGGCAGCGTCAGCCTGGACCTCCTTGCTGGACCTAACCTGACCTCAGAAATCTCCAGGACTCCCAAACTACTGCAGGAAAACACCAGAGGATCTCAGTACACAGTGCAGGTGATGCTTCTGTATGCAGGACGCCAAAAGCTGAGGAAATAAAACCAAGACTGACAAAGGGGTTATGTCAAACTGAAAGCCTCTGCACAGCAAAGGAAGCAATCAGCAGAGTGGACAGGCGATTCCAGACAGGAGGAATACTTACCAGCTCCTCCTCTGACAAAGGGTTAACATCGAGAGTATATTAAAAGCACACAAAAGAAGCTTATCCGTAAAACTATAAGTGATCCAATACAAAAACAGGGAAATGATCTGAACTGACACTTCTCAAATGAGGAGATACAAGTGGACAGTAGGTATAAGAAAAAGTGCTCGAGATTATTAGACATCAGGGAAAGGGGAATCAAAACTAAAAGAGATTCCATCTCACCCCGGTTAGAATGGCTGTTGTCAAAGAAACAGTGGAGAAGGAACTCTCTCATGCTGCTGATGGGGTACAAATCTGGGCTGTCATTGTGGAAGCTAGTAGCGAGTTTCCTAAAGACATCATAAATAGAGCTACCATATTGCTGTGGTTTAGACACTAGGCGTCCCCCAAAAGCTCATGTGTGAGACAAGCCCAGGAAGTTCAGAGGGGAAATGACTGATCAGAGTGTCAATCCCCAGGTGTGGATTAAGTGGGTGGTGACTGTAGGCAGGTAGGCTGTGGCTGGAGGAGGTGTCCCTGGGGATGTGCCTTTGGTTGACATTTTGTCTCTGGTGAGCTGAGCTCTCTGCTTCTGGGCTACCACGTCCTGGACTGCTTTCCTCCAGCACACCCTTTGATCATGAGGTTCTGCCTCACCTCCAGCCTGGAAAAATGGAGTCGCTTCCTGTAGACTGTGACCTCTGAAACCATAAGCCACAAATAAACTTTTCCTCCTCTTATTGCTTTTGGTTAAAGTGGGGTGAGAAAGCTGACTAAAACACATGACCCAGCCTCCACACTCAGGTACATGTTCAAAGGAAATGAAGTCAGCCTACCAAGGAGATGCCTGCCCACCTCTGTTCATCATGGTGTATTCATGATAACTAAGACTGGAATCAGCCTAGGTGGCTGCGGACAAATGAATGGATAAAAAAAGATGATTTACCTATTTCATACATATATAAAATATTAGACCATAAAGGAAGATAAAACTCTGTTATTTGCAGCAGAATGGGTGGAGCTGGAGGACATCATGCTAACTAAAAAAAAAAAAAATTCAGGCAAAGAAAGACAGGCTTGACAATGTTTCTCATATGTGAAAACTATAAGAAAAGGAAAAGAAAACAAAAGATGACTTGAAAGTAAGAGGGATTGCTAGGGACTGGACAAGCCCCAGGCCCCAGAGCAAAGGGTAGAGGAAGGACAAGGACTTGTCACTTGAATCCAACTGACTTGTACAATTAATATGTGTTAATAAATACATAGAAAGGGAACTTTCCACACATGCTATAGCTCCTGGGAGAGCTAAGTCTGCAATGTCTTCTGTGGGGAGGTGGCTTGGAACCGTCAGCACTAGCTTTCTTCTAGAGGAACTAAAATAGACAATCCATGTCCATTCCACCCGGGAGCTAGAACTTGCCTTAAGGCTCAGGCCTGCAAATCCCTTTCTTTTACAAGGTACTTTGCTAATATGGAAATATCATTTCCAAGTCTGTGGATCAGGCCTGGGTTTTAAATGCTCCTAGCATACTATGTGAATTTGAGATGAATACATTGATGCAATGAAACCAAATATCTGTATGTACATCCCTGTCTGGGAGGATTTATCTGGGAATCTAATTTTGGAACAGGGAGGTAATCCCCATGTTGACAAATCCGCTGTATCTGCTTGTGGAGAGGAGAAGGGGAAGCCTGGAGGGGATTATGTCCTTGGGTGTGTGTGATGCTCCTGATCACCTGCTGCATGCGGGGGTGGGGGTGGGGGGCAGGCAGCAGCCATAGCAAGTGTGCCGCCTGCTGGGCTCCAGGACCAAGGCGAAGGGTTCAGCAGAGCGGCTCCAGAGGCACAGAAACGCAAACACACGGACTGAGAGATCATTTTTTTTTATTGTTTCTTCTTAGTTATAACGACAGTACACTCTATTTTGGTGACATTATATAAGCATGGAGTATATATTCTAATTAGGTCCCCATTCTTGTGGGTGGGCACCACAGTGGGATTCACTTAGTATTTTTTTATGTGTACAGAGAGAAATTATGTTAGATGCAGTCTACTGTCTTTCCGACCCTCCCTTCCTTTCATTCCCCTTTGTCTAATCTACAGAACTTCCCTTCTTCCTCCACCCCTTTATTGTGCTTCAGCTTCCACATATCAGTGAAATCATTTAGCCTCTGGTTTTGGGGAATTGGCTTATTTCACTTGGCATAATAGACTCCAAATCCATCCATTTACTGACAAATGTCATAAAGTGATTCTTTAAGGCTGAGTAATATTCCATTGTGTATATATACCACAATTTCTTTATCCATTCATCTGTTAATGGGCATCTAGGTTGGTTCCATAGCTTGCTACTGTGAATTGTGCTTCTATAAACATTGATGTAGTTGCATCACTATAGTATGCTGATTTTAGATCCTTTGGATATATGCTGAGGAGTGGGATAGCCAGGTCAAATGGTGGTTCCATTCTTGTTTTATTTTTTGTTTGTTTATTATACATGACATATTGACACATCATACATAGAGTATAACTTCTCATTCTTCTGGTTGTACATATTGTAAAATCACACAAGTTGTGTAGTTGTATATGCACATAGGATAATAATGTCCAATTCATTCTACTGTCCTCCAGACCCCCTTCCCTCCCTTCTCTCCCCTCGGCCTAATCCAAAATGCCTCTATTCTTCCCTAGCCCCTCCCCTTATTGTGAATTAGCACCTGTATATCAGAGATAATGTTCAGCCTTTGTTTATTTGGGATTGGCTTGTTTCACTTAGCAAGATATTCTCCAGTTCCATCTATTTACTGGAAAATGTCATTCTTCTTTAAGGCTGAGGAATATTCCATTGTGTATATATACCACATTACCTTTTCCGTTTATCTGTTGAAGGGCATCTAGTTTGGTTCCATATTTTAACTATTGTGAATTGAGCTGCTATAAACATTGATGTGGCTGTGTCAATGTAGAATGCTGATTTTTAAGTCCTTTGGGAGTAAACAGAGGAGTGGGATAGCTGGGTCAAATGGTGGTTCCATTCCAAGTTTTCTGAGGAACTGCTTTCCATAATTTGCAGACCCACCAGCAATGCATAAGTGTACCTTTTCCCCCACATCCTTGCCAACAATTATGATTGCTATATCCTTAGTAACTACCATTTTGACTGGAGTGAGATGAAATTTTAGAGTAGTTTTGATTTGTATTTCTTTAATTACTATAGATGTTGAACATTTTTTTATATATTTGTTGATTGACTTTATTTCTTCTTCTGTGAAGTGTCTGTTCAGCTCCTTAGCCCATTTATTGATTGAATTATTTGTTTTTGTGGTGGAGTTTTTTGAGTTCTTAATATATCCTGGAGATTAATGTTCTATCTAAGGTACATGTGGTAAAGATTTTCTCCCATTCTGTAGGCTCTCTTCATGTTATTGATTGTTTCCTTTGTTGAGAAGAAGCTTTTTAGTTTGAATCCCATTTATTGATTCTTGATTTTAGGAGTCTTGTTAAGAAATTCAGTTCCCATGCTGACACGGTGGAGATTTGGGCCTATTTTTTCTTCTATCAGGTGCAAGGTCTCTGTTCTAGTGCCTAAGTTCTTGATTCACTTTGAGTTGAATTTTGCACAGAGTGAGAGATAGTTTAATTTCATTTTTTTACACATGGATTTCCAGTTTTCCCAGCATTATCTGTTGAAGAGTCTATCTTTTCTCCAGTGTATGTTTTTGGAGCCTCTGTCTCGTATGAGGTCACCACATTTCTGTGGGTTGGTCTCTGTGTCTTCTGTTCTGTTCCACTGGTCTTTTTATCTGACAGATTAATTAAAAAGAAAGGAGGCAGGGAAGGAAGGGAGGGCGAGGGGTTTTGGACCTGCGTATTCCCACTGGAAATCCTCACAAAGTCCCCAAACTGCTGGTAGGTTGAGGTAAGCTCTTGCACCAGCTGAAGTTCTCCAGAAAATTCTAAGCCATTTTCCGCACTGGCGACCACTGTTCCATCCCTACAGATAGATACAGATAGATAGATAGAGGCTCTGGGTTGTGTTCACCCTCTCAGGGGACACAAGTTGGGAAGGAGCTTCTCAGCCTGACCCAGATGCTGGGGTCTCTAGGACACTGGGGTGGCTTGGAGGAGAATCAGAGGACCTCAAGTACAGCCACTGGACCTCCTGCCAGCCACCAGCAGGTAACACTTGTGCATCCCCAGTGTGTCACTGCTGCAGCGGCATCTGGGCAGAGCTCGAGGCAGGGCAGGAGGAACGAGTGGCCACTGCCTCTGCCTTTTTCATATCCTCTGGATCTGGGGACCTTGCTGGCAGAGTGTGTCTCTTTCTCCTTTCCTAGTGATCAAGGGACACTCGAGGTACTCTCTGCCCAGCTGGACTTGAACAGGACCTCCACAGGGAAGCTGTGCTGCCTGTCCCCACAGACTGTCCTTCTCACCCATGGGCCAGTGGTCTCAGTTACTGGCCTCTGTTGATGGCCTGGCCCAGTGGGCCCATGGCTCCAGAGAAGAGAGGACATGGCAGTCTCTGCGTTCATTCTAGGGCTGACTCCAGTAAATGTCTCTTTTTACTGGGTTTTCTGTGTTTGCAAACCATGGCAAGAAGTGGCTGTGGCTGGCCTTTCCAGGAGGCCCTTCCTGGCCCTTCCAGGGTTTCATCCCCAGCTCCTCTTTCAGTGCAGGGCTGAGCTTCACTGACACGTGGTCCTGGGCACTTGACCTGTGTGTGGCTTTGTGAGAATGGCTGGGGAGTCAAGGACAGCCTCACTGGGGCTATTCTGGCCTCATCTCTCAGGAGGACAGGAGGAGAAAGGAGGGGCAGAGCTGCCGGTGGCATTACACCCCAGACCCTTTAAACAAATGGGAAAATGTCACCTGATGACTTGTTTCCTCAGCTGGCTGAGTGCCCAGGACAGGCACCTTGTGGTAGGGGAGGCTGAATGGCACCCTTCCACCTGCAGGGCCTGTGGTCACTGGCTCTCAGTCCTTGAGCTTGGATCAGATAGCTGGGTTGCACCACAGCAGGGAGGGCACGGGAGTTGAGGCTGGCTGAGGACAGGGGGCACTTGCCCCAACAGGGGCACTGAGAAGAGTCAGGCAGCATGGGGGAGGCCGTGGGTGTCCTGGCCGTCATGCTGTCTGCTTCAGTCTCCTGTGGCTTCTATAAAACACCTCCACTATCAAGGCAGCCTGAACAGCCTATGTTAGGCTCTCACTCACCTGATGACCGAACTCTGACATCCTGGGCTGAATTTGACGTGTTACCACATCTGAACCCCTTCCAGAATCTCGAGAGAGAATCTAGCCTTTCCAGATTGGGGTCACTGCAATCCTTGACTTGTGGTCTTATCCCTCTGTCTTGGACTCTGCTGTCCAGTGGCCTCTATCTCTGCCAAATATCCCATGTGCATCATTGCTGTGACCAAAAGACCTGACAAGAACAGCATAGAGGAGGAAAATTTATTTTGGCTCATGGTCTTGGAGGTTCAGTCCAAGGTCATTGACTCTATAGCTCTAGGCCTGAGGTGGAGCCAGATATCATGGCATAGGGCATGGCAGAGGAGAGCTGCTCAACTCCTGATAGCCACGAAGGAGAGAGAGAGAGAAGGAGGGGTGGGAGGAAAGGAAGAGATTGCTCTACTCACCAGGGACAAACGAGAAGCTCCAAAGGCCTGTCCCCAGTGACCTTGTTCCAGCCACATTCTACCAGCGTATGGTCACCACCCAGTACAGTGGTCCTTTCAAATGATTAATCCATGTGATGGGCTCACCCACACATGGATCGGGTTGCAGCTCTCATGATTTAGTCGCATCATCTCTGAGCATTTCTGCATTGTCCATCACTTGAGCTTTGGAGGACACCTCATATTCTTACCGTGCCTGTCACATGTAAGGACACTTGTGATTACTTTTATGACTCATCACAATCTTCCAGAATGATCTGTCTCAAAATCTTTGAATCAGTCACATGGGCAGTGTCTTTAGGATATACAGTGACCTTCACAAGTTCCAAGGTATCAGTTATTTCATGAGACTATAACAAAAATCCTGGATGGTTTGAACAACACACATTGATTTCCCACAGTTCTGGAGGCTGGGAATCTAAGACCAAGACCTCGGCAGGTCCAGGTCTGAGGAGGACCCACCCTGGCTCATAGCCACCTCTTCTCACAGCAGCTTCTTGCTGCCCAGAGAGACCACTGCTCTCCTGGCTCTCTTGGAAAGCATGGGGGTTCTTCTTTAGAACCTAGTCACCTCACAAAGGCCCCTCCTCCTAATTGCATCACACTGAGGGCTGAGACCTCATGTTATGAACTGTGGGTGTGCACAGACATTCCCTCTGTAGTTCAGGGATTAGATCTCATCATATGAGGCACAGGCTGCAAGGTGCAGGAGTGGAGCTTTCCTGGGGCCCCAAGGGCTTGCCCCAAACTGGCTGTCCCCCATGACGTTTGCTATTGGTCAAGCCATGTAACAGGCTCCCCAGGGCCAAGAGGAAGGGATGAAGATTCTACCCTTCATGGGAAAAGCACTCTGTGTATACAGGAATGAGGGAAATGGCCACGGTCAATCTGCCCCTTGCCCTCCCTGAGAACAGTGGTGCTTGTCCCTCTCTCAGGCAAGGACCACTCACATCCCCAATCCCAGAGGTTCTTAACCAGGGTCAGCATCAAGCTCCCAGTGGTCATCTCACCCTGCACCAGGGCTGCATGTAGACATGCTCCTTTCCATGGAGAGATCAGAGCCTTTGACAGACCAGCTACCAGTCAAGAATGGCCAGGCAGGATGGGGACAACAAAGGCTGCCATCTGCATCCACAGAGAGAGGTACTGAAGCCACGCTGGTCACTTGGCCAGAGTAGTTCTGAGTGACACTCAGGATCTCAGTGCCCGTGTCCCTGGACCAGAGACCATGGTGGCTTTCTGCTGGGGGTACAGACTAGACCTTGACGTGGTCCCTAACTCTTGTTTACGAGGCTTTTGGCTCTACCATTGGTATTTAATCTCTTTCCTTTGACCTCATCTAAAAAATACCTTCACAGCAACATCTAGATTAGTGTTTGAACAAAAAGCTGGACACTGTAGCCCAGCCAAGTCGACACAAAGTCCACCACTGTGGCCAGACTGCACCAACTCCAGACGAATCAGAGCCTGAGCACATGGTGCCCTCAGATGCAGCTGCCCCAGAGCGAGGCTGGAGAGGCGTCGTGTGAGGAGGGGCGGGGTGCTGATGGGCAGGCCGTCACCTCATCCTCCTTGACCCTCTGCCGTTGTCCTTCCCCCACCAGGACTCAGTGAAAGGCTGTGCAAAGGTGGGCAGGGCAGTTTGGATGTATTAAAGAAACATGTAGATAAAGGACACTTGTCACACCACATGTACCCCGATCACTGATTTTCAGTCAGCCTGCAGTAAATCAGATTTCCCTGAGTGCTCAGATATGCCTGTAGATTTCAAGTTGCTTACTCAAATACATTCAGCTTGTCTCTCTCCACCGTGCGTGTGAGCACATGCACACACACACCCACAGGGAATCCAGTAACAGAAACTGGGGTCTGGTGAGGTTTCTCCAGTTCAGCCTCCTCACCTCTAATGTGCTGGAGCTGGCCAGTCCTGCCCTCACTAGGAGATATAACCTGAGCTTCCTGGGACACAGGAACAGGCGGAATGGTGAAGCTCCTACAGATGTGGCCAGGTTCTTGCCAGGCATAGGCCTGAAAAGGTCCTGCTGCAGGCCTGCCTTGAACACAGGTGCTCCACAGTGACCAGGAGAGACGATGGAGCCAGTACAGCTGACGCTACCTGCCACTGAGCCAAGGCAGCAAATGCGTCCAAATGGCAGAGTCTGCTGTGGGGTGAAGTGTGTCCCTCTAAAGTCAACCTGGATTGCCCAGAAGTGCACCCTTCTGGCTTCTGCATGCAGGCACGTGCTGGAACCCCCCACAGATCAAGAGCTTCTATTTGCCCTCCCCCTTTTCTGTCCTTGGCTCACTTTCTGTTCTGTCTCTGAGTTAAGTCAGGTTTGGCCAGACTGGATCTGACTCTGACTTGAAGGCTACCATCTATGCTCCCTGGGGTGGCACCACCCCAGGTGGACCTGACGGTTCTGCTAAATGGTAAACCTGTCGGTATTTGATGGGGGGGAGGTATATGTGCATGTGTGCACTTGACCTTTTGGCTCATTTGTTTTGAGGACTTTGCTGTCTTCTGGCATCTGTGACAAGAATCCGCAGGGCACTGGGGTCACCGTTTATAGAGACTTTGCAAGTCGCAACCATGTCATTTACGTAATTTCTCTCATCCTTCTAGCAATGGACTAAGCCCCTTGTGTTGTTTATCCACTTACCATGCTGCCATAATTTCAAGTCACACAAAGAAAACTTTATTCCACACCAATGGAGAAGAGCCATGTGGGCCCTCCGATGTGATGAACTGAAGAATTCATGGTCTGCTTTCAGGAGAGCTTTATAGATATCATTTCAATATGCAAAAACAAAGCTGAAATTTCAATCTTGTGTCCAGGGACAGACAGAGTACATGAATCAAAAAGACATATATCCCCAGAATTTGGACAAGGTCAATAAATACCTTTATCTGAGAGCTACGGTAGAATTATTATAAAATAATGAGCTTAGTCACCTGTGGAGTTAGTGTCAAGTGTGAGTGATTGATGGATGCCTTTTGGAGGAGATCCATAGACTTCTCAAAGTTATGTCAAAGGCATCTGAGCACATTCATCAATGAGGAAAGCGTCCTCAGTAAGACGCAAGGGACAGTCAGCAACTGCAAGGCAGCTTTGGTTCCCTCACTGGGGCATCGCCTGTCTGAGGGTGCCGTGTGATTCTACACGGCACTGTCACTGCCGATGTGGGATTCTGACAGGACAGCCGTGAAACAGTGCAGTTGGCAGACCAGCCTCTGCTTTTGGAAAAACCAGTGTTTTGAGGATCTTATTGCTCAAGCTCAGAAAAGACCAGCTGCTCTGCAGAGCTTTGCCCTCACACTGCAAGCTCTCTCTCTGAGCACTTGCTAGTGATGGGGACTTCTGATGCCCGCACCCCTCCTTAATAGTTCTAGAAGACTTTTGATGAATACGATGCAAACAAGCAGCATTCTGAACCCACTGTACATGTCAAGAACTGCACAAAACAGTTTGCCTGGACCGTGTAACTCAATCCTTACACAAACTCTAGGGTATAACCCCTAGTACCGGTCACTTACACAGGAAGTGAGGAAGACTCAAGGCATACAGTTCAATAACTTGTCTAAGGCCACGATCTGCCTAGTGCAGAACCCATGACTGTACTCAGGTTAGAGCCCCAAGACCCATGCAGAGCCCACCCTCCACCACTTACAGTCCGCACGGACATCAGCTTCTGTGGGAGGTCATCACGGACTCGGACTCAGAAGCTACTGCAGTGATCTAGGATCACTGGAGCCTATGCTCCAACAGGGGCCTTGGTGATTTGTGTGCATATTGTATTTTAAGCCCTGGACACTAGGAAGCAATAGCAAAGTTTATAAGTCAGAAAATTTGCAGCTAAGTTTAGGGATTAAATAAAGGTGGTAAGATTTATATGAACTTTATGCAATCTTTAAAATAAATAGAGTGGGTAAAACAGTTCCTCTGTTTTTAGTTCAAATAGCAGGTTTTGGTGAGCTGGCAGGCCCAATGTCCCAGGGGCAAATGTCAACTTAACCCATCTTGGTCTGTTTTTCCTGACCTCACAGCAAGTAGGCAGCCAAGCACCAGAAGCTTCTACCACACCTGGACAGCTGTCACATGGCCATGCAGACGCCCAGTGAAATGTCTCCTCGCTTGTTTCTGCTCATCCTCCTCTGGCTGAAAGCAGTTTTCCATGTGACTCTAGCTGTTGTGGCCCTTGCCTTTAACTCTCAGAGGCTCCCCTGTAAGATCCAGACATGCTATAGAATTCCATATCCTGGAACTCTAAGGAGGCCATGAAGCAGGACAAACTCAGGCCCAAGGTTAATTCACATCCTGCGTGTCAGCTGGTGTCAGAGAGGCATTAGCATTTCCTTTCTCTCTCTCTCCCTCTCTCTCTCTCCCTCTCTCTGTCTCTTTCCCCCTGTCTCTCCACCTAGCTTATGCCACCTCAGGCACCTTCAGGCTACAAGTGCCTACTCCATAAACAATGCCAGAGCCACTCCTGCATCGTGATCAGAACAGGGCCTTACACATTCAGGTCTGAAAGCACAGGCCCTGCCCTCTGGTGCCTCTGTGTTAGGTGTCCTGGAGACCAGTTCAATAAGAAGGGATCCAAAAGGAAAGAAAAGGTATCAGGAAGCCTGGTGTTACAGTGCTGGGGGCTGAGTCCTGCTTTTGTAACTTTTATGTTACGGCCAGGCAGAGGAGCACACTCCTGAAATCCCAGCAACTCAAAAGGTTGAAGATAGGAGGATCCCAAGTTCCAGGCCAGACTTGCGCGGTGGCTCAAGCCTGTAATCCCAGCACTTAGGGAGGCTGAGACAGGAGAATCGCGAGTTCAAAGCCAGCCTCAGCAATGGTGAGGCGCTAAGCAACTCAGTGAGACCCTGTCTCTACATAAAACACAAAATGGGGCTCGGGGTGTGGCTCAGTGGTCGAGTGCCCCTGAGTTCAATCCCCAGTACCAAAGAAAAAAAAAAAAAAAGAAAGACCCTGTATCAAAATAAAAAAATAAAAAGGACTGCTTGTGTAGCTCAGTGGGAGAGTTCCTTGGTTCAATCCCCAATTTTAAAAATTGGTAGGGTTTTTCATTTTTATTTATTTTATTCTTAATGGACAAACATTGATTATATATATCATATCCTATGGGACACGATGTGGTTTACCTTGCTACTGCTTAAATCACACTGCTAGAACTCTTCTGCCTTGATGCCTTCTCTGAGCTCCGGAAACGCTCCAGAGCTGGAGCATGCCTTTCTCCAGAGGCCAAGTGAGCTCCATCAAAGATGCATCTGAGATTTCAACATCTCTGCAAACTTCAAGATTCTTGTGTGATGTAGACAAAGCCATGCCCTCAAGGCTTCAGCTCCTAAGAAATCCCGTTACTGGTCTATTGCATACTGGTCTATTGCATTGTCGATGCAAAGATTAGCATTAACACAAAGGGCTGGAGTCATGAAGAACAACAATAATTTAAAACCTTGCAATTTTGCCTTCTGAATAGAACTTCTTGACATGAAACTGTTTTGAGAAAGTGAATATGATGTCTTGTTTTATATTCCCTGGGTACAACACTGGGGAGGCTGATAGGAGAAATAACCTATATTGACACCCCCCAGCCATCACATGCCCATTAGAGAGCAGCACACCTGCCTCCTGTGTATGGGCCCACACATATTGTCTCCTCAGGGCCAGATGCAAACCCATGAGAATTCACCAACATGAACATGAGGAGCTGCACGTGTGGACGCTAAGGTGTCCGCCACCCCCAAATACAGCTGCCATTGAAATGGCCCAGCCCATTGAGCTTTTTGATATTGAAAGTGACAGGTTTATAAATAAAAAATGATTGTATATCCCAGAGGCCTGGTGACTCTTGGAGATAATACTGCATTCAGACACACAGGCACGTTGTGCATCTTGTCTGCTACAGTTCTGCTTCTAAGCTATGACAGTATTGTTTTGAAATAGAAGGAATAGGGTAGCATCTCCTGGGATCCACAAAGGCAGAATGAAGACTTGGGAATTGAAATTAACTGAGTTTGTGGATTTACCCAAATCGGTTTTTATTTGTGATTAATCTTGCTGCTATGTTAATATTAAAAAAAAAAACATGGCAAATAAGCCTTCAGACTTTCCTGGAGGCCCCTCCACACTCAATCAATTATTTATGTTGCAGATTCTACCATTTATAGATGACATGATGCTTATCCTTTAGGGATGAGGAAGCATCATAAATCAAGACTACGGAAGCTAAATTTAAAGGCTGAGTCTTTTTTTCTTTCATCCACTGAAGAAGCTATTGATTGCATTAGACAAGGAATTAACTCAACACCATCCTCCCTTCTCTCCCTCTAACTACACATCCTTTTCCAAATAGAGTTCTCAGATTTCCATACACTGCAGCAGGGACTTGGGGGCTGCCTGTACCAGAAGCACTCCCTCTTCACCTGAGCCAGCTGGTGATTGATGAGCACTGGAAGGCAGGAAGGAACTTGGTGTCTTTGCTTTCATTTTGTATCTACCTTGAACTTTAGGTCAGATTCCTGCTCAATTCTATATGAAAACATGTTAATTATTTAAGGAGACCTGTCTAAAGTGGGTAACCACTCTGCCTTCAAAGAGAAAGACACCAAAATGAGGACCTAAGATATTTGGAAGAGCATCATAATCAACAGATTGTCCACTGTGAGCTTTGACCACTTCCTGTTCTGGACCATCCTGTTCTGCTCAGAAGCCTCCAGGAATTGCCCTAAACCTGAAGAAACCAACTCCATCTTGCCTTTTTGAGTTGTCTTTTTTTTTTTTTGGTACTGGGGGTTGAATGCAGGGGCACTAGACCACTGAGCCACACACCTAGCCCTATTTTGTGTTTTATGTGGAGATAGGGTCTCACTGAGTTGCTTAGTGCCTCACTGTTCCTGAGGCTGGCTTTGAACTCGTGATTCTCCTGTCTCAGCCTCCCTAAGTTCTGGGATTACAGTTGAGTTGTCCTTTTCTCTGAATCCTCTTCTCCTGCAGTCATCTTGGATTCCTGGGACAACAGACCTAATGATTCGCATCCTGTGGCCTCCCTAAGTGCTGGACTATCCCCAGGCAGCAGCAACTTTCCTATCAGAGACAAGTCTCCACATGGATGATCCTGAGACAATGATCAACCAGACCACAGTGTGACCAAGAGTGACGTCACTTGTGCTCTCTGGCATCCTCTTTCTCCCAGACTTTAACACGGTGATGCCAGAGGTACAGCATGATCTTGGTGGATACCATAATCAGGTGAGAAGTCTGTCGCTGCTCCTCTGTGATCCACTGGGCAATTTCAGTCTTGGAACTTCATGCTTCCTTCTACTGCGTTTGGTTGGGAGCTTCACTGTTACTGACCAGGGCTTCCTAAAGAGTGTGTCTGTTGACTGCTAAATTTGAGTTGCTTTTCTTAAATAATTCTGAGACCTTCTTCCTGAAATGAATATTCCACTAAGATTTGCTGAGGAGGATTAGCCTAAAGGAACACTCTAAAGTCAACCTGGATTGCCCAGAAGTGCACCCTTCTGGCTTCTGCATCCAGGCACTCGCCGGAACCCCCCACAGATCAAGAGCTTCTATTTGCCCTCCCCCTTTTCTGTCCTTGGCTCACTTTCTGTTCTGTCTCTGAGTTAAGTCAGGTTTGGCCAGACTGGATCTGACTCTGACTTGAAGGCTACCATCTATGCTCCCTGGGGTGGCACCACCCCAGGTGGACCTGATGGTTCTGCTAAATGGTAAACCTGCCGGTATTTGATGGGGGGGAGGTATATGTGCATGTGTGCACTTGACCTTTTGGCTCATTTGTTTTGAGGACTTTGCTGTCTTCTGGCATCTGTGACAAGAATCCGCAGGGCACTGGGTCACCGTTTATAGAGACTTTGCAAGTCGCAACCATGTCATTTACGTAATTTCTCCCATCCTTCTAGCAAGGGACTAAGCCCCTTGTGTTGTTTATCCACTTACCATGCTGCCATAATTTCAAGTCACACAAAGAAAACTTTTTTCTTTTTTTCTTTTTTTTTTTGGTACCAGGGATTGAACTCAGGGGCACTCGACCACTGAGCCACATCCCCAGCCCTATTTTGTGTTTTATGTAGAGACAGGGTCTCACTGAGTTGCTTAGCACCTCGCCATTGCTGAGGCTGGCTTTGAACTCGCGATTCTCCTGTCTCAGCCTCCCTAAGTGCTGGGATTACAAGCGTGAGCCACCGC